>CM071645.1:6486321-7086321 GCA_036419045.1 Scirpophaga incertulas | reverse complement strand
TTTATTTTAACAACTCAGTTTCCACAACATAAATCAGATGTTTACAACTTCATAAAAAATATATCTATACCAATTCAATTAAAGAAATTTAGTTTGCTATTTTAAATAAATATATGCAAACTTAAGGGTATGTAACATTCAAATCAAAACAAACAAAAAGCAAAAATATGTCAAATATAATTGATTGTTCTTTGATACGAAAACGCAGTGCAACTTCAATCATAGTCAAAATAAAAAAAAATATTTCCAAAGGTAAATTGAAAGGAATAGTCTCATTATGTGCCGATTTCACCTTAAAGATAAGAAAACAGACATAAAGCTGGTAGTTTCTGCATACACATACAAATACTTAGAATCAAATACTTTAAACCTCTTACATGATATGACATGCCAACCACATTGCAGACTAATGTTCACTGTTTAAAGTAAGAAAATCACAAAGCCTGATACTAAAATTAAATCAAAGTAGATTTTCCTTCAAAGGCTAACATTAGTGGATCTCTGGGAATCCATTACGTGCGCGCAACATATATATATATGTCCATTTGGCTGCGGCAACCGGCTCTTTGAAAAAACTTTAAACGCCATTTGCATTTGAGCGGAGCCTTTAGGCACTATGGGAAATGATTCAGCTGAATTCATTTGTGCTGAACAAAAACATTTTTGTATTTAATCACATTCACAACTTAAACACATTAGATCTGCGACATAAAATCTCATTAACTAGACATTCACGTAGGCTTGTTCTAGATCTAACACCTGGAACAGCATGCTTCCAAAAAATATTATTGGAATACATCAAATTTCTCTCATATAACGCATTTAAAAAGGAATAGCTCCTCTGGCTCTTGCAGAGAATATTTTACTCTATGGACGAATTTTTTAAATATCAACCATAGATATTATTAAATGAAAATCTAACGAGAATTGTATTACATTACATTGTTTATATGTGTGGATTCAATAAAACATTGCAATGCCCTTGTAGGGTGTCACATGTATCTAAAATATGTTATAATTACCATCTAATATTATGAATGTCACATGCAATAAATAGATAAATAAATTGAGCGCCCAAGAAAACTAGGCAATAGGGTAGATGACAAGGTTTTTTATACTATATATAGAAATATTGTATAATAAACCTGCGACTATTATTTTTGAAGATACAGCGACATGTTTGGGGTGTTCTCGCGAAACAGTCAAAAATGCTTGTACAATTTTCCACGGCAATAAATATTATCTATAACTTCGTCATATACATTTGGGTATACTGTCCTTAACACACTTTTTTTTTACTCTAAAGAGTTCAACACACTTTATTATAAACTTCTTTCTCCTTCGATGGTTAGCTGGTATAACAAAATAAAACTATCTTTATCTAAAAAAAAACAATAAAAATTATGTTAATGGAGGTGTTATATAACAAATGTGCTGGAGTTAATGTTGGTTTAATTTTAAAATTTTATCGTATTCATAAGTAGAACCATCTACCTATCATATATCTATCAGATATACCTGTACCTCAATGAATTTACCGGAGGTACAGTCTCATAATAATGCGGGAAATTCTATACCAGGGTCGTCTGCTATGGTTATTATACATTTGACCTTTTTTTTTTTTTTTTGTTTCCCTGAGGAAAATGCATTAAATTGCATACCCCGGCTGTGGCGAGCCGGCGGTTATGTGGGGCTCTCCTCCCCAGAAGGGGGAGGCCTACCCACTAAAAACCTCAGGGATGGCCTTCCTTAGGCATGTAGGGAGCCCCCGGGAACACCAAGCCACCTCCGGGAACCCCCAGCCTCCGCTCCCCCGCCTAGAGGGGAGCCCTCCTCGGGGGAGACTACCACCTCCCCCGGTCTCCTCCACCGACGACGCCCCCCGGCCACGGAAGGGGCGTGGTCCATCCCGGGTCGCCGTAGCAGTCGCGACTTCCTCGCGCCCGCCGGCGACCCTATTATACCTTTGACCTAGCTGTTGTTGCTGCCAAGCACTAGTGATGAGTTCAGGTTTCAAGAATTATAATAAACTAGCGACCCGCCCCGGCTTCGCGCGGGTGCAATGCTTATGTAAATGTACCTTTTTTTTTTTTTTTTTTTTCTACAAAAGTCCTTATACACAACGTTCACAACTTTTTTGTCATTAGACAATACAAATATGTTTTGCGACATCACATTAGAAACCTCAAAATTTTCAGAGTTTCCCTACTATATTATTCATGTATTATACAGATCAACCTTCCTTTAGAATCACTCTATCTATTTAAATATGCCATATCACTAAATACTATGTAGTGATATGGCAGTAAAATTATTAGGTTCTGTGACTTTTCATCGGAGGAAACCGGGGGAGGTAGTGTAGCCTCCCCCGAGGAGGGCTCCCCTCTAGGAAGGGGAGCGGAGGCTAGAGGTTGCCGGAAGTGGCTTGATGTTCCCGGGGGCTCCCTACATGCCTGAGGAAGGCCATCCCTGAGGTTTTTAGTGGGTAGGCCTCCCCCTTCTGGGGAGGAGAGCCCCACATAACCGCCGGCTCGCCACAGCCGGGGTATGCAATTTAATGCATTTTCCTCAGGGGAACAAAAAAAAAAAGGTTCTGTGACTTTTAAATAACAGACGACAGTGTACGTTGTCAATTTGTGAGATATAATGTCTCCTTCTTTCTCCTGCCCTGTTCCCAATTTTGTATAGGGTCGGCGCAATATGTTTTCGTCTTCCACTTTGCTCTATCACTCGCCATTTCGATACTCACGCCCTTCTTCAACATATTATCAATCACAGTTCATCTATCTTTTCTTCGGTCTTCTTCTCCCTTCAAGCCCATTCACTTTTATAATTGTAAGCGAAATACTGTAGGGGCTATAGTTACTTGCTAACAAATGACCTGTTGTCCGTCTATTTTCAAAACTGTTATGACTTTTGAATCCTATGAAGCGGGATTCTACATTGCTTTTACAATTTAAGAGTTAGTCAATGTTAATGTTTCAATGTTTAGTCTTTATTCAAATTTGTTGGGTCACTGTGTTGGTAGACTGTGCGTGTCTCCATTCAGTTTGGTCGTAGGTATATGGTTGCCTCACGATATTATTTTTCATCAAATAAATGTGTCAACGTTGTCAAGTCGTGTATAAAATACAAATATCAAATAAAAGTATCAAATCGGGTAAACATTGGTATATACTTGATGAGTTTTGATTCCTGGTACTTCCAAAAAGAAGGTAAGTGCCTGTGTTTTACTTTAATTTAATGTCAGTATTACAAATTGAATTTGAGTTTTATTACTATATAATTGGGTAACTGAATTAGTTATGTTGCATTTGGAACTACTAGTACCAACATGAAATAAATTCCGCAAAGTAGGTTTATTAATTTTCAAACGTAGACAAATTTGTATTTACGGAATTGCATCGTATTCAAAAATGTTAAGTTAATGTAAATCTTTGAAAGTAGGCAAACATTAATATTCTACAGATACGCTCCAGAAATATCCAGAAATGTGACGTGTAGAGAATTACATAATTTAAGAAAATAATAAATGTATTTGCAGCGTGCTCTATTTAAAAACGAAGAAACGAGAAATGTTACGAAACAAAACACAACATAACATATGCACCAAGCTTTAGCTACGTGAAAGTATTTAATATTGACAAAATGTCCGTTCACGTGACAGTAATCGACGACATACAGATTAGCAGTTAACAGGTTTTAAGCGTCGGTCAAGTCTACAAGTTGATTTTAACATGCAACAGGAAGGTGTGAGGGTAGATAGTAACTGTTAAGATACCTACTTCCGACTAAGTATAAAGTACACTACGTTACGGCAAAAAAATGTAGTTACAATTATTTTACAATGGCCTTTATCTTTAACGAATAAAACTAATAGGTCCAAATAAAAATTAAAATACATAATAACGACATGAAATTGGATCTTTAATGTCCATTTCAAGAAAAGTGGGCTGTTCAGTTAAGCCTAAATAAAAAAACTAACAAAACCCAAAATAACTACGATTGAGGTATTTCAAGCTCGTGTCAGCATAAAATCGAATTAACGTCATACCATATACAGCGACGGAGTACGTAAATCAGGAATGAATTCTTACTTGAATATTATAAAGTAGTAATTTATGTTTATTTTACACATGTTTTTACACTTCAATTAGCCTAGCCCAAAGTAAGCTTTGTTAGGCTTGTGTTTCGGAATATTGGATAACGGATAGACATACATATTTAGTACTAGCAGCCTGCCCCGACTTCGTACGGGCATGAAACAAATAATATTTCAAATGTTATAGCATTATTGAAGTTTTAGCATGGATTTCTAACTTTTTTGAGAATTTAATATAGCCTATATTCATTGGACATAGTTTGTCTTCCCAATAATGAAAGTTTTTTTTAAATCTGTCAAGTAGTTTCGGAGCCTATTCACTGTGAGTTTGTAACTTTATAAGTTTATAGGTTTACACACACACACACACACACATACATACACACAACACAGATACACAAAGTATTGTAAGTGACAAGAATGTCTATTTACAATATTTTATATCATAACTTTATTTATTTATTTTTTATTATTTTCTCTATTATTATTATTGTTTTTAGTCTTAAGTCTCAGATGTCCCGTGTTACGTCTATCTCATCGTACATGAACTTAGAAATGCTACTTAATGTAACCGAACCACTGGCTTTTGTAATACAGGCTTGACCTAGTATAAAAGTCAGGGGACTAAACCACTGCGATAAATTATAAGCCATTTACATTTTAATATGATTGACATAAGTATTGTAAACTATTTTTGGGGCTTGAATAAATACATTTTATTATTATCAATACATAGTATAAAACAAAGTCGCTTTCGCTGTATGTCCGTATGTATGCTTAGATCTTTAAAACTACGCAACGGATTTTGACGCGGTTTTTTTTAATAGATAGAGTGATTCTTAAGGAAGGTTTGTATGTATAATAAATGCATAATATAGTAGAGAAACACTGATAAATTTAAAGGTTTCTAATGTGATATCGTAAATAAGCACGTTTTTTTGCGCTTATATTGCAAACGCTGGCTGAACCCTACGAGATAGACCAAAATAATGTACTACAGTATTGTACAACTTACAAAAATCCACAAAAAAGTCCGCGATGGTATATGTCTATCTCTTAGGGATAACCCACCATAACCATTTTTTCATTGCACCCGTGCGAAGCCGGGGCGGGTCGCTAGTTATTATTATATAATGCAAGCAAACAATCAAATATTTTCTCTTTATAATATAAGTAGTGCTCGGAATAGGTAGTTTAATTTTATGTACTTGCAGAAATAAAGTCAATGTAAGCGTAACATGGATAAACCTAAAATCAGCCTGATTTGCTGGACCTCAAATAATCCAATGCAATGGAACTTATGTCATTTTATATAATCACGAAAATTACACTTATTGTTTATTTGTAGGAGGAGTAGAGGGAACAATCATGTTCAGATGTTACAGATATTTATTGGAAGTTTACAATATAAATCAAATTTAAAAATAAACATATATTTATATTAACGTGTTGAATAAAACTCTTGTACTGTTCCACTAATTTTAATTATTATCGACCTGACCGGTTTCGCTTTACAGCATTTTCAAAGGTGTTAAAGTACACAGCTGTTCGTGTTTACGCTTCTATCTAGAATTTTTAGATATAGAATATATATTTATATTAACATTAAAGTACATAGTGTTGTTCCGATGGTATAACAACAATAATCCTATTATTAATAAATGCTTTATAAAACTGTTTTAGTTGCAAAAGAAGGATAGCATATTTCAAATAAAATACATTTTTCTGTTTTTATTTGCTATTCGTTTCTTTACGCTTTTATTGTAAAATTTTATGTTTTCAACTTATTATTACAACAATAAGCTAAGAGATGAAACACTATTTTGAAAGTTCAATATAATATTTTTACAATCTCTGAAAATAGTAAGTAAAAGTTCCCAGGCATATCCATACTATTGATGTCACAAAATCGCAAGTACATAAAATAAACTACCTATTCCGAGCACTAAATATAAGTATAAATATTTTTGATAGATATATGTATTAAGAACATGACTGAGGTAGACGTTTGTCTAGCATGACAAACATCTACCCCAATGTGGATTCGAACCTGGGTCCTCGAAGTGCCACCTGGAAACCAGTGTACTATCCCATCTCCTACAGAGGACGTGGTATAGTAAATTTTTTGACGGCACGCTGTGGCCTAGTTGGTTTCCGATTGGCCTCTCTTAACTATGTTTAGGCGATTAGGTCTTAGTCAGCCACGCTGCCTTAGTGTGGATTGGTTGACCTGATAAATTTTTTAATTATTCCGCGCGTGTGCCACAGTTGCTGTAATATATTTTTCCTTCACGTAAAAGTGTCAGATATATATAAATATGAAATTCGAAAATAATATTGATAAATACATAGCAGGATAGAGATTGTCATGATTCTCATGTTTCTTTGAATTATAAACTGAAAAAACAAATTAAAAATGGTATTCAGTTTTTCGAATTTCTATATTACCTTTGCTCAAAATAACGCCCATTAAATTCAAACATTTATATTCTCCCTATTGTTACCTACACTTTTAACAAAGCGTGTTCCTAAAAGGAATAAATGTTAAAATCAATAGGACACAACCAGAAAAATAAGGCTGGAGTAGATAATATTAAAGCTTGTTATAATATAAACTTTTTCAAGAGTGTTTGTGTTTTCACATAGAAAAATCTGTGATAAATTATTTTGGAAACCCGCGGAAATTGATTCCTCATCTTTGTGAACGCGGAGCAGACGATTTGACTTAAGTAATGTACTCATTCAACGTTGGGTGATTGGGGAATAGATCCCACTCAGTTTGATGATCGACCAATTATTCATTCAATATGTTTAAGGGAATTTTCCTTCTGATTGAATACGCGCTGCTGACATTTTATTTTACAAGCCTAAATGAATCTCCATTTAGGCTTGTAATAATATTATGTTTTCAAAAGCAATTTGCCTTATTTTCGATTATAGGTAATGTCGAAGTGTACTTATGAATTCGTATTATTCCGTATATAGGAAAAAATATTTTTACTCTAGCTTGTGAAATTATTTTTTACTTTATAAGTATTTATATTTCAAGGACCGTATTAATAAAGATTTTCTAAGTCTGCTTTTGTCAATCATGTCGTTGGCTTGTCAAATCTGTAAATAAATACTTAAAGTTAGACAGAAATTTACGTAATTTAACTAAGGCAGACTTAAAAGAACTTTATTATTATGCGCTTAATTCATAAACTTCTCCTTTAGCTCGTACACAGACGCGAAATGAAAAGATACCATTAATTTCTTTCAAAATTACTTTGATTCGATAAAACAAAAGCTCATGGAGTACTAATGTTATTATCTGTAAAATAAAGTGTTATTATCTTCACTAAGGAGTAATGAAATTTATATCGTATATACTTTTACTAATAATCCCTTTTTGAAACCTACATATATATAACTATATCTAATATCTTATTGCACATGTGGAAGATATTAATGTTTGTAACCATAAGAGTCCCTGTTTTGGCGTCAACTAACACAGTACAAGAGATCATACATTGTTACGTAGCTAATAAGCAAGTAAGTCCAGTAACACGAATGTGTTATGTATAGTATATATTTTGAATCCCTCTTTGGGCGCCAAGACTTCTAAGCTAATGTAATATAACATTTTAAAGGTAAAAGAACAAGCAACAGCTGCTACAGTATGAAGTGCAATTGTATTTTTAAAATAAAGAAAATCGCACCCTAATGTATAAAAAGCTCCCGGTGGAGAGCCAAAGAAAACTTTGTAGATGAGTGTGATATATTTTATTAAAAAGAATAAACAGCTGATATAGCATCCACTGCATTATGTGGAATTGGTATCAGGCTGAATAAAAACTGGGAATCAGGTCGCCTATTGTCTGCTCGGGCATTGTGGCGTAGCGGCTCGGTTTGCATGCTTACTTGTGTTCGAGTGGCATAAGTCGTTTTTAAGAGTAATTTAAAACACGCTTTCCATAATTGTGAATTGTGCCATAATCATAGTCTGTAAGAGAATTTCGTTTGTTTTTGACAGGGCTTAATGAACTTCGTGTAAACGTATTTTAAATGGCTTTGATGAGATTAGCTTAGGAAATATGTGAAATTACTAGCTTTTGTGTATTTAATAACTGTAGGACCGACTTGAATTGGATTTGTGTTAATCATTACTCGAGGTAAATATTTTGTCACTACAATTTTGGTAGCTTGATATTTAGGTGACGAATGAACTGCAGAGTTTACACGCGAAAGAAAAACTTTATACGCAATATTACTACAAGCTGCTAGCGCAATTTAATGTTAGTTTTCCGCAACGTGTGGGTGTTACTGCACCGGAAAGCTGAATAAACATTAAAGAAACGGTTAGCCTGAATTCTCACTGTATAAACGGCAAGATTAAAGTCATTTCTATAATTCGGACTCGCTGCTTAATCCTAAATGTACGTAGCTTCCTTGTTAGTTTGTACATACTTTTGCGTGTTAAAACTGCTATGATTTACATTATTTCTTGTTGTTAAATTTAAAAATAATACTATTATGGGGGCAGTATTTTAACCAGCCTAACATATTATAATATTAATTTATGATTACTCATAGTTTAATTTTTTATTCACTGCACCAATGTAACACTAGGTTTTGGCCTTTCAATTTTCAATATAAATTTGTATATAAATCTACTAAATTCTAACTTCAGTCACTGTCATAGAATATGTTCGATTGAGACGTGTCATTTTCTCATCCGGTCTTATAGACTATGTAAGTGAAGACTAAGTACTAAGTAAGACCTATCGGTCAGTAAATCATCTAACGTAAAATATGAAAAAAAATAAATATTTTAATATATTAAGTACTCTCAGCAGTACTTTCTGACTACTGGTATAAATCAATTAAACTATTAAGATTTTTTCCTCACGGACTAGTTCTGGGTCGCGTGCAACTAGATAAGCTTTACTTGCGGAATGACATTAACTTAGTCTATAAAATTGCTTATACACCAAGTTTATGTCATTCCTCGTGCTTATGAGATTATTTCATCTTATAAATTTCCATTTAATTATTATCACTAACGCATGATCGTATCATCTAAACAAGGTTAGCACTGTGTTTGAATCGTCGCGTTGAATAGGTGACCGGAATTCCTAAACCAAGGATTACATCTATTTATTTTGTAGAGTAATTAAGCAATAAATTAATTTTTGTTACAAATATTGCTACTAAACAACATAATATTATGTTATTTAAAGTCATACGAGTAAGTAATATAAAAATATAAAAATATGTTTTTTATTTTGTAATAATTATTAAAACAAACTAACAGACAACTTCTGTTACAAATATTATAATATAAAAACTATCGTCGGCATCGGTACTCCGACGACGCTTCGATTCGCTGATCTTCTAATTTAAACTTGTAATTTACTTTTATTTACTTGTAGTTTTTAAATATACAAATATTTTTTTTTACATGTTTATCTTACCTGGTGATAAGTATGGTACAGCCTGAGCGAGAAAAGACCATATCATCCTCTTGCCCATTTCCCATTATCTGGGGTCGGCGCATTGATGTATTGCATGGGATTTGGCAAGAGTTTTACAGTCGGCCGCCTGCCTGACACCAACCCTCTTTGGGAATGCTGTTGTTGGTAGAGGAAGCTACCAATTTGGGAAAGGGAAAAAAGGTTAAGGGTAGGATCGTAGGAGTAAGGATACTGTTTTCTCGGCAGGAAGGGTATGAGAATACCAGTAGCTTGGGGAGCCGGGGTCGCGTACCCGTATTCCATAACAGGATCACCAGAAAGGTAAACCCGCATGAAAACCCCTGGCTTCGCGAGAAAAGACCACATACCATACCATATCGGGCCACAGACCAACGGATTGCGGATGACGACTTTTATATTGCAGATAGAAGGCAGATCTATGGATTGGTATCAATCTTGGATTGAATACAAAATTTAATTAAAGATAGCATACCTACTCACCGCCCATTTACTGCAGTACCTCGAGACGAAAATATTTAGTTGTTGCGGTCCATTCCATATGCCACTTACAAAGGAGCTTATAAGGAGGCTCAATTGGCAATGGGGCGGGCTATATTCGTTTAAAAAAACAAATTTCTGTTTCGACTAAATTTGTAACCTTTAAATTGATGTTATATCTGGCAGCCCTAGTATATAATGATAAGCAGACTACTTATTTGACGGTAAGTGGTATATAATATCGCATAGTACGTGTGATTCCTATGCAATCCGCAGCAAATTTAGAAGTACCAACTTCGCCAATTTGTAATATAGGATGTACATTCGCCATAACTAGTGATGTCACTACTGTAGACCTACCATACATCTTTCTCAGCAGCAATAGGTAAGACGAAGCTACCCAAGCAGGCGATTCTGGTGTAGTCTCAGTCCTACGGATTGATGAGTATTGAGAGAAGACAGGTGTTCGATAGAATTTGTGATCGGAATAAACTATTCAGCGGACATAGTGTAAGATAATTGACTTTTAGAGGTCTCTGTTTGTAAATCGGGCAGTTCGTAATTCAATTCCCCGTGGATAAAAAAAAGCTTTTCGACCCACTTTAGTAGGTACAGATTCTGAGCACGCCTGGCAAACTTACCGTATTTGTCGATATAATAACTATGATAACAGCAATCTTATATGATAATTTTTGTTACTGTTGAAGAGTCCTAAAGAGGTTGGTTTTAGTCTTACCAGGTTTAATGAAGGCTCAGTATAGGAAAGAAAAAACTTTATTAAAATCTGTGCATTTAAATTAGATTTGTAAAATATACAAGGTTAAAAATGATGATGTCAATAAAGAATTTGGTCCCTCATTAAACAAGCTGTTACGGTAAATGCGAAAACAAAGAAGTTATCGAATTTCTCCGGCCAGCAGTCGCCTACGTTCATTACGTCATCAGTCGCAAACTCTGTGGGCGGGTTTCCGTTTAACGTTGTTTTTGCGTAGCGTAAATAACCAGGATAGCTTGGTTTCTGTTTTCTGCTGTTAGTTTCAAAATACACTCTTGTTTTACGTATGCTGCTTAGCAAACAAAGTATTCAAATATTTTTTCACGTTAATTCTTTTTTTATATTTTACTCATCCACACATTAACAACATCACTCAATATTTCAACGAAGACAGCCCACTATTGAGACATGGCTTCCTTTTAAGTATAACTTGGCTGATCGGCTCTCATTGCTAACATCCAGCATCTGCGTCTGTGATTTTCACAAAATCGTCGCTCCACTGCGTGGAAGGCCAACATTGCGATTCCCAGCATTCCTGCTATTCGCTTCTACGGATTTCATCATTTTTGTTTCGATCACGCAGAGAAACGAGTACGAGTATATCCCAACTAATATTATAAATGCGAAAGTGTGTTTGTTTGTTTGTTTGTTTATTTGTTTATTTGTTTGTTTGTTTGTTACCTCTTCACGCTTAAACTACTGGACCGATTTCAAAAATTCTTTCACCTTTGGAAAGCTACATTCTCCCCGAGTAACATAGGCTACTTTTTATCCCGGAAAAATCGACAGATCCCACGGGATGCGCAATAAGGCTTCGCTCAAAAACTACTGCACAGATTTTTATGCGGTTTTCATCAATAGATAGAGTGATTCTTGAGGAGTTTTGCGGCATTTTTTATCTCGGAAAAACGGATAGTCCCACGGGAAGCGCGATAAAATCTTCGCACCATAAACCGACTTCCGCGTATATGTAGCCGTGGGCAAAAGCTATGACCCTTAACCCTCTATACACCCAATCCCGAAATCCACGCGGGCGAAGCCGCGGGCAGAAAGCTAGTATACCTTATAAGGTTCATTGTAAGTGGTATATGGAATGCACCGCATCAACTAAAGATATTACTCTTGAGGTACTGCGGTAAGCGGCGGTCAAGATTGATACCAAATCACAGATCTGTCTTCTATCTGCAATATAAAAGTCGTCATCTGCAATCCTTTGGATTGTGGCCCGATAGCCTGTGGGCTTTTCCCTCTAGGGCCGTACCACACTTATCATTAGGTAATAATGACAGATGAAACCAGTACCTGATTAACCCTTAGGCTAATTAGGTTGCAGCCTAGGGCGCGAGGATCAGGGGGCGGACAATTCATTTTGAAAAAAAAAAAACTCGCGTAAAACAAACCTTGACTTGACTCGAATCGGTTCTTTTTAGGCCGACCGCAACACACCTGGCGGGGGCGTGTTCTTACAATTAGCCTAGGGCGGTCAGAACTCTTGATTTATCGCTGGACGAAACAGATAAAAAAAATACAAATACATTTCAAAACTGCGTAAATTACGAGTTCAAATTAGAAGATCAGCGAAGCGAAGCGTCGGCGTGATCGACGATAATTTTAATATATCAACGAGTGATAGAAAAGACATATAAATAGATAATTTGTTTTATATGAGTTTTTGGATTTATAAATGCTATTATAGCGTTTGTAATTTCTCCGTTTGAAATTCAATTCTGTTTCTACCAGTTTCAAACACGATAAAGGCAAGTAAAGCGAATCTATATATTATAAAAGAGAAAAGAAATAGAGGTTTGTACCAAATGTTCTGGCCTAGCCATATATCTGTTTTATTTGAGATTAGTTCTTAAAACTGCGCTAGGTAGTAGTTATTTCCGCGTTAATTTCTGCCACAAATGTGTTGTCTCTGAAATGAATTCCCAGCTCCAGTGTTTCCGTAGTACAGTATGTGTACTTATGACGTTATAACTTAACATTAGTTGGAGCTGGACTGCCACTAATACATATTTTTAAATGTAAAATTAAAACATAATTGATGTGAAATACAATATTCTATATTACATATGAAAAGCCTCTTACCTACCGGTATCTACTTTTTCCTCGGAAAATTGTTACTGAGAGATAGTCAAAGATACTGGGGCTGCTTTCTCGAAGAGATGTAGGTCCCAAACGAGTTGAATAAATAACACAGTAGGCGTAAGTCGATTTGATTTGCCTCCTTTGTTCCGAACGCGAAAGAAAATATACCAACTAGAATTATTTAATTTAAGATACCTTCGAAGGGGCAGGTACGAGTATACTTTTTTTTTAGCTCTTTTTGGTTTTCTGCGGACTCTTTGGTCCGCACTCTTTTTTGTTTGTGTTAGTATTTTTTTTACATTTCCTTATATATTATTTATTCTACAAGTAACATATCATTTGTCGATCAGGAGAAAGGTATTGTGCTCCGTTTTGTGGGGACAGATGGTCTTGTCCCCCACAGTCATAGCCCCATCTATATCTATGTTCTAACTATTCCTTAAGACTAACAATGTTTAATTAGTATCTATGATTAGTATTTACATTTGTGTGTTTAAGTACTAAGATTAATTATAATTTAGAAATCTTACATATTACTTGATTACATTAGAATTTATTGCTAGTTGTTTAAGCTAGTTATTTATTTATTTTTATTTTTTATTATAACTATTATTATTTTCAATTTGCTATCTCTAACTCCATTTCAATTTGCTATCATTATTGTTATTATAAATATATATTATTTATGATTACATTTTTTTCACAGGTACAATAATGTTATTATTATTTTACAATTTTTTCTGTTTCTTAATATTGCAAACATTTTGACTATTTCATAAAATTATTTTTTTTCCATTTTATCTTATTATTATTATTGTTTGTTGCAGCTGTTCCTGCCATAAATTTTTAAAATTATTATTATTTACGGTACGAGTATATTTGTACCCAGCATACTGGTTTTAATATACTTTTTAGTATTCGATCGTTTCCGACGGAGCGAAACACAACAAGTTGTTACGTAGGCATCGTTTCCATAATATTATATAGTAAACTCTAAAAATTATATATATCTACAAAATATGTTTAATATTATATTTAATAGAAAACAACTGGAACATATCTTGATTTTTTAACTTTAATAGAGGCAAGCTCTGTACTAGAGTCATCAGCTTGGAAACCTCCGTTATTTCTGCCTGAAAACAACAGTGTCTTCATTGCTGTACAGTGTATACTGTGGATTTTGTTGGTTTTCAGTTAGTTTGTCAATAAAAAAAATTGCTATTAACACATTTTAATCACTACAAAATATATTTGGTTATTTGAATTTTGTGCACGGTCAGGAACACGTCCAATTTTACATTAGCACTACAAAAATCGCCGCTATTACGAGAAAACCACATACCGCCAAAACCAGACACTGCGCTGCGTTGGTGTAGAACGGAGCATAAATATGATATGGTTAATAAATAATACATTTTGACTTCACTCTCTGATAACTCAACATCTTTGGTCCGAAACTAAAAAGAAAAATTAATTTTGTTTCATTATTCAGATTTGGTGCATATAACAGATAATACTATGTACAATGGAAGTTAATAAATAAACATAACTTAAGTAAAAGTAAATAAACAAAAACGTTAAAATAAATACTCATAAGGTCGTTTGGAAAAGATATGAAATGCTTACACCTCCGTCGTTGTCATATCTAATTTCGCGCAATTTGGATCCAGATCGTTCCGGTAATGCGTCCATTATATCTCTCGGCTTAATATTGTCAAGGTAGCAAGCTCGCAGTAAAGACAAATGGCAGAATTTCAATTTGGCGATGAGACGATATGATTTAGAATTGTCAGAGGAACGGTTACACGCGGCTCCTGCGATCAGCCAGGTGGCCATTTTGTTGAGATGCTCAACTCAGTGATTTGCGAGGATGTTTATTTTTACGATTTTTTGTGGAATTTACCCTATCTGCATTTTTTTGTTAGCGAAGATAGGAGAATATGTATGTGTTAAATATCAAATTTACTCAACTTTCAAGAGTTGAGTAAATTAAATGATTAAATAATTTTCAGATTTTAATTTCTGATTTAACGATTGGATGTTGAAATATTTGAATTATTCCCGACGTTTTTCATATTGCTATATATTGTACTTAAGGTTTTCAGAGCAGTAAAAGAAATGTCACTATCTTCATTCACTAGAAGCTGTATTCTCTCGTTTCTTCTTCAGAGGACATACAAACCATTTTAACTACTGACTATTAGTTATAGGTACTTAAAATTATAAGCTTTGGTTAGCTTTTTTATATATAATGTTGTCTAATAGCTTACATGTCCTTAACATAAACAGATTCAACGCATAAAATATAGTTTATCTAATCAAATAGCCGGTACGAGCGTTTTAAAAGTCCTCAATTTTAGAGAGCTTTTGCATGACTTTATAATCTGTAACAGCCAACAAAACAAGTTGCGAGTTTAATTAGAGGTTAGTTTGAATTATGTTAAAGAACTATTTAAATTTTGAATTTGGAAGTATTGTGCTGCTTCTATTCTTTACCATAGAGGTTTGTATTAATAATATATACTTACATTTTCATGGGCCAATTTTCACTGGGTTTTTCACTCGAGCTCATTAATGGTAATATTTATTCAAATAATTGTTTTGTGGCTATGGATAGAAAGATATTAAGCTGATATTAATATTTGGAGCATATTTCCATTGTTTGAGCTTGCCATCACATCCATCAATGGGTAAAAAGTCTGTCGCAACATAGTCTAGAACATGAACAATTCAAAAATATGTCGCGAAAATACGGAAATCCTAGAATACCTCAAGTATTTTTATCTCCCATATTTCAAATTGTTCAATGGTCGTAACAGAGTTTATTCCAGAGCAAACTGAATTTCATATTTCAGAAGAGCAATTCTTTCACATTACGTGGTAGACCCGCCAATTCCAGACTTCCGATATTGTGCTGAATTGATCAGCTCAATACTGAAAATATTGGAAAACTCACTGAAGTTTGAATTAGGATTAGAACGTTTGAAATGGCTTAGCTTACCGAAAATGTGATAGACCTTACAAGTGTATTATTTTTTTATTTTATTAGAATAGGATCAATTGAAATCTGTTCGTTTGTTTCGTTCTTTTTAAAATAACATATACGTACATAGTCAGTATCTAAAAAGAATCTTAGCATAATTTTTCTTATTTTAAGAATGACTGATTTAAATTATCACTTATTAGTTATAGTAGGCAACTATTAAAATATTAAAAAAGTCAGAGAATAGAAATTATAAAGATCCAGTATTATAATATTTAACCAATAAATTGTCCTGTTACATAGAGATTCTGAAGAATTTACTTTTTCCACTCTAACGTTATCTTTATTTATTCAATAGTTAATCATTAAAAATAATATTTTCGAAACATTTCAATATATGCTAAAGGAACTTATTATAACGACGATCGTAGTCAAGTGGTTAGTACACCGGTTTCAAGGTGTCACCACCTCTGAGATCCCAGGGTCGAGTTCCGGTGGGGGCAGATTTGTCTAATCTTTCGTAGTAAGATCCAATTGTATTTAAACAAAAGCAATACCCACTCGAAGCATTCAACATCATATGCTTCACTAGGCATTCGTCGAGTGCGTAAGATTACATTTAATTAAGCAATTGAAAAACTTGGTATTTTGAAAAGCACAGATCCAAAGTCGCTGCTCTAATTACTCCATTTCAATGAGAGCACGTCTGTGTACTTTCCTATTCATCAGCGGTAACAGATTCTCCATAGCTTGGCACTAACTCGTCATTCCGTTAATTACGGAATAAACATTCCATTAATGGTTTAACATTTAAATTAATTTAAAAACAATGTCAACAAATTCATTGACTACCGCTATTCTTCCGTAAAATTGTTTATCGTTAATAAAACTGGTACCTACCATAAAAACATATTCCGATAATTGTGTTAGGACTAGTCGACAAGTGCCACATGGTGCGTATCGCGAACGCAAGCGATGTGATAGAGCGATTCATCAATTTGAGCTGTCAAAATACTATATAGATAATTCTTTAAATAAATAAATTTAACAATTCTATAGATTTTTATCGCATTTCGACAGGTCACCACGACCGTTTAATTGCATACGATGATAATAGTTTTCATTTGTCATTTGAGTTGTGCAACAGCAAGCTAAACACAAACAGACAGTGTTTATAAGTGGTTCACTACCACTACGATATAAAGCATGTAATTGTGATCACAAGTTAATGCATTAACGTTAATGCTTTTTGATATTTTGACAAATTTTGACCCATTTTGACAGGTGTCATTGTTATAGTTTATCTGTCAAAACTTTGATGTTTTGACAATTGCACTTCTTAGATTGTGACAACTATAATACATTGTTAATTTTAATTTTGCATCCACTTGTACTTTCACGGCCTGGATAATAACATGAGTCGCGCATACTTTATTTTAAAAAAGTATTCTAAGCAAATAAACTCGAGGTTGGCGAAATCCTATGGGCACCGCCATCAAACCCAAAAGAAGAAGAAGAAGTATAATACATTGTCAAGAGTGAAGAAAATCTAGGTCGATTGAATGAGACAAAGAAAGCGATTGCATTGAAATGCAGTTGAAATATTCAATTAAAGGAAGGAAGAGGAAGGAGTACTCTCTGAGCGAACGGTTAGCGCGTCAAAATAAAATATTGTGAGGTGCGAGTCCGAGTCTCGCCCGTATGTTGGTATGTTGAGTTTACGTTCTTTCATAATTAAAACTTATGTTGTTGAACTCAAAAGTTCGAGTGAAACGTTTGCATTTTTTATGTCCTTGTTCTTATAATTCAAATAGACGTTATTTTTTTTACTTTAACTTTTACGTATTGGTGTTGACAAGGGTGAACACGTTGTTAAGGAACAGCCCATTAGAGTTGAATATCATTACAAAAACTCTTATGTATTATAAAAAAGACTAATTAAAAGGGGATTATTCCTCCTAACGCAAAAATCTTTGTTGGACTATTTTGACATATCTTTATTACTTGTCCTCGTAAGCCAAATAAGGAAATAGTTATACTCGTATTTCAACAATGTGGCCAGACAGGGAAAAAATTCAAACTCCTTATAAAAAAAACTTTCATAAAAATTGGCGAAGTACCCACCTACACACTATTATACCTGTTATTTATAACATTTCCACCTAACACTTGGGGCGAACGGGCGTGGTTATATGTATGCTGTTCTATCTTCACAGATTATAATGCCCTTAAGGAGAAATTCCTGCCTAGCAAAGGATAAATAATTATGACACTTAACACTATTTGCTTAAAGATGTAATCTGTGTTATGTGAATTATCTAAAATTAGGAATTTCATATTATTCTTAACATTGATTTAATTGGTATTTGTAATATTATGTTCTGTAGTAGACCACCGATCATTACATAAAAGAACGAAGGTGATATCGCTTGGTATAAAGTACTTAATACGCGATGGATAAAATTATATCGCATTCACCGCTAGGTCAGGGCGCTCGTCCGAACTTACACGAATGTTTAATTGAGCTATTAAGTTCGGTGGAAAGAACGAAAATATTGGTTCTGTTGAGGATTTGGTTACGTATATGAATTATTTATAGGAAAATGAACAGAAATATATAATAGGTATAGTTTAATGAGACATAGATTTTTTTCAAAAATAATTTGTTTCCAATAAATTGTTTTAGAAATAATTTGAAGTTCCACTGAGGTGTTAAATAAATAAATAAACAAATATATATATAAAAGTTAAACTTAAATGAGTTTCATGTGACAGTAGAAATGATACAGTACAAAATTAATAATTTTTCTACTGTAACATTACATAAAAGTTCTACCAACTTATGTTATGCTCATAGTTTTCAATTTCTATATAAGAGTATTATGTTCTTTTTTCTGCTATCGCCTTTAATGTCTTAACATATAAAAGTAAACACCGAACTATTAAATTATGATGTCAGGAGCAAAAAAACTGGATAATTTACAAAACTTGTTCATGTTCATATGATGTGAATATAAGTGGGTACTAGTTCTAGGAGTTTTTAAATATTTGCATGATACGGAATGTAACAACAATAAAAAAAATCTAGGAAACTTTTTAAAATTCAATTAGGTAACTGTAACCTGGTTAAAAGCTTTACAATCAAATGTTAGCCTTTGTAATTATATTAGCCAGATTGTTTCTATTTTGGTTGAGAGTTTCTATAAAAAATTTGTTGCTGATTTTCTGACGTAACTCTGCTGACATAACTTTCATAGCGTTAACTTATTCATATTTTTTTTTGTTATTTATATCACAGGTATACAATGTTAAACTTAATATTAAATTTATAATTCGTAAGTAGGTAGTACGAATTAAAGTTGGAACTAGGACGCCGGTATCGCAATAACTGGTAATGAAAATCTATACACCTGAGAAATACAGATCAGTGAAAATTCACAAGACAACGCAATGAGAAGAAGAATAAGCGCATCATTTAGATCTAATTAGTTTAATAATCTATTGATCCTTTGCGAACTAAATACGTGAATGCCAGTAGTCACATATGGTACCCAAAGCAAAGTGCAATGCCAGACAAAACGTGCCTTAATTTATCGTGTTGTCTCGCAAGAAAGTGAGTATCTTACAACACTTTACGTTATTTGTGTGCTGCTACCTCGGCTTAAAACTTTCTTGAACTAGTACCTACCTACCTACTTCAACAAACTAAATTGACAGACCGCACTGTCTTCAAATTATTTTAGGGCTTGCAAAATGTTCATCTCTGTAATATAAAACTAACTGGTGTCATAATAATAGTGTCTATTAAATTTCAATTTTTACTAGCACTATATTTAATGTTATATTAAAATCATTGTTTTGTATCAATAACAATTCGATTAGATCGTCGTATTTACGTAGGTATATGTTTTTGACACTAGGGGAACTTTGGACATCACTGCAATCATCCTGTAAAACAATGGTTAAACTGTCACGGCTAGCAATTAACTGCAAAGCTAACTACTAACTAGGGGATTTGAAATCACTCGCGTATAAAACGTAAATTAGTTAGACGTTAGAGCTAACCGCACCAGCCGTTTTCCGTCTGAATGAAGTTGCGTCTAAAAAGGCTGTTCTAACAACCTGCCCCGCATCGAGCAATTAGGTCTCGCAGTAATTGTTATTTTGCGATGAAATTAACTGGCTAAACTGAAATCGAAAACTATTTTACGCGACATTGCAATAGGGTATTTTGCTATGTTTGAAAATGTACGGTATTTTGTCAATCAAAAAGGCACATAAATATGATTTTAGTAAATTATAACTATAATTATAAATATAATATTAGATACATTCAAACTTTTTATACCCTTGAAAACACTACGGAGATGATCATGACAGTACAATTTCCAATAATAAAGAAAAAATATTTGGAAAAATGGGAATATCATTTTGGAGAGACCCTGGTCAGGGGCGTTGGAGTTTGGTGTGGTCCAATTCAAGACAAACCTACATGGAATCCTTGGTTTGACAGTGACTCATCCAATCTTATTAGAAAACTTTTAGTTTCTGCTTTCCGATTACGGTGTAGGCATATTCCAACAAATAAGTTTTATCATCTTGTTGGTGTGAAATCCTCGCCTTTGTGCGTTAACCAGCTATGTTCTAGGATCGATGATGTTTATCACATGTTGTTGGAATGTGCCCGAAAATCTGAGCTAAGAGAAAGTCTCCTCGTAGGAGACTTTCTCTTAGCTCATCTGGCTAATGAAAATATAAATTGTTTGCTGACGGAACCATTGTTCAGCTTAGCCATTAAATTATACATGTTTGTTTGCTTGTCCTTTGAGGAGGCAAACTAATAATTGTGTGTGTATGTTATGTAAAAATGTGATTATCCCTATGAGGCTGACATGTTCACCCAAAGTGTTCAAAAGCCTCGTTAAAAATTAAGAATAAAAAAAAATGGCAGTAAAATGTAAAAAGAGCAGAGTAAATGTGGTTTTGTGCGTGTTTTGTTTTATATCAAATTAGTCCTATATAAAAAGGTGTTCTAACATTCCGGACTTCGCAAGAAGTCTGAGTTACGTGCAGATAACATTGCACCTATTAGTTTCACAAGCTAGGTACGGAAATCGACAAAAGGAAACATCTGGTTATCGGTAACCAGTTTATTTTCTAGAGGGCGTCACCGACACCGGCTCGGTACTCGAAGTTTTTCGAATACTCTACAATTTTATTTGTACTTTCTACTACCTAACAGGAATGTGCACGAATCGCTTTTACAATTTATTGAAAGGATTTCGATTGTTTCCGAATGAGAATAAGTTTCGAAAATAAGTTTAATTATTCCATATTGCAAAAATACTAACATCTCCTCATACTTAATCTACAGTTAATCCTTATAAAGGGTGGCGATGGGACATCCAAATTATTTAAAAATATATTTTCTGCGAGGGTAGCAGAAAATGATTCGATGTTGGAATCATCTTTTTTAGGACCTAAGTCGTCTTTAGATCTGGTCTTTTTTTTCTGAGGTCTCGTTTCTTCCATCCTCCCTCTGTTCTCTTTTGAATGGTGACTCTGCTCCCATAATTATAGGCGCCAATTCATCTTCGAAATTATACCTCCGAAAACCTTCTGATCTGAAATCCTATGATGCGACATTGTATTCAATTTAGTCCCTCTGTATTAAATAAATTGATTTGTGTGTCTTTTTATTATTGCTTCGCCATTGTTGTCTATTATGCGAACTAAATAAATAAACTTCCCAATTTTCTTTTCTATAGTGTCGATGCCCCAGTTGAATATGTGTTTTTTTGTACATTTTAATTAAAACGGTTTCAATTGTATTGAATACTTCTGATCCTTTTCCACCATAAAAAACACACTAGAGATTGATATGAATTATGACATTCATTGTTTTTAACGGCTTGTTCGAAATCGAGGTTTTATGAGGTCGGTTGCCTAGTGGTAAAAAAATCTAACCTACGTCTTAATTACCATCAAATAAAACCTCGGTAGGAGAATAATGTCCGTGGTAGAGATGTTTTTACGCAATAGTGTTAAATGTATTCTGTCCCCGCTAGTACTACCAGCACAATCTTCATTGTTACGACTAGAACTTCAGGTGGCATTATCACCATTATTGGTAGCATTGATTCCAGTCTTCTCAATGTTTTTTTTTATTATAATAGCTACTTCTCCTAAATTCTCTCTTGATACTATTTACCACTGAGTCTGGTCTGGCTGGTATTAGCTTTGTCATGTTAAGAAAAATATTTTCAATGTATTTTTAACACAATAATTTCAATGATTAACAAATAATTACCTTCACGAAGGAATAAGAAAATGGATACAAATTTAAATTCTCGCTTTTCTTCCCGCCATTAACACCTCCTTACTTCAAGATAATTAGCGTGGGCTCCAACACTCCTGCAGCATTTTCTAAAAATTCTTTCTTTATTTTTACACAGGTTTAATTAAGTAAATTGCACTCGAGCATATTTAGTATTTTCTTCCCTTAAAGCCTCAAAATTAGTTCCTTAATAAATATTTTATTTTATATGTTATATTATATATATGTTACATGTTATATATGTTCACTTGAAGATTTTTAAGAATTTAAATCTTTCTAAACTATTACCTTATTTACTTATTAATTTACTAAGAAAGCAAACTTTAAAAAATAACGTTTAATTATATAATATTGTTTAAATTCAGATGAATTAACTTAGCCTAAGGAATAAGAATTGTTTTACAGGATCTAGGATTACGGATAGATTTACATGTATTAATTGTACTTAGATAAATAATTTTTCAAAGAAATAAAAGTTATCAAATATCACCATATGACTAAAACACAAATGCTCGTATACATTACACAAATATCTCCCCATATCGGCACTCGAAACTTTAGAAATTCGTCTTAAAACTATCTCAGACCAGGTCACGAAAATTAGCGAATAAATATTACACAGACTTATAACTAGAGATCGGATAAGCGGATGCATATTTACCTAAAGTTAATTTTTGGCTCACAAATTATGGAAGCGGCTTTTTAAAATACATTTTGTTAAATAAAAATCCCGGGAAAATACGAGACTGCAAATTTAACGTAGTGATATTGTTTGAAAATTACTAAATTAGCACGTGGTATTTATTTTCAAAAGACCGAGACTCCGGGTTCATTTATACAACTATGCATACGTATTTACATGAAGTTTAGTTTCAGTTCTCCGTGCGATTTATGAATGTACGATTTATTACATGAAGAGTGTTAATGACCAACCCATAGTGATAGATAGTGATTAAAACTGTAGTAACTGAGGTAATATTTACGCCCCATTTCAAATAGGATATTATAAACTCATATTACCGACTAGTTTTGCATTACCAAAATGTTCTACAGTACCGGAATTCCGGGATTTTTATTTATGGAAATAAAATAAAAAGACAGTTCCATACTTTGTCAAAAACTAAATTAGGTAAATAAATAAACATCCGGCTATCCAATTCCGCAATCCCGGGATTTTTATTTAACAAAACAATAAAAAGCCGTTTCCATACTTTGTCTTAAACTAACTTTAGGTAAATATGCATCCGATTATTCGATAAGGCGATGTGTCAAATCATTTACTTAAAAAAAATCTTTCTCTTGCCCTGTTCTCATTTTTATTTGGGGTAGAGGTCTTCTCTTTACTCTATCTCTCGCTATTTCGTCACTCACTCTCTGCTTCAACATATCATCATTTACACAGTCCATCCACATTTTCTTCGGTCTTCCTCTTCCTACAGGTGCCAACAACTCGTAACTATATCGCTAGGTTTTGTAGTTTAGTTGAAGGGTATTATATAGATTTATTTGTCACAACACACACATATTATGTGAGTACATTTTACACAGAATATACAAAATTTCCAGTACTACTAGAGCCACTACTAGCGGTACTACTAGAACAGAAGGAAGGAAGGAAGTAGTACTGCAGAAAGGAAGGTACATGAAATCATCGAGCATACGAGCTATTGTGTATGAGGATCGAAGTTAAAACCTCCATTTCTTCCACTAACTCCGCATGTGTTTCAAATGAAAAGTAGATCAGCAGGATAAAACGGAGAAGTAATACATTCCAAAAGAGGGATAAAGGATTTTACCCCAGAGACAATGTCCAACATTTGAGAAGGCAGTTATAAAGCAAATATGGTTTATAACTCTAAAAACTACTAATATAACTTCTGTGTTTCGTTTTATAATTCAGGATTAAATTACAATAAATTTTACAGTTATAGCCATTTTATAAATATACAATGTGTACAAGTTAAAAGAAATCACATTGTACGGTGACAACTTTTCAATTATTATCGTAATAAAATCGTACTAGAGAATGGTTTCCTCAAGTTTACGTTCCGCCTATGCACTGGCGGTATAAACTCCGTAAAATTTATGAGGAAGGCCAATTTTATTATGTTTCCCCATGACCTCGCTGCATCCAAGGAAATGGAGTTAAGCTTGCTTGCTACATTCAAGCTCACTCCAGTTTAACATCTTTTTTACAGGTTATAAAATTTTGTAATTTTTGTTTTTATTAAAGTTTCTTTTTAATTGTTGACTAAGAAGATTTTTTGCCTTGGATTGAAAAAAAAGTAAATTTTATTCTCATTTAAAAGGCCGGCATCGCATCTGTGATTCCTCTGGTGTCGCGGTGTCTATGGGCAGTGGTTATCGCTTACTATTAGGTGATCCGTTTGCTCGTTTGCTGCCCTATCCCATAAAAAAATAATTAATTAACATACTTTTTGGCCACAGATTTCCTACTTGGTTTGCTTGCAGATAGGCTATGATATTAACCTTCCACCCTTAAAAGCTCACACGAAAGCCACCCAACCCACTTTTTAAACAATTCATAAACTACCCCCATCGTTAGCGTCACGGTCAAAGTTCGTCGTACGAGCAATATCTTCCTATACACACGGATTTCATCACACGTGTGAACGAGGTTCTCCCCCGTCCTCTAATAGAATTTCAAACTGTACAGACAAGTATTATATTGACAAGTAGAGATATCCTCTGAGATTAACAGCATCTTCAGTACACTGCAGTTACACGTTGCTAACGTCACTTACGTCTAACACGTGACGTAATCACGTAAGATATAACGTCATGGTATATAACGTCAGCCTATGTCTACCTTATAATGAACTGCAGGGTATTAAAACATTAATAATAGCTACAAATAATTCTTATAAAACTTACATAAGTTTGATTTGTTACTACTCATAACGGTATTTATATTCCATAACCTACACCATTAGATAGCATTGCTAAGAGAATTAGCAACACTTGAAAAATATATTTGGGAACTGCAGAACATATAATTAACTGCAGGGTATTAAAACATTACAAATAGGTACAAATTATTCTTATAAAACTTACATAAGTTTGATTTGTTACTACTCATAACGTTACAAAAACTCACATAAGCCTGCTTTGTTACTACGCATAACGAAACATTACATTTCATTGGTTAACTAATTATATGGCATAGCTGAGACTTTTAGCTTTATGAAATAAATATATTTTTGCAGCTGCAGAAGATATAAGTAGCAATAGGGTTCTAAAAAAATTGGTGATAGCTGAAAATAATTTTTACTAAAATCGCCAAAGAAAAAAATTCTACAGTATAATATTCTACCTAAACACACATAACTCTTGTTTTAAGATACTGATAGATAATATTCGATCAGAATTTATTGCTCTACATATTTCTCAGTAAAGCTAGTGAATGAAACATAAGCACATGAAATTGACATTGGTCTTAGTTGTTTTAGAAAAACCGTTTTTAGCGATAGCAAAGTTAATTATCAAATCTAATTAGAAATAGTTTGCTGATTAAGACACATATTGATTAGCAATGGAGACGAAGTTCCTATACAAGACTAGGAAATTTCATTAGCAGTGACAACTAAACGCAACCGCTAAGTTTCATTTGTTAAATGATACTGATAATACTTGATCAGAATTTATCGCTCTACATACTTTCTTAGTAAAGTTAGCGAATAAAACATTAGCAGTTGAAATTAACAATGACCTTAGATGTTTTAGAAAAACCGTTTCTAGTGATAGCAAAGAGTTACCAAATTTAATTAAAAATAGTTTGCTAATTAAGACACATATTACGAGTAATTTAGCAATGGAGACAAAGTTCTTATACAAGACTAGTAAATTTCATTAGCAGTGACAACTAAAAGCAACCCCTAAGTTTCATTTGATAATATACCGAAAATACTTAGCGGTAAGCGATAAATAATTTGCCACATCTGCTAATTCTAAAAATTCTTTTTGCTAAATTTCGTTATCAATATCAGCAGAATCGTCTTTGGTATATTAAGCAAGGCAATAAGATAGCAAAATAATTAAAAGTTATAGCCAAGGAGTGGGTAGCTAAATGACTTTCGCAGTTGCTTCTAAATCATTTTTCCGTGTACATTCAAACTAATACATAGCAATGCGAACAATGCTTCTTTTTAGAAGAAAACGGTAAAAATAGGTCATCATAGTTACTCAGATATCTCCCTCTGTTAAGCTCCCAATGTGCGAACAAGTTT
Source organism: Scirpophaga incertulas (assembly GCA_036419045.1). Taxonomy (NCBI): domain Eukaryota; kingdom Metazoa; phylum Arthropoda; class Insecta; order Lepidoptera; family Crambidae; genus Scirpophaga; species Scirpophaga incertulas. The sequence continues at coordinate 7,059,832 of CM071645.1, read as the reverse complement.
TGTTATTTCTTTTTATTTCTTGTACGTGTATACGTACAAAAGATTGCACGTATTTTGTTTTATCTTATTTTTAAAGGCATGATTTCTAAAGGTCTGTGTTAAACAATATCATATTAATTTTGAAACCGTTTTTGTGTTTCGTTAATTAAACGTAAACAACTATTTTTCGAGGACTCCTAAAAAAGTTCTTACTATTAAGTGAAAGCTCAGTTTTCTAGAAAAATATTACAAGTCATCTGATATTATAAACATATTATTATTTTTTTATTTTACTCCTCTTTTTACGACAGTTTCATTAATAACTATGAAAGCTGTTAAAATATTTATTATCTTTTGATTTTAACCAAATTACACCCAAATGACTTAAAAATGTTAAGTACTTTCATAGATGAAATATCGAGAAACGACTTCAACAAAGATTACGAGATAGTTGTTAAAGTTGAGGCATACTAAGTCCAAAACTTCAGCGTAGTCATAACAAAATTCATCGCCATAACTGAAACTTGTATATTCAACCAACCAGTTTCCAGGATTTAATAGAAAGCTACCAACAATTTCAGCTATTCAAAGTGCAGTCGACCTGTTGCGAAGCTTTTAACCCAATCACATCGGCTATTTTATGCTCGTTCAATTTTATAAGTTTCGGACGCATGGCGAACTTAAAATGAGATATGGCCGTTGAATTGTTAAATGTAGCCTTGTCGATAAACGTAATTTGTTATCCGGAATAAGCTGTGAACGATGATTTAAGTAGTTCGATTCTATCATCCTCTCAATATATCTGTGTTTTATTAATGATAAGTAGTCTATTGATAATATTATTCATTGACAGTATCTTGAAACTGTCGAATATGACTTGTTAATTAAACATCTCACAATCTACAGTTTCAAAAATGTTTTGCTCATATATTTATTAAATTATGCGGTGACTTTCATTAGGACTGTACATAAAGTGAGATAGTGTCGATTTTACAATTGCATAGGTGTAGCTAGATATCACGTATTTAAAAGAATTGATATTGTAACACAATATTTTATTGTATTGTACAATCAATGGAGATCTAATATATTTTGAATCTTATGTTATATATAATACGAGTATATATTATAAGATGAACTATAAAGTTTAAAATTACTTTCAACTTTATTTATTTAGTTTCAAAATATTTGTAATGATATTGTTTAGGCCATGATGTTAATTATAAATACCTATGATATATTGTAAGTTCTGTTCGATAATAATAATATTTTCATATAAAAATACCACATTCAAATCCATTATTTAATACTCAATTCAATCATCATTTATGCGACATGCACAAAACTGACATGCACAAATCCAGCCATCCAGCAAGTGCCGCGCATCGCATTGCGGCGCTAACATGACGTCACTGCCCACAGGTAGCCTTGGGGCAAGGGGAGGCGTTTAGCGTTAGGGTTGCCTGTGCTCTCCTGTCACTTATATGTTAAACAAAGTTGGCACAATTTTGCATGTAAGGGCCTATATTTACCAATAACTTGTCTATAGACCTCTTAAGCAATTTCATTTAGACGAACTTTATAAACTCGTTCAGTGTGATGTGACGTGACGTTAAACATAAAGCAAGCATTAGAACTGTCTAAAGGTCAACATGTAGAGTCTGCTGCGTGTCTACATACGGTGAAAAACATAAAACCTATACATGCGCCAACCTATGGGATAACACGATCTTGGCAAAGTTTCCAACAAAATATTACAACGAAAATAAAAGTTACAATTTTACTAATTACCGTCCGTGATGTCTAACTAATATGACTATCATGAGATAACTTTAAATTACAATAGATAATAACTGTTATTTTTTAAAAACGAAAAAATTCAAGTGGGGGCGACCCCACTTGAATTTTAATCCTGTGTCATGGGTGCAGTCGAAAACGTATAATTTCACATGCACATACACTCAGACAGAAATAATGTTTTTGTAGGTCATACAAAATATCTGTACCGTGGGGGAATCGAATCCGCGACCCGTTGCGTAGCAGCTGATCACTCGATCGATGCGTCAGATGTGTCGTCCTAATTTTTAATGGTATCATTGTACAGCGCCCTTTGCGAAACCTTTATGAGGTAAAATTCTAGTAGTTATACATATAAAATAGCAAGCTCATTGTAGACCTTTTTTTGAGGCGGAGGACTATCCCTCCTCCGAGGAAGGGAGGAGGGGAAGTGTGGGGCTCGCACCCACTAAAAACTCCGCCGTGTTCCTGCTCTTCATTTCGCCGGAAGTCGCGCGGACTATCGAATGGTATGGCTTCAATGCGGCGATAGTAGACCTACTGATGTAAATGTGATGGATTGTGATATCAAAAGTTTTACATACGAGTATTTCATAAGTTTTGAAAAATTCATACTTTAAGTCTTACTACTGGTCTAGTAGAGCAAATAACCCGGATGTTTCAGTTTTGCTGTTTTTGCTTGGCATATGAAATTTATAATAGACAGAAAATTCAATAAATTAATTATGGTTTTTATTTACAATGTAGTGAGATACGTAAAAAAATTTGCTAAGATGTTGAAGATCGCCATTTTTCGTTTTCTTTGGATTGCGTTTAATGATTCGGGTGCGACGTTTGATAAATAAATGCTAGTTGTAAATAAATGCAGTAGTTGAAAATAAATGTTATAAGCGTGGGTTACTGTAAACATAAATTAAGCAACCATGCAATATAATAATCGGCATGTAGCAAGCGGCAGCCCTACTGTCGTCGGTCAACAATACAGCTCCAAGCGATGCTCCCCGCAAACAGACGTAAATATTACCTGCCTATTCAGGGAAGCTCTAATTAAAACATCCCGCTGATGCGTAGGTGTTTATTCGTTTCTATGTTTCGTTCCATATTTTCAATTTATGAATACAATATAATATCCAACTTGTTATGTTTACATTACCTAGTTAAATTGCATAGGTAAACAGGAGCCTAAATCGAGGGTCATGATGACGATGATTTTTTCCTTATTCGTACGTACGGACAAGGTTTTTGTTTTTTTTTTTTTTTTTTTTTTTTATTATTATTTAAGCTTTTTTTTTGTTTTGTTTGTTGACGTCAATAAGTGCCTGTAAAGGTCTATGTTGAATAAATATTATTTTGATTTTTTTTTTTTTTTTTTTGACTAATAAGGACATTTTGTAGTACAGTCGGGTCAATTTAATAGGCCACATTTGACATTTCATTAAAATTCCTCAACTAACCTTGTAATGGCGGACATAAAATATTCAATATTTTTTTAGTTTGGAAATGCACAAATGACCGTTGTTACAATGTTGCGTTCAGTGAAGTCTATACGTAAGTGATGTCCCTCAATAAATCGAATGAATGCAATGATTACTTGTGAAAGCATTATTCACCATGAATTAATAGTCAGTCAGTTTGACCATGAATTAATAATATGATTGTATCTTATACTATATTGTATTATATTATTGTAATTATTTACATTGTAAAGAGGAGATAAAAAATAGACCTTCAGGAGTTTCTTGCCTATTCTTCTCGAGAAGGCTCTCCCAATTTCCGAACAGGTGTCGAGTCAATTTTTTTATTTTTTTATTTTTTTTCCTTATTCGTACGTACGGACAAGGTTTTGTTTTCTTTTTTTAAGCTTTGTTTTTTTGTTTTGTCTGTTGACATCAATAAGTGCCTGTAAAGGTCTATGTTGAATAAAGATTATTTTGATTTTGATTTTTGATTTTGACGACGACACAACGACCAACCTCTGACTCACCACTGAGTCATAGCGACAAAACTTCGTAGTCTTCGTATTAGGTATGGACCCAATCACACGAACATACTACACCACTGTTGCCGCACTCTCGGATTTGAATAGCAGAGAAAGTTTTCTCTACAGAATACTACACGCCGACCGCTTGAATGCGAGTGATCATTACCTTGTTTTATAAGAAGTATACTAATATTAAGGAACTTTCAGGTTTTTATTGAGATTTCAATGTATTTCGCTTATTTCATCGTAATATTTTCTTTATTTAAAAACCAAGAGAGCAAAACTTTGTAAAATACATTTTGAGACTCTTTGTTTTAGTATAAAATAGACTAATTCTGAGATTCGAATATAACAAAACTTGTACTAAAAGTATTGTAGTAATAAATATATTATATGGCACTAAGAAAATACGAAAGAAAAACTAATCGAATTTTTTTTTATTTAATAATTACATATCATACTAATAACGTCTAATAATACTAAGATGTCATAGTTAAAGCCTTACTTCATTCATGCAGACTTATAAATTATTAAAAGCTGCCAGGTGTAAAGTTTCACCTCTACACTGGAGTTTGAAAAATAAATAAAATCAAAAACTTAATTTATGCAATCATAATGCTCAATTGCTCGCTTAAATCCTTGTATTGAGCTATTAAATCTATGGAGAGACTTTGCATTTTTATGCGTATTTACCGATGTACAACCCACATTCTATCATCACACCACTTATCATTTGTTGGGTGTTCACCCACACATGCTGTAACCTACAGTGCTTTATGATGCCTGGTGTTCCACGTTTTCATAGGCCACGGTGACTCCTATAACTTTACTGACTTTTGACTATATTTTTGCTAAACAGTTCGCTTGTGCTACTTCAGCGGGGATTTAAATTGATTTAAGAAATTTGCTTATAAATTTTGACATACTATTTAAAAATTATATCATTGTTACATGACATTTTAATAATATTTTTTACATTCATAATAGGTATTAAATTTAATTCATTAAGTCTGATTTTTGTGCTATTTACTGCAAAAAGCAGACTGTCTATCTGACGGTGAATGGTTACAGTCGCCTATAACGCATGAAGTTTCTCTAAGATTCGTAGGAAATTTTCAACCCCTACAAATACGTGTTCTAGGTTGTCAGTTTGTGTCATAACATGGGAAATCACCGCACAATCACGCAATAACTTCTCAGCCTATCTTATTCTTCACATCGGAACACAGCACTAGGAAGACTATTGTTTTGCACCAAAATACTGTAATTTACTTTATTACTAATTCTAAAATTATTTTAGCCTCAGGCAATATGAATTCGAAGAGCCTATACATTATTGTGGTGGTTGTCAGTTATAACAGCAAAGTACCTATTTGTAAAATCAACCGATCACTTTATCCTCCGCCTTGGGCTGAAAGCTAAACTTCAATGACATCCGTCTTGTACGAGTACCCTAACTAACTTTGACAAAGTGAATGATCATTTTATCGGAGCAGGAATTGGTACGTAAGTGATGTATTGTTATTTTATACATTATTGTAATATTATGTATCACAATAATTTCTTGGATGATCATAAATGTATAATAAAATCTACTGAATAGAAATAATAAAAAAAAATTAAACTTCATTGTCGCTGTGGTCTCAGTAGTGGTGTTCGAAAGGCTAGGTGCACATACATTTGATTAACATATATATATTTACTTAGAAATATGATTGTGGGTAGATATGTTATGGGCCAAGTGATTGATATGGGCAGTATTCATAATGCTCGGGCAGTAAGAATAACGCCCAGCCATATCGGACCAAGTGATTAAATACAATCTAAACTCACCTATTTATCACATTGCCCGAGCATTATGAATATGACTGCATGATGATCGGGCAATGTGATTAATAGGTAAATTTTACGCGGTGCGCTGCGATGCCGGACACCGAGACCGAAACGTCAGAGACCGAAACATATTCTATTCTATGTTGTTCTGTTCTATTCTTTACTATTCTATTCTGTTATCTTCTGTTGTGTTCGATTCTGTTCAGGTCTGTTCCATTCTATTCTATTCGATTCTATTTCATTCCATTCTGCTCTGCTCTGCTCTACTCTCCTCTACTCTACTCTATTCTACTTTACTCTGTTCTATTTTATTCTACTCTATTCTATACTATTCCATTCTATTCTATATAATATTCTATTCCATTCTATTCTATTTCATTCCATTCTGCTCTGCTCTGCTCTGCTCTACTCTTTTTTTTTTTTTTGTTCCCCTGAGGAAAATGCATTAAATTGCATACCCCGGCCGTGGCGAGCCGGGGTTATGTGGGGCTCTCCTCCCTACCTACCCACTAAAAACCTCAGGGATGGCCTTCCTCAGGCATGTAGGGAGCCCCCGGGAACACAAAGGCCACTTCCGGGAACCCCCAGCCTCCGCTCCCCTCTCTAGAGGGGAGCCCTCCTCGGGGGAAGCTACCACCTCCCCCGGTCCCCTCCACCGACGTATATTCTATTCTATACTCGTCAGCCTCTGATTTATACAAACTGGAAACAAAACAAGGTGGTCTAACAGTTAGTTTAGATTAGTTAGTTATTATAGTTAAGAAGAAAAATTTCTTTCACCTCAAGATGTCCTGTAGACAGAGATTTAGCTGAGAGAGTCCTGTATTATTAATGCGGAGACCAAGGTTATAGTAGATGTGGCTGTAAAGGTGGTTGTACATCTGACAAATGTAGCTGTCGCAAAGGAAAAAAACTATGTAACTCAAAATGCCATCACAGCAGCAGTTGTTCTTTTAAATATATCTGTTACTGGATACTTAAAGTAATAATTTTTGTATTCAAACTTATTTTTGATTATTTAAACGAAACTGATGACTAAAATGATTTTATGTTTCATGATCACAGATCAATCCGTGTGTGCTTTAAATTTTATTTTTTAAGTTTTATTTGATGTTATGTTTGAAGTACCTGCTGAAAACTAGAGAGTATTTTTTACTAATTCAGATACTGAGACTAATTTGATTACTGAGTTAAAATTTTAGAGTTGATTTCAAGTGTAATGACCACAGCTGTGACATAAATTCGATTTCGTTACTTTTTTAAATTTGAAATTGTTACGTTTTCTAGCGCCGGAAACTATTATACATTTTTGTAGCCCTTTCTAAAGTGATCGAATTAAAACCGAAGTATGATTATTTAAAATTTTGAATTAAACACTAAACTATAAAACATGTTTTATTATAACTCTACCCGATAATTGATTTCATTACTTGTGATACTCGGTCTATCTAACTAAATATTCATATGAAAGTATTAAGCATGCATCACTCTGCCCAATAAGCACTGGGCATTATTCATAATGCCCGAGCAATGTGATAAATTGATTGGCTATAATCACATTGCCCGCTCTTATTGGGCAATATTTACATATAAAAAATAATTGGCATTATTTATATTGCCCGGGCATTATGCATAGTGCCCGATTAATCACTTAGTCCATAACAGATATAAGGGAAGACTTAAGAATCTATGGATGAAATATGTGAAAATAGATATGCATGTGAAGATTCTCAGAACGGAGTTGAAGTATTCATACTTCACCTCCGTTCATTTTGGATCTTATGTGAAAATTTACATTTACTTGCATATCCATTTTAACACAATTCATATAAAGAGTAAAGGTAAGAAAGGGGTAAATGGAAGCCATGTTGATAATGAGGATGATAATAATTTCTATACGTAATATAAGCGAAGTTATAGCTTATGTTTATAGAAACTGTGATCAACTTGTCATAGTCATGAAATTATATTTTATTTTAATATTTTATTTTATGGATAGTTAGATAAGTTAGATATGTATGTACAAATTATTGTAAGCTCATCAAACATATAGTAGGAACAAATGTTTCTACAAATATTTTATTAATTAAATTAGTAATTGCCTTTGCCGAATTATCAATTACGATCTTTCTGTATATAACCATACCTCGATCTTCTAGACTACGATTTAAGCTCTAATTTAGACTACCATTTGTCGGCTGGAAAGATGGAAACCCCTCTTATCAATAAACACATAATTTCACAACAATACTTCAATCATTCGCGCCTGACAAACACAATGTAAATCAGAATGTAAATCACATTTACTGAATCCGACCCTCAATACATACGAAATAATCCTCCCGTTGAGCCCTTTCGCCGGCCTACGGAATCCCATGCTTTTATTGATACCAATTTCATTGACCGTCCCGATATCCGTTCATAGGAATGTGGGGCGGGACGGATTTAGGGAGATTTGTTGACTTGTGTTCGTCGTGATTTGATTTAGGATCGTCTCACTGACGCTGCCTGTCTGCTCCGCTCGGGTACTGGGCTCCCTGACAGGTTACATGAGACTACTTTTGCAGCAAACTTCTGCTATCCACATCTTTGCTAGATTATGATCCTCACCAGGTTATCATCTATCGACTATTTGCGGTTCGTATGTTCGTAAAATATTGGTTTGTATAATCAAATTATTTAAATGTGTGTTTAGTTGTCTTTCTATTATATATATTCTGATGCAATTTTGATAAAAATTTATGTTGAATTTAAACCAATTTCTGTCTCCGGATTTTAATAAAGGTTTTAATAAAGGTACATATTATAAAGATAAATTAAACGTAGATTTTATCAAATAGAGTTATATAGAATTGTTGCTAAAACGAAAATGCTATATCTTCTCGTTTTTCGGAACTATTTTAAATCAAGCATTTACTGGAATAATTCGAATAATAAGTGGCCGGTTTGATACAGTGAACGAGGAACAAAACTCTTTGATTAATAAAACAGCTCCTTAGCATACCAAATTCCACACAGTTTCCTCAGACCTCGCCGGATCACGTCATGGCCCATAGCCCGCCAAATTGAGCGGTAATGTTACTATTGTTTTGCTGAGATCACATCATTTCGTGTACTATGGCAACAAAGTTAATACGTCACTGTTTTCTTGATTAATGGAAATTGCGTTACTGTCAAAACATGCTGATGAAGTAATGAAACTTCGAATTATCGATTGGTGTTTCGCATGGAACGTGAACAAATTGATGAACAAATTATAAGCCTGCATATCCCTACGAAGATACTCAAGATAGTAGTTTAACTAATGTCTATGTAGTATTAAATTGTGTCTCTGGGTGGAGCGTTAAAGTCATATAATAAACCTGTAATAAAAATATCTTGTCTGTTTACTTTATTTCATAAAAAAAAAATTATAGACTTCTTCTTATTTACTAATACTTTTCACCAACTATAGTTCGGTACTCGATTTAATAAATAAGTCTAGTCTTTTCTTTTCTTTATTAATATGTTAGTGAATAAACGTAAAGGTTAACTTGCATATGAAAGTTTGTCGCCTAATAATAATAATTAATAACGTAATATTGTTCTTATTTAAAAAAGCACGGTCTTATCCTTGTTTACCAATAGGGAAGATAAACACAACGCTTCCAGACGTAGAAAAGTTAACGTTGCGCTGACTACACAGCTATGAGGGGCTACTCTCTAAGCAAATTTGGAGTTTTAATTCAGTTACTGCAACAGCAGTACAACTGTAAACCAACCGTGGAGCAGTCCGTTTGCAGTTGGTAAGCACTTCCAGTAGTTACCGGAAGCGAGCTAGCAATTGGGCTCGCTCCAGTTAAAATATATTAAATGGTATCAGGTATCGCACTTAGAAAGTCCAATACTATATTTATTGAAATGACCTTCCGCAAAATACATCCGACACGTACTAAGTCAATAATTTTTAAAAACAAGGGATATTAAATCTTCGGAATTTTATCGTTCCATTAAAACTACTATAAGACACTATTACCTATACTTATTTTCTAAAACTATGTACGGATGAAGCTATAAAACGAGTGGATGTAGTAAAGACAGTATTTTATACTAGTGATAATAAAATTACATTGACAGGTAGTTTTGTGTAGGGAATCAGCGTGTAGTGACAGGCTGCAAGCTGATAAAGAGAGGAGTTATAGCATTCCATTGCAGTCGTCGCTAAATGTACCTATCCTACTGCGGAGAAGAAGCATTCTAAGATAGTTAAAACTGTAACAGGTCGTCAGATTTTGGCCGAAAGATATCAGTAAGAAGACTAAAAACTCTACGATATGGGAAATACGCGGTTTCTTGAAAAAAACCAGCTTAAGGGGGCTCAAGAGGGCTGTGGATCGAAGTGATGGATTGCTTATTGTTATTGTGAACAGGACCTATTGTCTGTTATCTCAGTTCTAAAAATAGAGCAGTTGAGAAAGTTAAAAATATTTTAAACTGACTTTAGAGAGTAGCTCCTCTGAGATGATCGTAACAGTATTTGTTTACCGCAAGCCAGGTCAAATGCTCTCTACGCGAGTGCTCTCACGATGAGGCCGGGAACAATCGCCTTGGCTGGGCGCCACGGCTCGGTTCTAAGTGACGGATCCTTCCTGACTGCTGCTCCACTTCGATAAGCAATTATCTGCGAGCTATCATGGATCCTAGAAACAGATGTTATGATAAGATTCACATGATATTATATCGTGATTGTTAAAATTACATTTAGCGAATCATCAATTTTATACTACTATCCAATGCTCTTGGGTAGATGCAAGGTTATGTGGGGCTCCACGACAAAAGACCGTAACTACCCACTAAAACTCTCAGGAGCATCTCACAGGCCAATGATCGGCTACGAGCATGCGCAAGCCGCTGAGCTTTACCGACCGCGTAACCTTTCAGCTTGCCGTAGCAAGAACTTTTTTCACACGCACAGTTCACACTTTGTACATATCCTTCGTAAGAGCGAATGGGAAATAATATAAGATGACATTAGAAGATCCGTGTTGAAACCACAGTGCCACCAACACTACAGTATCTATTTCTTAAAATTGAAACTAATTTTGCTTAAGAATGAGTCGGTGTCTAGCAAATGATACATATAAAGAGATTACCCTTGAGATGGTCGTATAAACAGTTTGCTTCCCGCAAGCCAGGTCAAACGCTCTTCGCACGAGTGCCCTCGACGACAGCGCGGAACAATCGCTTGGCCGGGCGCCACGTCTCGGTACTGTGACGGATCCTCTTCTGCTCCTATTCAGCTCCGGTAAACAATTATCCACATGCTAACGACTGTAACGCTTAACGCTTATCAACGAGTTTCGACTTATCAATATAAATATATAAATACTACTTTAAGTTTGATGTTATTATAATAATTACTTAAAATGATACTTCCTAAAATATTACAATTTTTAAATGACTTTCGTTCAACATTACTAAATGTCTTCCTTTCATTTTGGTTTGTAATGACAGCAAATCTTAAGAGGTAATTTGTTTCCGGTAGGACAATTTTCAAGAATATTTTTTTTTATAGATATTTATCAAGCCATCTACGGCTATAATAATAATGATTTGTGGCTTAAACTCGATTATTGCTCATAATTTTATTCCATTAAATCCAAATTATAATTTCACTCTGGCTAAAATTGAGAAAAAAATCTAGATGTAGATAACTAAAATATTTACAGTTAACAATTAACACCAAATGTAATAAGCAAATAACGACTAAATATAAAAATTTTGAAAAACTAGGAGTATTTCAAATTATTATCAGTCAGCGAATTGAGTGTTTGAAACACATTCCAGAGTGAAATATTTAAATTATCTGTACACTTTATTTTGGTAGTTTTAGATTTGAAGCTTGTATTCCAAGTTTGAAAATTTGTCATTAAATGTTAGCAAAATGTAAACCATTTAATTAATAAATAAAATTATTAAAACGTCATAGTCTGTAGTTATCAGCTCAGTAACAACTCAGAGAGATACTGCTTTTTAACCTTTTTCAAACTCATTCATCCTTATGTTGAAAACTAAGGACTTAGACTGTATTTAGGTCTCTGTTAGGGTAGAACAAAAAGATAGTGCTCTTGCTTCCCCCTTCTACATAGCACCACCCTCTAACTGTACTTAAATAGAGATTTAAATATGAGTCTTATTCTTTTATACGAGTTTTAGTTTGCTTGAAATAAAATGGATTTGAGTCACGAAGAATATTCTCAATAAGTTAAAAAAATATATATAGCCTTTATTTAACATTTAACCATTATTCAAGTTCTTTGAATTTATTAAATGAAAATTATATTTGAAACAAAAGTAAGAGTACTCAAATAGGACAATAGCAAATTATAAACTAAAAACTATTTAAACATAAACATAATCTTTTTTCTCAATTCATAATATAAATTATCAATTAAAAAAATTAAAATACCTTTTATCATTATTTTATATATTATATAGTTAATTTGTAATAATATAATTTAGTAATGACAAGCCGTGGTGAAGAATTATTAATGTAATACTTATAGAATCTATATGTTCCCTAATATATTGTAGTTACAAGTGGTAACCCTTAACCATTTAAAAAAATCTATGAAATGGCTTACTAAACACATCTGTCATGCGGTAATTTTCTCATTATGATAATGTAGTGGAGAGACCAAATTTAAAGATTTAGAATATAAAAGTACACATACAAATTTAACTATTATAGTGCCTATACCTATATATTTTACCTTTTTATACAAACAGAGATAAAGGATTTTCAGTTTACACTTATCTGTTCACTCAGCAATACGGCTTTCTTGCTCAAATGTCTCTATCAAGCGGGTGTTTCGTTGCATTGAGTTAAATTATCTCAAACGACTAACCCCGTCCGTAATCCTCTGTAATACGAATTGACTCATTTTTCTGGATAAAATAGACCGACATTTCTCTTTATTGTTTGGTACGAAATCTCTGGTGTAGTAGAAGAGAATGTGGAATGGAATGCTACTTACATGTTTATTGTTTGTTAATTTTGTTTGGTTGTTTGTCAATGGATTATCAAATAAAACAATTTCTAAAAATAAAATAATAAATATATATTTTTTATGTGGGTGGTGTTTAAATAAATTTTCCTCTGTTCTAAACACTTTGTTTATAAGAACAAAATTTCAATGTCGATTTCGTAATTGCTTCTAAGTGTCAAATAAGGTTTTACAATATTTTGAGAACTTCAAATGAGGAGAGCAGTTTGAGAACTTCAAATATTGAGACAGGTCGACAATATGATAAATTATCTTCTATTTTCGTGGTAGTTTTTTCATATTTGGCATTAAATTTTTAAAGTTTCAGTTGCATATACTATCACTGGCAACATGTATGAAACAAACTCTTTCGTCTTGAGACAATCCGGTAGATGCGTTGAGCTATACCGCGTATATTTCCGAAATTGCGATATATAAAAAATCTAAATAAATATAAATATATAAAATAATCTGCATATACGTAATATCATCGTATACGTGATATCAATAATATTAGTGACCCAACTCGTATGATCATGATAAAATAAAATAAAAAATCTATAAGCACCACAACTCCCCCAATTATTAAATTAATTCCCTTGGGAGTCTTATTGTTAGCAGCCGGACACTAATTGCATACCGCTGCCGCTTGCCTGTCGCTGACAATCCCGTAATCAGATAAATCTCAATAAACTTCTGCACAACTTTAGATTTTTATTGCTGAAATTTCTTTTTAACTTGTTTATTTGAGATGGATTTTTGAAACGTCAGTACTTCATATCGTAAATAATACCTATGTAATATATTGGTATGAACTTTTTTATAACCTTGGTTAAATTAACTTACAAATCATTGCTATTGTATGGCTATAATCATACAGATTATAATCGAGAGGCCCGAGGTCTGGTTTTATTTTTATTATATTTATTATATTTATCTGACGCTCCTACAGTGATGGCAAACAACGTAAGATAATCTGCATACCTATTAAAATATTAAAAAACCAGCGTGGTTAACTGACGCCTAAACCGACCTAACGCAGAGTTGGTTTGTGTCCCTTGGTGGGGACGGACCTGAGCTGTAATGATGAATTACACAAAAACTAATTAAATATAGTAGTAGTTTTATGTGATATGGGACTCACAAAAAAGAAAAGTAAATTAAAGGCGCACTTAAAAAAATATACACTGTAATAATCTTTCTGAGTCTGTATTTCCTACTAAGTATAATTTGGGAATTATTAAGACAAGAGTGAATAGGCTTTATTTGAGTTTGCGCGTTCCACTTTAAGCCACATCTTTGCTTTCCATCGGGCGAGATTGAAATTAAACACTGAAATTCTTAATTTATAAAAATACTATTTTGATGCCAACGTCTTTAATTTTAAAGTTTTCTGACAGTTTGGTTGATGGAGTTAACTAGTAGTGCTTATTTACTAAAGAAAACTAGTAAATATTTGTCGATGTGCAATTTTCGAGTAACGGATAAACAAATTTCAAAGGCATTGTTTTATGAATTAAATGTATACTTTAAAACGTTAAATGTATTTAAGAAAGGATTTTTAGTGACATATTCCATATACATAATTTTGACTCATCTAAACACAAAAACGCCATCTACTGAGTTAACATATTATATACATTTATTAGACTAGATAACTAATAGTGAATATTATATAATTATCAAATTTCAATAATTCTATCTAACTATATGATTGAAACTAAAAAAGATGCAATATTTTTTTACAAAAGGAAACTTATAAAGTTTTCTCACATTAAATGTTATGTTTTTATTACAGAATTTTCACTGTAAACGTACAAATAACAAGCTTATTTACAATTTGGGTTATTTTTTTACAGTTAAAAGAGTACTCTTATTACATATAGATTAAGAAACCATTGTCACCTACCCAGTTGGCTATCAGAAAACGAGCAACATCGAGTATGTTTATTAATATAAATTATATTCATCCACGATCATCACCCGTAAATATAAACAGAAAAAAAATCACAATCATTAACTGAAAATATAAACAAAAATCGTGAAGTACCCTACAAGCAGGCGTTACGTAACTCCAAGTAGGTCAAGATTTCCATCCCACGCACCAAAGAGCTAATTTGTAATGCTCGTCGGGGGCGCTGACACCCCTCGCCTTCCGCAAAGATACTCATCACGACCGGGGGGTCTATTTTTAAATGTTTGTCATTCGTCCGGTGTCTACAGATAGGCGACCGGTATCTGTAGTCGATATATATGCATTTTCGATTTCGACTTGTTTATGAATATCTATATGATCGGGGGAACTTTGTATTGCACACATTTGTTTCCTTTTTTCTCACAATTTTTGAATATATTTCACCGTTTACCCCATCCCTGAATTTACAAATGCACAAACATTTTGAAACCAAAATAAGCTAAGCATCTCACAATAACCTTATGAAAACTCGGTTATTGTATTCACTTATTGCCAGGTGAGTAGTTTGCTTATTTGTCGCTTCATATTTTATAAATTTATTAGGACAAGGTCAAATGTCTAATGTAATTGTAGTGAAGTTGAAATCAATACACCAAATATTATTAAACAACTAAATATATTGTGAAAATTTAGTCACCATAAACATATTTTATGATATTAATTATGTACACTTGGTTAGAGATACAAGATTTGAAATGTGGGTTTTTATTTTAATCTGTAACAATTATACTAAATATAAATAAATATAAAATAAAAAACATTTGAATTGCTACCTTCTTTTTATAAGCTTCATACTCGTAAATACATACATATCTTTGTACTTAAACGCCCAGTGCGTTGCACTTTTTTTTTTAACCATGACCATATTAAAAATTGGAATTCGCTGGAGTAAAATATACTTCAGGAAAACCATGAAATAAAAATGTATTCTTCAACTCAAATAAAATTTAAAATTACATATTTTATAAAAATAAACGTCAGTCAAACAAAAAAAAAACACACAAAATATAACTTCATTTTTCATAGACAAACATAAAAAAGAATCCTAAATAATATGCAACCAGTAACAGCACTGCTCATATATAATTAAAAATGCCTTTTTATATATTGTTAATAAAACACGATAAAAAATCAACTTAAGACATTTGTTTCTGAGTCAGTTTTTAAGTCTAAAAAATAAAAAACTAGAATGTGGTCAGTTCATTCTAAAATGCTTTAAAAGACAAAAGACGTCATACAGTATGGACAATTTCCCTTTCTCTATGGTTACGTTTCCCTACGTTTGTTATGAACTCGCCATAACATTTGCGACGGTCCAATATTTAAAATTAACACTTGTGCAATTTATTTGCAAGCAAGCGGCGCGTCATTTTTATGGTACGAATTCATGAAAAAATTTGTAGTTTTCTGTGTCCAAAACTGCCAAATATGAACCTGCGCAAGGGCATACGAGCGCATATAAACACTCACATGAAAAATGACATTTATTTTTTACTTTTGTTTAAAATAAAAATTCATGGTCGAAATGGTAAAATGAAGAAACGGTTGTCAACATATATATTTAAATATACCAATATTTAAAAAAATATATGTTATCAAATAGAAATGGGAAATTAGGTATACCATTTTACTAAATTAAATAATTGCTGATATTTTATTAAAATTTTATTTTATGTTTTGATGGTGTCCATAATATGATATCCAACTGTGAAATTTGGCACTATAATATTTCATTTCATGGGAAAATTTAAAAAGTAGCGTAAAGCATGCATTTAAGTTAGCATTAAAATTAAGTTAAGAATGAAAATTTCATGAACAATTTAGTTACACATGTCCCAAATTACTTTTCCACGATTGTACATCAATGATGTTATAGGATTGCATTACAGAAAGAGACTGAAACCCATATATTTGCTTAGGTACGTTACGTTATGTTACGTACGTACGTAGTAAGTTAGAAAGAGATGATGCTATTGAGTGCATATAACGCTATCACTTGACTCCTATTCTCTGTCTGTCTGTCTCCTGCGAATATGGGCCTTAGATATTATTATAAAAAAAATTGCGAACAAATCTAGTAAAACGTATATTTTTATTACTTTAATGTTTACCCGTTAAATTATCTGTTGCTTAAACTAAAATTATGTTTTTTTTTTATTATATATATGTCTACTCCACGGACTCGTAGTCCGTGCCTTTTTTAAACTGTCCTCGTTTGGATCTACTATATACGTACTGTACGTACAGCGTCATATTATCTTATAATACCACTCCGTGACCCAACATTAACGTGAGTTGCGCAGCACTTACTTATCTAATAACTATCCTAATTTATACCAAAATTATGTTCATTGAACTATAAATGTTAATTGACTTAATCGCAAATTTATATGAATGGTTGAGTGTGAATGATTAAAATAGTTTGATAAGAAAAGGTGTGGTGTGAATGGAGATATAGTGTGAAAAACCGATAAGTGTATACATAGACGGTTTGAAAATGTAAGGATAGACAAAAGAAATTAACTAATACAGGAAATCGCGAATGAATTGAAATATCCTGAAGAAAGGCCAGGTTTCGAGAACCCTTAACCGACGAGCGAGTATGAAGCTGAGCAAGCTTAAGAAGTATGTTTAATAATAGTAGTGTTTAATTAGTGGGAACTTGTCATGTTAAAGTGTAATGTAAGTGTAATGAGGATATATATATATATGTGTGTGTGTGTGTGTATTTATTTATATTACTTAGATTCATATCTACGTAAGATTAGTCTAATAAATAATTTATTTACCTGTATATACAATCTGTTCGTGCAAGGATATTATATATATATATATAAAAGGTATGTATAATAATCGGATAGGTGAGGTGACATTTCATCTCAGTTAAATATGCGCCAAGTAGCCTTAGGTAGGAAAAGCATAATTTTTTTCATGAATGGACAGTAATTTATTAAACTTATATGCAATAAACTCAAAATAATAATACAATTAAAATTAACAACAATAAATTATGTTGAATATAGTATATATACTAAACTACTAAAGTAACGACAGGAAAATTATAAACATATATGAGGACAGTCGAGGACGACCTTGGAAAGGAAAAGATGGAGGTAGTATTTAGTAACAACTTTTATTGAATGCTTTAAGGGACTGTTTGAGTAGTACAGCGAAAGGCAGATTATAACAAATACGAATACAGTCAATGATCAATTATCATTATATATTATGTTATATTTGTTATTCATATTCATTCATTCAAACAGATGACTGGTAGAATGTCGTTCAGTTTGCCCTTTGAACAGTCTTACTTTTAACGAATTACTAAACTATTGTAATTGCTACCAACTCGCAAGAATAATTAACTTCTTCTGTAATTTACATATAGGCACATAAACAAATATAAGTAATTGCAAACTTACGTAGACAAAACACTACTCAAATTGTAACAGTGAAAGAATTAGGACACAGTTATGCAATACGTATCAAATCTCAAGGCTTACTTCTCACATAGTCGCTTATTTTTATGTCGACCCTTAATATTGTTTACAAATGAAATACTTTAGGAAGCTTAAGTAACTCGGGTCTTTATGAGCCATTAAATTAGATTTATGCATTTGGAGTATCAAAATTGTAAAAGGCTTCAATTTAATTGTCGTGTATTTCTTAGCTTACTGTATGTAATATAGCTCTATATTTTATGTTCAAAACATAAGCTATTATCAAAACTACAGTATAAAAGTTCGTAATCAATTTTGTGTAATAAAGATAATTATTTATAGACTAGACAATAGGTCGTTTACTTGTTTTTGTCATGAAGGAAAGAACCGTTATCTAAATCCGGTTTCTTATAGGTATTAAATGTTAAACCTTGTAATTTTGTGAATAAAGAGTAAAAACAGAGTATATTGAGAAAATTAAAAATACTAAAATAGTCATAGATCCTATTATATAGTTGCGGGGCTCGGAGTATGGACTATTGGATAAAGTAACCAAGTCTCGCCCCATCTCACTTCACTGTTTTCAGGCAACTTACTTAGCTAACGTACCTTTCTTTTATACGCCGGAAAGCACTACAGTTACGCATACCTTGTGCTCGGGAACAACATGAAATTATGTCGGACTGCGCAAGATGGTAACGTGGTCTATCGACTAAAGCCTTACGATGTATCTCGTTTCATACCAGGCGGGCGAGGCTACGAGATCCAACTACTACACTTCTGCGGCCTCAGGCGTCAGCTTGCACTAGCGAACCCCTCCTGATCATCTTGTGGGGAGCCGAGCAGATAAACATGCTTGTGGGGGCTGTGCGCGTCAGTGCGTCGTCAGTGCCATACTCCCGCATTTTAAAGCTTGGGTCCGTGGCAAGGCGGAAGTCACCTACCGTTTGACTGAGATTCTACAAGGCATGACATAGATGTGACAAAGGCTCCCCTGGTGTAACAGGGGAGCGAAGGCTTCCCATGCAACTTCGATCCTGAGGCCCACTACAATGCCTGATGACGGGCATCGCTGAGGTTTTAGTTAGTAGATCTTCCCTTTCTGAGGAGAAGGGACCTACGTTCCTCAGCGCAACAAAAAAAAGATACACATGCTGTCACTACTCCAGAGCCCCGACACTAAGTGTCACAGCGCTGACAGCATCTTGTAAACTTCTTTAAAATATCGAGTTGCTCACTCTAGAGCATGTTTCAGCAGTACATTAAGTGATACAAGATCCATAAAATCAGAAATAGCGTCTATTATTTAAGCAGCTGTAGCCCAACGGCTAGAAACTTGGGCAATTCGAGGGGATTAATAATTAACGCACGTATTTCACACGAGATACATTGTTATTGTGCTTGAGGTGAAATCTTTTTTGATTTTGGACTCTCACCGTTCGTGTTAAGACTTATTTAGATTGTTTAACGTCATGTTGATTAGGCTAACTTGAATAATCAATTATTATAGGTATTTGGAATCGCTTGCTAATAGTGCTGAATTGTTAACACCATTGTTTATTTTCAATCTGTTTTTCACTGATGATGTGATGGTTCGATGTTACTCTATAGTTATATATTTATAGTTATGCGTTTAGAAAGTAAAAAAAGATTTATAAGTCAAAAGTCAAAAAAATTATTCGACATAGGCCTTTGCAGGCACTTGACTTCAAATACAAACTCTTAAGCGCATGATTATGAATGTTAAAATATTTGCTTTACCAATTTGATGAGATACATATAATCAGACGCTATTATTTAATTATTATTTTTTTCTTTGATTTTGATTTGAATTTCGTATAAGCTCCTGAATATAACTTGGCATTTTATTTTGGAAACATACACAAAGGTTAAATTAACATACTTATTGTGTTGTCTAGTGTTAACTGAATGAATTTTATCAAATGAAAAACACTGTTTTTTTTTCAAAATATACATATTTTTTATTAACTAATGCAAAGTTCTCATAAATATATTGAAATGAAAGTATTTTTTTTCTCACAAAGAGAATTTTATCTTTAGATTGTAACATGCTCGACAGTCCTTTCCCCATGAAAAATGACGTTATCACTTTATAAAAATAAGCGAAGTAAACAATTGTTATATAAATAACAGAAATTTATTATATTGAATAAATTAAGATTGTAAACTAATTATGATTAGAATAAATTTAATTAATATTACCTGTTTTACATAAGTCTTTTATGATGAGTAAAAGTGGAATGGATGTAGGGTTCAAAAATCACAGATTCTGGTTCCGGTTCGTCGACATTATTACAGTTCTAGTCAGCAGCACATAAAAGTATACAGTTGAACTAACTTTTATTACTTATGGAATTTTAAAGTTTAATTGTGAAATCTGGTTTGGAGCTTCAAAATTACCGGTGGGGTTTATGTACCAGGAGACGTATTTTTGAATCATTCGACGGGAATTTGGAATACGAATACGAATACAAATCAATGGACATGGATGACAAATTAATCGATTAGAATGTCACCTCAATTTGTAGTTGAGGCTGACAGTTGTCAAATGTGGCCTAATAAAGCGACCCAACAAACAAAGATACAAATGTAATCACTTGACTTACCTTTCTTTAGCGGCACAAAAATGTTTGTCGACAATATTCATAATTAATTAGGGTTTCACTCACACCAAGGAAAGAGGTAAAGTGCTCTCCGACTATTCGATAGGCTCTTGAATTACGGGAAGCACTCTCAGCCTGTCTCGTAAAGGCAGACTTGTTGATCCTTCGAATCTATAGCCTTTTCCGAGCAACTTTCATCTGTGTCTCGCGTCTGTTCATTATTAAAACTATTTTGTACTTCACACGGCTTCTAAGAAGTTCAAGGAAAAGTTTTATGCAGCTTCATTTATCCAAAGGAAACGTGCGACACTAGCCCTGTAGGAGGAATATTTAAGCTATGTAGAACTGGCGATTAGCGGCAGGCGTGTGAATTGAATTTTGTGTATATTAGTATATTATTCATCAGCGCATATTATTCTCTAATCTGAAAATAAAACTAAAAATATTCTAAGTATGAACTATTTTCGAAGCTCTTACCGATCTCGGTAGGGGCAACGTGTAAAATGTAAACAGCGTAATTTCTGTAAACTATTTAATTAAGCGATATTTGTATATAACAATAGGAAACAGCATATAATAAAGAATAATTCAATTAAACACAGATAAGGAAACAGAATACTTTAAAAAAATATATTATAGTGTTTGTAACATATTATGTAACATGTTAAATAATGATTCCAATCCATTTTTACATCAGGTCCCAACGATTATAATCTTATTATAAGACTGATAAATTAGATGAACTTAGCAAGTGAACTTCAATGTCAAATATTTTATTCATTCTACGCGATATATTCAATGTTTAACTATTGAAGTAACGCTTTCAAGGATCAACTTTGCATAATGTATTTAGAAGTAAAGTTTAATTACTTTTATATATATTTGTATAATGTCATTTATATATATTATATATATTAACATGACATTATTTTATGGATATACATCAAATAATTGTATATTTTAGAGAAAAATCGTATTTATTATTTTCTCCAAATTTATGTTTCATTCAGCTATTATTATTACAGTATGCACTGCCTTAAAGTATATTTATTTTCGTTCAAACTTAACAGATACCTAACAACAATCGCAGTGAAGACACAAAGCAGCAAACATTTTACCAACAAAAGACATACGAATAATGACAACCGACATCCGTCCATCACAATAAAAGATACTCGATGCCGCTGACGGCGCCAATAAGAGCCAAGATAAAACAGCCTTTATTGTGGATACTACGAGTATTGCCAAACAAAATTACTTCGTTCTTTATTTCTCTATCGTAGCACAGTGACAATAGAAAGATTTTATTTCTTTTAAACTTATACACATAGGATTTCTTTGGCAACCGATTTAATATTCCAAACCTAAATATCTTGGAGGGACGAGTAAAAAATACATTAGGTAGGAAGTTAGAATATTTTTCACAGTATCTGAATCTATTGACGACCTCCATAGTCGAGTGGATAGTACACCGGTTTCAAGGTGTCGCCATCTCTGAGGTCCCGGGTTCGAGTCCCGGTGGGGGCAGATGTTTGTGTGATGAATGCGAGCATTTGTACCTTAGTCATGGTTGTTGATATATATTTCAATAAAAATTATTTATATATGTATAATATATGTATGTCTATCCGTTACCCCTAGATCCATAGCACAAGCCTTACAGAGCTTAGTTTGGGCTAGGCTAATTGGTGTAAGTGTAACAAATATTTATTTATTATTTATTACATTATATTATTTCAATTCAATAAATAAACTTCCACAAATATTACGGTAACCAAAAAAGTTACTGATAATAAAGCAATTTTTTATATAATCAGTTTTGGGAGTTTTAGGATTCCGCTATCTTCCGCAGTTAACAGCTTTAATCATTACTGACACTGAGAATGAGAAGTCAGTTCTTTATGTACATGGCATAAGGTTCATTTTAAGATTATCCTAAACATCGTTATCACAGCTCATATACGTCCCCACTAAGGGGCATGAGTTTTCTCTCACTATGTTAGGGCGATTGGGCCTATTGACCCTAAGACAGCTTTTAGGTCTCTCACAATATATCCGAAATATTCATAAGTGCTTTATTTCATTAAAGACGTTTATTAATAATTCTCGAATTATGGGATGTGACCCATATTCTTTAACATTAATAAAGTTATAAGATACCTATAACATATATAGTTTCATTATTTGTAAAAATTCAGATAACGCAGTATGCGTGATATAAAAGTCAATAATATATAAAAAAGTTAGTAGACAAAATGAAATTAAAGTTTCAAAGTGTCATATAAATCATAATGAAACAACCCAAGAAGATTTAATAATTCTAAATAATGTAAAGGCCGACCTCAAATAGGAACTATCGTAAACTCCGGGAACATTAGGTAAAGTTCGTCTCTGGGGATAGACATTTATTACATAGTAGAAACTAAATTATAGGCTGCTAGAATTAATCGATAGATAGGCAGTTTGTAATGAAATTGTGTTGGTAGTTCTATGTATGTCTAAAATGTCCAATATTACGGATAAATAAGGGTATAAGAAATATAAAGCAAGAGCCCTATTTTTGAATTACGAATGCGACTTCGAAATCACCGCTGACTAATTAGTCAGCGGTGATTTCGAAGTCGCATTCGTAAGATTTCGAACTCGACTTTGAGATCACGGATTCCTAAACACCCAACTTTTGAAAGTCGATCGCAGAGCTGCCGACATAGATAAAGTACACACATAAATGTAAGAGTTCGGTTCCACGCAGAATGTACCGCTGCCGGTTATTGCCGGCTTAACCATTATGGTTATTATATATATACACTACATTCATATATATATATATAAATATATACATATGTTTATATACGAGTATATATATATAAGAATGTAGTCGCTGCCTGTTATTGCCGGCTTTGTTGGAATGAATACTAAGTGAACGCAACCTCTGTCAAACTATTTCGTATTTAAAAAAATATTCTGTCATCTCTCTACCTGTCAAAAAGTCCGTCCTCACGCTTACGCGCTCTTTCATATTATTATTAATAAATACAAAATAAACTAGTTATCAGTTATTATTGCATTTTATTCAACAGGTTTAACCATTGCGGTTATTATATATATATAGTATATAATTATATATTATATATATAATATATGCTACACTCGCTGCCGGTTATTGCCGGCTTAACCATTATGTTATATATATATATATATATATATATATATATATATATATATATATATATATATATATATATATATATATATATATATATATATATATATATATATATATATATAGACTGAAAAATCAAACAAAACACAGATAACATTTCCACAAGTATGACTTGATTACGAGTGGGTGAGGGCACTCGTAATGAAATCACATCCGTGACTAAGGTAGTCACATCAGTGATATTCAAAAATAAGAATTATTGAAAATCGGTGATTATTAGTCACTTCGGTGATTTCTAAGTCGCATTCGTAATTCAAAAATAGGTCTCCAGCCGTTTTGATTTCCAAAGGTTTTGGTAAATTTTAATGCTTTCACTTTTTACAATAATAGGATAAAGTCCTACTACTGTATATAATAATATTATTATAGTCCTCAAACGTTTGGACCTGTAATGACGATAGTTTCTGTGTTTCTAACTGGGTATAGTCTTTAACTGCAACTCTCATTGTGCAGATGGAGATTAGACCCAGTTGGTACACTCCACGCACAATTTGATAAAATTTTGCTTAAATGACATCTACGCGTTGCATCTGCGAGTATTAAGCTACATAATAATAATAATTCATTGTACAAATTGTAGATATAATTATTATAATATTAATAAGACAATTAGGTGTTTGATTGTTGGCAAAAATTTATGAATCTGATTCGCAATTAGATTCAAAAGTCAGTAGAAAAATTAAAATGTCAAATCTAATAAGTTCAATAGGTAGGTACCATGAGTTTACATTCGTTTGCAGAGGATATCGACAGCATATATTTTATATTGTACAGCAACATTGCACAGCGCCTCTAGCCGTAACTTAATGAACTAAAATTGTACAAATTTTAGGTAAAAGATGGACATTATTCTGTAATTTATTAGACATTAAATACCTATCGAAAACTAGAAAACTCATGGTACTGGCTACTGGATAAACAGTTTTTAATTATATATTCACGTAATTTAATTTAGTCATTTATAAATATTTTTAATTTAACCAAAGGGAACCCAATATCAGGGTCGTCCGCTTGGATACCACGGTTTTACTTATTTCTGCCACAAAACAATGGTGTACTGGTCTGAAAGGTAAGATAAGCAATGAAATAACTAGGTAACTAGGCGTTAAAACTTATATACTATGCCCTATGTATAGACATAGGGCATAGTATGTAAGAATATTTATAGATTAGGTTCCCTATGGAATCTAATCTATAAATATTCTTATTTGTTTTTATTTATTTCTTATATTATTCTAGATGCCTATTGCTATCGCTATATTACTATATATTATTCTATCTATCATTATCCCGTATATATATACTATATATCATTCTCCCAGTGTATAATATTCTATCCCGAACAACTGTTATGCGTATGCAACAACCTGCGTTTCTAACATTTGCCACAGATTAGCATGATGTCCATTAGGGGTGCAGTTTAATTGGCAACGTGGGACAATTGTGTGTAACAATTTAACTTTATTAGTTCACCCCACAGCTCAGAGATAACAGTATCGCTGGCTCTTCATACCATGACTCATTTCAATCATAGATGATATTAAATCAAAAAATATAACCACAGATCAAAGGTTAACGAACTGTTTTCGAGTTTTGACTACAGACATAAATATTTATATATGAACATATCCTGGGAAATTACTTTTTAGCTAAGTTTAAATTAATTATTTATATATATTATTAATTATTTAATTATTTATAGGTTTACCATTACTTGTATTATTTTACACACTCGCAGACTAATTAGCAAATGGTATACATAGTTTGTACTGACTATTGCATAGATTAGTAGTATGTAAATAGTTTATGCTTTGTGCTGTATCTTCTTGATGGAACTACATATTATGATCTTAATAAACCACTACGTTTCACAAGTTCCACTACTATATAATTATATAGTAGTGGAACTAGTGAAAAGTAGTGGTTTATTAAGATCATAGTAGTATGTAGTTGGCGATGAGTGCTTATATCCTATATCACTGCTTAAACTTTCGACGTCATTATATCTGTATAGACCAAAATTTCACGCTTGTATACTGAATGTTCCAGGACTGGCGAAACTATATAACATGTATACGTTAGATAGAGCCTTAGTGCTTGTCTAAGACCTGACAAAGTTAATACTCTCCATGTCAATTGACTGCAAAATAAAAATAAAACTTTCAAATTGTATCCATGGTCAGTTGTTAACACAAACCAACTAAGGGAGCTGAAATTGTAATTATTAGATTCTTGACCACAAAAATATCCTTGAATATTATCTTTCAAGACATATGTTTCTTTAAAAATAATTCTAAACTTTACGTATATATACAAACTTAGGCTTAAAAATAAAAAAAATATCTGTTAATTACAAGCAAACACGTTAAAGAACAATTAACCAAATAATTAATACGCGTGATTGATAGTCCAGTTTGGAACGACAGTTTTATTTTGTCTTTGCGAGTTACAGGAGGACGATCGTTTGGCCCCGACTGTTTAGTTTTTTAATATTGGCAAATTTCTTTCTTAACGGACTCGTGGTCTATGCTTTTGTTTAGGTTGTACATGTTGATGTACATGTTATATATGTAATAAGCTTCTCCATTATTTCTCACCTCACTTAATGCAAGTATCTGACTACGAAACTGTCGAAAATTGTGAGCTTCAGTAGTTATTAAAATTACATTTTAAGGTTAACATAAAATGCAAAATTAAATAATTACTATATATTAATGAAAAATCAATTCTACCGCCAAATGCTTATAACTAATTAAATAAAATTACAGTTCCTTAATTTGACTATACCGATAAATATGTTCGGTTTGTCGCGTCTAGGTAGATTCGCGATTCTGGTCCCGAATGTCCATTTTCTACTATAAGCCCTATTCCCATAGTGATCCACAGGAATATTTTTATTTTTTCTATTATTTTTATTTTTGTTTTATCATTTTCTTAAAAACCTTCGAATATCTTTCTATAAAATGATATATGGGCCTACCATTGAAAAATGATCAAAAAAAAAAATAATAAAAATCAATTCATAATTATCTGAATAATCACATAACATATAAACAAGTATACTGTTAAATTAATAACAACGCTTTTTTTAATAGGAGGAATTAGTTTAGCGCTCTTAAATGTTATTTTTATATTACAGGAAAATATTGTGTGTGCACATTTATTTAACTATTCTGTGAGAGACATGTTTTATATTTTATTCAAAAATCAAAATAATCTTTATTCTACATAGACTTTTACAGGCACTTATTGCCGTCAAAACAAACAAAACAAAAAATTAAAGAAAAGCTTAATAAAAAAAAAACCTTGTGCGTACGTACGAACAAGGGAAAAAAATATTGACTCTGTACCTCTCTATTGTATATTTAGAACACTTATTCAACCTTATTTTTGTTGTATGTTTGTTATTTTACATGTATTATTGCTGCTTAGACAACTGTTGACTAGTAGAGAGCAATATTAGTTATTAAGTCCGCCACACCTACTTGGACACTGCTATGGACATAAAAGTTATTGAAAAATTCGTCTCAATTCGTCACGTAAAGTCAAAGAACTGTTACCGGAAACATCTAGTAAGGTAACATTTTAAAATATACAATACAAATAAACTGATTTAAATTTCCCAAGTCATCGGAAGCTTTTCGGTGGATATGAGCTGCTAATAATAATGGTAAGATATTCTGCTTAGTAGTAAAAGCTACTAAAGTATAAGACACGAGAAGTTTAATAAATAACTTGTTCACGTTAGCTCAGCGGGCTCAAGCTGCGCGAAAGCTAATATCATTTGAACAAAATAAATTGGCTCCGCATTCTCTGACAGACGCGCTGAAACCAAATATTATTGCGAAACGGTTTTGCTTCACAGCTAACAAACTGTTGAGAGGTTCCAGTTATTGTTTATTCGGCGTATTTTGTTTTGAACTAGCAAGATCGTAAAAACAGTCCAGCTTACTTCTCGAATTTTTATCTACGAAAATTATCATTTGTATAACTGATTATTAAGAAGTTAAACTGATAATAATTTGTATTCAGCGTTCTGTTTTGTTATTGATTTAACAATTTCATTAAACGGACACAATTTCTTGAATCTAACTATTTAATATAAAAAGTAATAATATTATACACATTTATATAGTTCCGTTTCCAGAGTTACATTAAACGCGTCTCCAATTGGCGAGCAAAGGACATGAATACAATGCGATTTATGCTATAAATGAAGTTTTCAAAAGTATTTCCACTGGCGTAGTATCTCTGCGTTCATTCTTATTCAGAGTGCGTACACTAAAATTGTCTTCGCCGCTACTAAAGTCACATATTTTTTGGAGCAGGTAAAGGTGCGGCATTTGAATAAATATTATGTCCATTTTGTTCAATAGCAGCGCCATCAAATCCCTTCGGCTTTGGGACCCTAGAAATATAAATATAATTCTATATAATTATATTAAATTCCCTATAATTATTATTGTATTCTGCCCGCGGCTTCGCCCGCGTGGTTTTCGGAATTGGGTCTATAGAGGGTTAAGGGTCATAGCTTTTGCCCACGACTACATATGCGCGGAAGTCGGTTTATGGCGCGAAGGTTTTGTCGCGCTTCCTGTAGGACTATCCAATTTTCCGAGATAAAAAACTGCATGAAAATCTGTGCAGTAGTTTTTGAGCGAGTGCATCCCATGGGATCTGTCAATTTTTCCGGGATAAAAAGTACCCTATTATTTAATCCGAACTTTATCTTTAAGTCTGCAAAATTTCAAAGCAATCGGTTCAGTAGTTACGGCGTGAAAGCGGAACAAACAAACAAACAAACTCACTTTCTGATTTATAATATTAGTAAGGATGATTTTGTAAAAATCGTTTTTTAACCTTCAGAAGTATACAATGAGAACTGCTGATACAAAGGTGGTGATAAAATTATCTACAAATATAAATATGACAATGTTATTTCATATTGACAAATATATAGAACGAAAACTAATCTGTGCCTCGAAATGTAACTCAACAACACGGCCGATATAGAAAAAAAGAATTTCTTTGCAATTGAAATTAATTTTTGTGATGTAATTACGACTGATGATAAATTAACTACTATGCTTTGTTTCAGACATTCTGCGTGGTCTCCAAGCGGTTTCGCAAGAACTACATCCACCGCTTCACGGCTACCAGGTCCCTGTTCTGGTGGTCGCCCTGGTCGCCTGTGCGCCGCGCGTGCGTTTACCTCTCCACTAATCAGTACTTTGATTACTTCGTCATGGCCACAATCCTGCTCAACTGTGTCTTCCTCGCCATGTCGGAGACTGTCGAAGAGGCTGAGTGAGTATTTTATTTTTAAATTTAGAAGGCATTTACTAGACTTTATAGAACACACTCTGTACGGTGATCGTTCATGCATTGATCTCAAAGTTACCTGAACAACGCGAGAATGCCCACGATATGTTGATGCTATTGTAAATGTACAGGTATAGTAACCATAAATGGTTAATCCATTTTTAAATTCTTATTTAACCACTCTAACTCAGTGCGGGTAATTGTAAGTTCTTTAACCGTTAGTGCTAAGCAGCGATTTTGCGCTGCGGCGATTTGTATCGAAAAGTGAGACGCACTTTTTTCTGTATAACCCAAAAAGATTTATTAAAATTGTTTAATATTTATCTAAATGAGAGAGTTTTATTTGACACCATAATTTTTCCTTTAGAGTAATCAAAATATGCATAGCATTTTCCAATAGATTTTTACAAAAATTGCATAGCACTCAAACGGTTAATGTGTATCGAACTAAGGTTAGTTATATAAACAGATCTTAATGTTTTTTTTTCTTCTTTTGTTCCCCTGAGGAAAATGCATTAAATTACATACCCCGGCTGCGGCGAGCCGGCGGTTATGTGGGGCTCTCCTCCCTAGAAGGGGGAGGCCTACCCACTAAAAACCTCAGGGATGGCCTTCCTCAGGCATGTAGGGAGCCCCCGGGAACGCCAAGCGACATCCGGGAACCCCCAGCCTCTGCTCCCCTGCGGGATCGGGGGAGGTTACACTACCTCCCCCGATCTCCTCCACCGGCGACGCCCCCCGGCCACGGAAAGGGCGTTGTCCCTCCCGGGTCGCCGGCGGACGCGAGGATGCCGCGCCCACAGATACGGCGAAACGCGCGGTGCCGCAGCTGTGTTACTGAGCCCGGCGCCGCCTCCTTCGAGCGGGATCGGCCATCTCCCAACCCCGCTCGGCGGCCTCCTTCTGGAGCATCACTGCTTCACAGAAAAAGGCCACAGCCCTCCAACCTCCCTCGTCCGCCAGCATTGCCGCAATCAATGCCGGCAGAGACAGATCTTGCCCGATCAGGTCTTAATGTCTAATGAAAATATCATTTAATCTTTTTCAACTGCCTTTTAAATTCTTGTGGCAATTTAGTTATAGGAAATATTTCATACAAATGTTATATTTTCTGCTAATTCAAATAAATTATTTCTATACAGCAACTGGAAATTTCGCTTAGATACTATGCTAATTTCTACAAATATATATGTTCTTTAGAAAACAAATGTAAATAAACAAACAAGTAACGTAATTAATTTGTAAGTACTGTATAAATTATGGTTGTTTAATAGACATCATACTCGTACACGCCAATTATTTTGGTGTATGCAGGTTAGCACACGATATTTCGCTTCACTGTAGGAACGTCAGATAAATGTAAATATAAAATTCGAAAAAAGAAACATATTATATATTAATTTTGAGGACCTCTGGATTTGAGAAGATCAAGACTGAGAGCGTAGCGTCATCAATGCTCAATTTATTTATTTGACACACAAAACAGAATACAGTCAATTATTGATACATTTTTCTAGTACAGATTATACTCCTGGTACTGCACAACATGAACGGCACATAGATACAATAATTATACGCTGATATACTATATCAAAATTTCAACTAATAGCACTTTCTAAAACTCAACCTTTAAAGTTACCAAAACTTGAGCGGAAAAAACTGATTTGTAAAAGTACACTTACATCAACATGATACAAGAAATATCTTAATATTTAATAAAAAAAAATTATGAAGATAACTGCAAAAAATAGCTTAATCAGATTTATTCTAACACCTATGTTTTCAGAGATACCTACGATATTTTATTACTAGAGTGGGCCTATGTAGATCAATCAATTGATCTAAAGACGTCGCAAGGGGCAACATCCTCAATTGCGAAGAGAGGTTGAACTCAGAAAGATGATAGATCTATACTTAATAGCACCTCTAGCTGTAGAAAATTGACTAATTTGTCAGAGAAATGACTATTGTAAATTTTATATTAGAGGTACAGTACATACAAAATACTACCAAAGAATTTTGTCAAATCAATTATTATAGATGGGATAGGTAGGAGTATCAATTACTTGTGTAATTATAATATTATTATATACAATAATATTACATGGCCTAGACTGTAGTGTGCTGCGTCCTCTGCACTTAAATTAATATGTATTTCCTTCTTCCATTAAGACTTCGATTACGTACAACCTAGCGACAACTTTGTATTAAATAATTCAAGAAATATTTGAAGTTATATATTTAAAAGTATCTCCTACGATCCCGGAGCAACATAGAGGGTGTTACAGTCTACAGTAATGCAATCTATATCTCAGGTTCTTATTTAAAAGCTTTGAAATAAAAGTGAGAAAGAAATCTTTGATGGCGGTTTCCATTACGAAAACCGTTAATAATTCGAGCGATAACTAATTCAAAGTCAACATTAAAGTATTTATGAAATATTTAATTATCTAAGTATGATTATATAAGCTGTTATAATAATATAGTATATAGATAAAAAAATGTTTTTTATTTATAATTAATCAAATCAATCCTTAAGTTATCTCTAGTCTAGACTAATAAATACACCCAATATATAACTTTGGATGTTGTATTTGAGCAATATTTGCGCTGATAGAAACAAAAGATTGATAAGCAATAATAAAAAAATATATTTTATGAGTGCTCCGTCAATAAGTAGTTTATTACGTTATGACATTAAAAACAAATCCATAAATATTTGCAATGTCATTCCATTAATTGCAGTAATAAAATATAACAAATAGTCGATGTTGATATGTACAGTTAGTCAAACTTTAAATTGGTGCTACGAAAATCACCGCTATAACAAAGGACATAAGAACTATCTAAAAGTAAACATGAAATGTACGATTTATTTGCTGTGTATACTTGCATACGCCCATTTTTGCACGTATTGTCCGAAGGTCTATCTATAGCTCTAACCACCGATATCTTGGGCCATGCCTCGCTACTGGCGGTATACCAAACCTAAAATTTAAAAATATTTAATGAATAAGTATAAATAATAATTTAATCCACAAAAAACCAAAAAAAAAAACAAAAGAAATAAAATATTCATAGAAATATAGTCAAACAGTGGTCTTATTGCTAAAAGCAATCTCTTCCAGGCAACCTTGTATCGGGGAAAAATGAAAGGAAATTTAAAATATACATAGGTGCAATTATTGGGAAAGTAAATTAATGGACTTAATTCTTAAAAGACTCAAACGTGCTAACCCTCTTTATACTCTCGACTATTTTCTACTGTCAATGTTTTAGCACTTTCCCAAACTTAATTGATATTA
Organism: Scirpophaga incertulas; assembly: GCA_036419045.1. Lineage (NCBI taxonomy): Eukaryota > Metazoa > Arthropoda > Insecta > Lepidoptera > Crambidae > Scirpophaga > Scirpophaga incertulas. The sequence continues at coordinate 7,027,328 of CM071645.1, read as the reverse complement.
TTCTCCATACATATTGTACCCTACTTTTTCGTCCACTCGCATCTAATGACATTAAGACTAATTACTCATATCTAGAGAATTTGCAAATTAGGATGTTACAATGCATTTGACTGAATATCACAAATACCAACCGTAAGCGGGGCGTCTCTATATCGGGAGGTCGAGCATATTTCGAGCGGCAATCTATATTTACCGATCGATAAACGTATTGAATTAATCGATTTATATCGATAACCATTAGCATGAAAGTTCACTTGAGAACTATATCGAGACGATAAACATTTACCAAATTATATCCATCATTCATTGCAAAGTAATCTGTCATTAAACATTCTATATTTGTTTGTACGTTAGATTTATTTAAATAATAAGTTAATCTATTAATAGTTTATATTTCTTGATTTCTTAAAAAAAAATCTTAAAAGTTAATATAAAATTAATTAAAGATGATTGCGCGAGTGTATACTTAATAAAATTTTGATATGAATTTGTCTCTGGTTCAGTAAAGTATAGACTATTTGATTATGTTATAAAACTTTCTTAAGTATGTTATCCATAATCTTTGATACTCAAGTTACATATTTTATCGAATAAAATAAGTTGTTACTTATTTTGAGGTTTAAATAATATGATTTATCCTTATCCATTGATTAACCTTTTCGACACTAATATCAAACAGGATATAAAATTTTCGATCTTTGTCAATCACTTCTGTCGATATCAAGTTCGATGCTGAGTTTATCGAATTGTAAAGCGACAGGTAATGTCGACTCTATCGTATGCTTGATAAACAAAATTCCGTGCTACTATTACTAATAATATTTCGAACAATGTCGATTAAGTTAATCGAGTTTCTCTGCCTAATTAATCCAGAGTTCAATGTTTGCACTGCAGAATCACCTGTTTAGACATTAAACTAAAACTAGACTACATCTAAAACAATAAATTTTGTAAAAGGAGGTGAAATTAGTTTGTACAGTATAGGTACATCTTTTGTCACATATTGGCAACATATACTGTAGCTCTTATGCAGGTTGTAGATTTGATTTTCAAATTGTACGTACAATTAGACATTGCTCATGAAAGTGGAGGAAGCAAGAGAAGTGTGCCAGGATCGTAGCAAGTGGAGAGAGGTGGTCTCTGCCTACCCCATTGGGAACCAGGCGTGACATATATGAATGTATGTATTAGACATTGTCATTTTATACTTGCTTTTACTATTTTTTTTTTTATTCGACATAACATAAGATTCCTTAATCTAAATGATGGCATCTGTAAACCTGTATGAGGTTTGTCTAGATGCATATTCAGAGTTAATAGGAGATAGAGGTTTATTATAGAGATAGGCATCTGCCCTATTATGTGTCTTTTATTTTATTTAATGAAACAATGTTTTTTTTAACTAAAATTTTGTACAATTTAATCAGAGTATAAATTTTCCCTTCAAGCCACGAAAAATAGCCCCCTTTATTTTCTATGTAAATGTCCCCATTTATTATCCAATTATTGTGACTTTATATTTTGTGTCACATATTGGTATCGTACATTGCGTAATCTTACAGGAACCACCTGTTTTATAGGTGACTGTCACCACTTACCATCAGGTAGGCAGTCTGTTTGTTTGTCAGTATGTCACATTAAAGAAGACAAATTACTATGTATAATCTTTACTTGACATTGTTGTAAGTTCATGTAAGAATTAAAAGCCTACCATCATATAGACAAGCGATTTAAACTCCATTTAGATTATATATAGATTCTCAAATTACATCACATTGTTTCCTATTATTATTCTCCTTTATTAGAGACAAAATGGTTTTCCGAGAACGCTTTTCTTAATTGTACTGACATTTCAAATAATTATATTATAATTAATTTATAATAAGACTGTAATTAAATTTATGACAAGAAAGAATATCTATTATTTTAAAATCAAAAGCTTTCTGATTCAACAAGCAACTGAATCGCAAAGATCAGCTTTGTACGACGAAGTAATCATTCTGTTTAGGTCCTAAACTAAATTGCAATTAAAGATACTGCGAGATGATAGTAAAGTGGTCTTGCAAATTTTACGAAAACAGTTTTTATTACATACAGAATAGTAGCGGTTTCAAGATCAACATACGAGTACACATATAGTCTGACTTGCAGTCCAGTGTTTCACTACAATATTGAGAAAAAAATTAACTTAAACTTTCAATTAGTATATAGATACTGTCAAAACAAACAAATATATTATCAGACTGCAAAATTCGACAGGTTTTTAAAGCTTACACATTTGACAAGTTAATAATGATATGTAAAATTTATATAGTTAACGCGTATGAAATTACCAAAATGACCGACTTTTCTTGACAAAGCTTTTATACCAAGCCATCATATATATTTACGCGTTCTTAATTTAAATGATTAAATTCGCGGACAGTGATTTTGACATTTCCGACAAATGAGTAATTAGGGTATTGCAATACACTAAAATGTGTATCTTAGAATACGATTACTACTTAAATAAAAAAAAAACTCAAAACAACCATTGCTTATTAATAACATTTAATTACTTTGTTGTTTGTATACTTTTAAAATATTATTTACAAATATTTAACCGATGACTTCGGGGATGACCACCATACCAGGGGCTACGACGACTGGCTGAGGCTCAGGCAGCTCAGGTGCGGGAGCTACAACAACTGGCACGGGCGCAGGGGGAAGGACCACGGGTTCAGGGACTACAACTTCGAATCCAGGAGCAACGACTACTGGCTCAGGGACGGGTACCTCAGGATTTGGGACGACAACAGGCTGAGGAATGACAACCTCGAATCCAGGAGCAACTACTACTGGTTCAGGAACGGGCAGTTCAGGAGTGACCACAATTACGGGTTCAACTACCTCAGGCTTGTCCACTACAATGACAGGGGTAGGCTTAACTTCCGCCTGATCTACAAAATTAACAGCGGTAGGTATTACCTCAGCCTGGTCAACAACGACAACTGGAGAGGGGATAACAGGCTCAGAGACGATGGCAGGAGATGGGGCGACAGCGCTGGATTGTTGGATATTCAGAATTATCTGAACAAGAGGAGCGCTATTGGAGGGCTGGGTTCCCTCAGACACGACGGTGGGCGCTGGTGGGATGGTTTCAATAGCTGGCTCGTCTACAACGATGACGGGTGTGGGCATAACTGGGGGCTGAATGACAACGGGCGAGGGTACAATCGGAGGCTGCACGACGACAGGGTCGACGACCGGAGGCTGGATAATGATTGGCGATGGCACAATCGGGTCGAGCACTTGTCCTGGGCCAAGCACCACTTGTGCTACATCAGGTCCGACCATGCCGATCAGCATCTCTTCGAGGGCGGCGGCGGTGGCGGGGTCGGTGCTGGGGCTCTGGATGGCGGCGACTATCTCCTGCATCTCTGCCATGGTGTTGATCCTGTTTACCGCGGCCGAGGAGGCCACGGCGATGACAGCAACAAATGTCAAGAGGAATTTCATTTTATTGCTGTAACAAATTAATACAAATTATAAGAATGTCGTATTAAAGAAAAGGTTTAACATCGTCACAAGTGCACTTCGCATAGTAACAGAATGAACACGTCCATATTTTTTGAATTATTATAATCATATTAGATACTAAAATAATCCAGTGATAAACAACTTAGAATTTTGCATTTTGCAGTGGCGTCTGTGGCAGACGCCAGCTGGTTATTTATTATTCTTAAGTATTTTGCTATCGCAAAATTTTAAAGCGATATTGAATAGGATCTTTTAAGCTTTAGACGTTTCACGCCAGATTATGTTCTTGGCTCTAGACACTGGATTATAATCAATAGCAAATATATATTCTATTAAAAATATCTTGTAAGAAAAAAAAGAACAAGCAAGTAACTTTAAACTTACGTTTTTGGTTGCGTCTAAGGAAAGACTATGATTCCAAGGAGTCACGGATAATTTTTATACTGGAAATTATCAGTTAAAATTATCACTATAATAATTTTGATAAATTTTACAACGAATTAATGCTCTTTTATTGAACAACAATGATTGGTGAATGTAAGGTCAACCCTACGTTAAGTCACCTTACGTGAGGTTGGCAGTCTGCTTGGCCGAGCGACTCACGCGGGCGAATCGCACTGCGCACTGCCCGTAACCGCTCCATGTCTGGCCAGTGACGTGTCGTCGAGGGGTTTTAGTGAGCAGCCGCGGCCTTCTGCCGTGGAGTCCCACACAACCGGCCCTACCCAAGGGCTGGTCTACAAGTGCGTAAATGCATCTCCCCTCGTTAAAAATCTGGTTGGCAGTCTGCTTACTTGTACATATAGTTATATAAAAAAAAATTAGGATCAATGTTTGGTGATTGTGTCGAATTCGCTATTAAAAGTAATGCTGCGGATAATCTGTGTATAGATAACCTACAGGCTCACTTATTGTCCAAATATTGTAAGATATGAAGTATAAAAAAGTCTCAAATTAATTGACTCTGAAGCTATGTTAAACAAAAGAGTATTAAAACTCCCAGTGCTTTCAAAATATATGTTGCAAAACGATTTTCGGCTTGAAGAAAAAGTTTCTTCTTACTTTATTTGAAAACTCAAAATATTCATTCCAAGTTCATCTATGCATTTATTTTTGCTGAATGTGCATTCAGACAAGCAAACTACCCACTTGATAGTAAGTGATTACAATCGCCTATAGTATGTGGTTCCTATGAGTATCATAGCAAATCTGTTGCCCCACAAAATCCACAAGTAGCCAACACCAGATATAAGATGAGTGAAATTCACAATACCAAGTAAGATGGACCTACGTCTAGAAGTCAGACAAAGGCCAGTCGGAGACCCCAGAATTATGCCTGAAACCATCCACACTAAGCGAGGTAGCAGCTGACAAGTATGGACTTACTGGTCAATGCTGCATGTAGGAAAAAGAAGGCTACTGTTCTACAGGCTTATATGGCTGTCTGTAAGGACAGAAGTGTCCAGTAGAAATGTACGGATCGTAGCGACAATATCACAGTATAGTGAGGAGTCCCCCTCTTACTTATAAAAGCAGACCACGGTAGAGTATTTATCTGTTAATAAATATATATGTACGGTTTTAATCTATAAATTTTACTACTGACATGGTGTGATTGCTACAGAAATTTTAGATAAAAAAGAAGTAATTTTAGTAGTACTCTCAACCTTGACTAGACAATGCATAAATAATTGAATAAATAATTGAAGAAGATACTCAAATGAAATGGGAATCTGGGGGTGCAAAGTCATTTAGCCAAATATATAGTAGACATACTAACACCTCTCCTATTTTTTTCTGTATAGCATATGTGGTTTAACAGGCTACAAAAAATTTGATGTTGTTATATGGGCAAATGTATAAATTTTTCAACAAGATTCCACATAGTGTAGCTGAATTGCCTCTTCATAAGTTCAAGGTACATGTTAAAAAGACGCTAATTTAGTTTAGTTTTAAGGCAAAGGGATACATGTCCATCAACCAAGAAATTTGTTTTCTTATGTATACTTTTATGTTTTTTTTTTTTGTTTTATGCTGTTTTACAATTATTATTTATCATCTCACTTAGGCCCGGCCAGAACACCAGCGCTACTACAGATTAGTTTGTTGCAGCTAATGCTGAGGGCGGGTCCTAATTGGCCATTTGCTGCGTTGTTCTTTATCTTATTTTATTGTGCTTGTGGTCAATAAATGCTTTCTATTCTATTGTAATGAGTAAGGGCTATTACAAAGTCAATGATTATTTAAATGATGCCAATGCTTGGTGTTGATGTGAGGATACATTCTAAAGTGTAATTATTTGTTTTCCCGTATAAATTGTAAACACATATGTACATTGTATGATAACGACATAATTTATTGTAAATGTTGTTATTACTTTTGATAAAGCTGATAAGTTTCTTGCGCCTATTCTTTTTATCAGTTAAAAAATACGTCCTGAATGGGTGGTAGGAAGAAAAATTGTCATTCAAGTCGTTACATAAATTTAGCAATACATACTGGAGTGGTGGAATTCAATGTATAATTCATTCACATATTGTATTAAATTGTTATTAAATGTGTATAGGATAAAAATCCCAACTAATATTATAAATGCGAAAGTAACTTTGTCTGTCTGTTACGCTTTCCCGCTTAAACCTCGCAACCGATTTTGATGAAATTTGATAGACAATCATTAGACCCTGAGACAGAACATGGGCTTCTTTTTATTTCAAATAAAAGGGATGAACGGGTTGAAATAGAGTTTGAAAGTTTGTATGGGATTTCTTAATTTTAATAGATAAAACCATGAAACTTTATATTTAAGCACTTGATAAGAAATCATTAAACATATGTTCTAGCATTTTTGAAATTTCGACCAGCTAGGGGGTGAAATAAGGGTTGAAAGTTAGTATGCACGTTCATCAAATATCACGTAAGTAAGAGACATAAGGGACCAGGATTGACAAAAACTTATTTCACGCGGGCGAGCCGCGGGCGGAAGCTAGTCATTTATAAAGTGTCCGAAAAATATATACATTAAAATTTGATATACACATGAAAAAAATATATGCATTGACTTCAATAATATTAACAATTTACAAACAATACCTAAAATACTCAAACTACAACTGTGTTTATAATCTACCCAACTATACTCGTAGCTTTGATTTCAAAACATAACACAAGTACAAGTAAACACAACTTCATGCATAATATATTAAATAAATAGAAAGTGGTATAGTGTTGATCACAAACTTACATACACTGTCTTAGATAAACGTAGGCAAAAAGGAAAACAATGAAAAATAATTAAAATCAACAATTTATTAATTTGATTCTTTTTGTGTTAATGAAACAACAACAAATAAGGTAAAGTGCAAACAAGAGAATATTATTCTGTAGCCAAATATAACACGGTTTGTTATAGACGTTCTTTCTTATTTATATATTTATTAAGCAATTTCAATTAAAATACACAGTTGCTATCAGACATTTCTAAGTTTTAATTAATTCGTACGTATTATACAACTACTTAAAGTATTTTGGCTTTACAATGTAATAGTTGAAGATTGCTGTTCAAATATTCGATTAAAACTATTTTCGTCGCATAACAGGGTCTGTTGAAGATGTGCGTTCGAATCCCAAAATCCCTCAAATACTTTTATTCTTTTCTTAAATATATCCGTTTTAATTTCAAAGCTAACCAGATACAAATATTGCTGCCAGATACAACATATTTATATAACTTTATGCATAATACTCGTATATTCGAATAGACTTTGTTCCTGACCATGATCGTATTATGTTCGCATTGTTATATTTTGTACAATAATGTATTAATTGTTTATAAAACAAATTAATTGCCTAAAATGTAAACCATTTTGATGTTGTTGCACATGCATATTTTCTAGAACTAAGTTCTCATCAAAACGAATCAATCGAGCTGAGAGTAGATGGGATTATCTCCTTTTATTGCAGAGGTCCTGTGGTTGTTGATCACATAATATACATATACATACGCAAGCACAATTTCAGATATGTTGGAAAGCCGGTTATGAATCAAATTTAATATATAACCTGTATATCCAAGGAAACTATCCAAACATCCTACTCTCAATCCGAATTATAAAAACAATTATGATAATAAGAACAATCATACCTCTGTCAACAATCATACCAACTATAAGCTGATATCTCCAGCCGCGCCGTTATAGCTAAGGGCTTGTACAATTTGCTGAATAACTTAGGATATGTATTCAGACCTGGGTTGTCCTTAGGAGCTGCAATCATATATTTGAAGCTGACTGTCCGATACCACAAGAATAGCTTGATATGTCAAAAGCGTTTGATGAATAGTATCATAATATACTAAATATATATAATAATATACTAATATGGCTAGCACTTATTCAACGCAGATTAATTATGTGTAATGAAATGGCTTTTTATTAGGGACTTAAAAATTAGAATGTGAAATGAAGCAGGGAAGTATAAATTCTCCTATAATATTTAATCTGTTCATAAATGGCCTTATTGGGACACTGATCAAGTGAGTATATAGAATATAATAATAGTGAATATATAATATATAGGACCGATTCATTTTATTAGTCTTATATTATTTATCTTTATTCTAAACTGATTTATTCATTTTTAATGGTTAAACATTGCTTTATCGCCATTTTTATCTAGATTCAAACTGTTCTTTACTTATTTTCATATAATTATGAATCAAGTATTCATAATTGTAACAACTAGGTATATTGTGTAACAAAACTTTACCTCAACATGCGAAAGTTTTATATAGTTATTCCAGTTTGCAACAAGCTTTTTGCATTCATATTAACTTTCATAACTTTTTGCGGTAGCTATTTTCGTTATATTAAATACACGGCAATAAAAGACACAAATTATTTTTGTTTCGTAGTCACACATTTTATCCCTACAATTTTTTTTTCACACACCTTAATTGACTACTCTTAACGACTATATTTATCAATATATCTTTTGCTCATATATCGCACTAATAATACAATAGTGGATCAACTCAAAATCGAACATTTTTCAGAATCAACAAAAAACTTATTACTCACTTCATGTAATAGTTGCAAATTGAATAACTGTCATATAGTTTTTTAATTTATCCTTATTCTGTTTTTGCACTAATCGAACGACGGCCTTGATCACGCGTGAGGAATCAAATTTTGCGTGTGTTTATAGTATTATGTCAAGTAAGACGTTTTGAGTTGATACACTATTGTATTATTAGTGCGATATGTATTATTTAAAACATTATTTGGTGTTATTAAGTTTAATTTACACAGTAAAGGGTAGATTTATATAGTAATAGTCCAAAAACATTTGTTTGATGTCTTTTGACAAACTGTTAGTCTAAAAGAAATTAATTAGCTATTTCTCCATAAGTTTTACGACAACCATTTTAATCGTGTTATTATTATTAAACTAAGCGTATTTGCTAATCTTATCAAATCAGGCTACACTATTTATGACACTAAATTTGTACGGGTTGGTGCGGAATACATTGGATACATAGATCAACAAAGTGTACCCTGCCAAAGTTTGGTTAACTTTTTAAAACCATAAATACATCGACGGTCCCTACGTATAAAGGTCATGTCGAAAATGGCATTTTTTTTATTACACATATGGGTTTAGATTGTCCATACGCTCATATTAATACATGATTTTTTTTTAAATTGTATGTATTTTACTACATACACAAACTGTATATGAGAACAAGTATTATAATTTTACGGAATTGGTGCCGTACACGCGGATATGTATGCTTGTCATTTTATACTACGTTTTAAAATGCGCGCTCGATGCTCGGTGCAAATGAGGTCTTGTCAAACTTAATGTTATTCACGGTCTTCATTAATTTATTTTTTATATTATTGCTTAAAGATCTAGAGATGTTTAAGGTACTATTGTAAACAAATAATTATATTTTTTTTCTCTTTATACAAGTAATACTAGCATTTTATCATAAAAATTGCATTATTTCTTCCTACATACAAACAGTTCTAAGATTTGTCTGATGTGGCTTTATTTCAATAACGGTGTAAATATCCTTAAAAATATTTAAAAAAATTCTAACTATAATAATACATTACGCAAACAATAAATTCAAAGCTGAAAGTATTTTTATTTCTAAAGCTATTCGAACTTTCATTTCAATCTCCTGTAAACCTTAGCTTTAGACTTATCCTCTTATACGTAGGGACCGTCGACATATTTTCATTTTTATATTTGATTGATTCATAATTGGAATATCACAGCATGCATCTTCATTGTTATAGTTTTTATGCGCTGTTAACTGTCAAATCATAATCATATTACTGTCAAGCCAAATTATAGGAATAAAACATAATTTTTTTGTATGCTGTTTGCGCAATAATCACAAAAAGTAGGGTACACCCTATTTTTAGATATCACGAAGAGTTACTGTCAAGTAGGTCTATATATTTCCTGCTAGTCTTCTTTACCTTTCAAGAGTAGTGACTATTTTCGATCTTTTCATCAGAGTACTAAAATCGCTAAAAATATTTGGCCCTTTTCCAACCAATGGATTGAAAACAACTATTACTTAGTAATCTCGTTTATTTACAATGTTGTTTGTCTGCCTTTAAAAATATTTATTACCATTTAACCAATGACCTCGGGGATGACAACCATACCTGGAGCTACGACGACTGGCTGAGGCTTGGGGAGTTCAGGGGCGGGAGCCACGATAACTGGCACGGGCGCCGGAGGGAGTACCACTGGTTCAGGGACTATAACTTCGAATCCAGGAGCAACGACCACTGGCTCAGGGACGGGTACTTCAGGGTTTGGGACGACAACAGGCTGAGGGACGACAACTTCAAATCCAGGGGCAACGACCACTGGCTCAGGAACGGGCAGTTCAGGAGTGACCACAATTACGGGTTCAACTACCTCAGGCTTGTCCACTACAATGACAGGGGTAGGCTTAACTTCCGCCTGATCTACAAAATTGACAGCGGTAGGGATTACCTCAGCCTGGTCAACAACGACAACTGGAGAGGGGACAACGGGCTCAGAGACGACGGCAGGCGATGGGGCAGCGGCGCTGGATTGTTGGATGTTCAGAATAATCTGCACAAGAGGAGCGCTATTGGTGGGCTGGGTTTCCTCAGACACGACGGTGGGCGCTGGTGGAATGGTTTCGATTGCTGGCTCGTCTACAACGATGACGGGTGTGGGTATAACTGGGGGCTGAATCACAATAGGCGAAGGTACGATCGGAGGCTGTACGACGACAGGGTCGACGACCGGAGGCTGGATGATGATTGGCGATGGCACAATCGGGTCGAGCACTTGTCCTGGGCCAAGCACCACTTGTGCTACATCAGGTCCGACCATGCCGATCAGCATCTCTTCGAGGGCGGCGGCGGTGGCGGGATCGGTGCTGGGGCTCTGGATAGCGGCGACTATCTCCTGCATCTCTGCCATGGTGTTGATCCTGTTTACCGCGGCCGAGGAGGCCACGGCGATGACAGCAGCGAATGTGAAGAGAAATTTCATTGTCTGCTGTAACAAACGTATACACATTACAAAAATATCCTATAAAAAATTAAAACCTGGTGGTTTTGCTGCTGCGGTTCTCAAAATTATAAGGGATAAATACACCCACATTTTTCCCTTACCACAGTTATTTAAGAGATCAAAACTTATTTCAGATTCCGTGCATTTATAGAAATATGATAAATGGTAGTGGATAAACTAATAATTATTTTTCTTTTACAAATGCATATATGACGAATTCTATAGACAAATTTCTTTCTGACTCTTATTTAACATCTTCTTAAAAGTCGAGTGAATAGAATTTTCTAGTCAAGCATATTCCAACGTGAATCACATCCCTGCCTTTGAACTAGATTGTAATAAGGAACAAGTATCTAAAGTAAATATCCAATAAATGAAAATCTGGTAAGAATAAATAAAAATGTATTATTATAGTTAGTAAAAACTTACGTTTTTGGTTGTGTCTAAGGAACGACTATAATTCTATACTGTTATAGATGGTTTTTATACTAAAAATTATCAGTTAAACTTATCATCGAAGTAATTTTGATAAAATTTACAACGAATACTCTTTTATTGATCAACATTGATTGTCAGAATTTATTGATCGCATAAAATATTGTCGCAATATATATCCTGCAAATTAAAATTTAAGAGTCGTGTCTCGTCATGTTAGTACATTATGTACATCTCATAAAGGTTCCTGTGATGCTGAAGACGATGTCCGTAGACACCACTTAACTTCTAACAGAATACACTTTACTTCTATAAGAATAAACTTCTATAATTCTTCTGTTGCAGAGGCACTGAATCTCCTAAAAAGATCAAATATAGAGATCTGGGCGCTAAATATACGTTCTTTTCTTTTGGCATTGAGGCTGTTGGTTTCCCGAGGTCCTAGCGCCCACTCTCTCTTTTGAGAAATCACTACAGATATCTGTAGAGCTACAGCTTTTTCTCTCAACATATTAGTATTGTCACACAACGGCAAAAAGCTGCCAGTATCTACGGAACCATGCACGGCGGGATTTTTTGTATTACTTCGCTATACATTTATTTAAAATTGGTTTTATTAATTTTTAAATGTGGGTTAAAGTAGTGTGATTGTGTACTATTGTATAACTATATATAACTTCTTAATTAAATAAATATATTTATAAATTCAAAAAGATTCAAATAGAAAACGCATGTTTACTTTGAATTATACAATATAATAATAACTACATATTACCTAATAAATATTTTTAAAACATAATAACTGTACTATTATATTGTTATATAATAATATTTACTATTGTTATATTTAAACGTTATCTATTATTATTGCAAGTGTCCATAGGCTACGGTAACTACTCACCATCAGGCGTGCCGTAGGCCTCTTTGCCACCATCGTGGTATAAAAAAATCTTCATTCAAGTATTAATTAAATCTTTTATTAATAAATTCACTAGTTTTATTCTCAATACCGGAAATATGATTTCATATGTCATGCCTTTTCTATATTTAGCATTAAACTTGTCATGATGTCAAAACTTTGTAAAACTTTAAGTGCACCTTAATTAAGAACGTGTCTCCAAAATATTTGGTGATGAAAATAACAAGAAAGGAACAAGAGGTTAGAGTGGATTCGGTTCGATTATTTTATTAACAATTTGTTTCTTATTTAACTAACAGCAATAAATTGCATAAAATAGAACAATCAATAACAAAGTATTTATAATTTTAAGTTAATGCAAAAAGATAACACAAGCAAGCAAGGCTTTATAAAAGTGTTGAAAGCTTTCCCATGCACAGCCGTAGAAACCTGGGACAGCCATCCAATCAACTTATTTTAATCAACTTTATATGCATGTATATGATTAAGTGAAAGACTATCGTTAATATATTGTTAACATAAATATGTTCCAAATTAATTCTGCGAACTATTCAACAATAGCAGTACCATCTTAAAGGTGGTACCAACATAGCGTCCAGTTTTAGGACCTTAGATTGTTTTATTGGGATGGCATCAACAGTGAATATTAGTCCCATCTCAATTTAACAATCCAATTACTCCGCGTTACGGTTTTATGATTGATTTATCACGCCATCATTGTGTTGTTAACGTAGCTAATGAGAAATAAAATTAACGGTCCGTGCACAGAGAATACAGCAACATCGATCCCGGAAATACAAAAGTCATTGGAATTTTATCATCATTCGCGCCACTGATTACTGATATAACCTTTCAAACGCGTGCCTCGTGGATGTATCAAACATGTTTAAAGAGACGTAAATTATCATTTTACCTGTCAGATGCTTTTTAAAAAAATAATCTTATTGAATTTGAGTTGCTGTAGCAATCAGTAATTATTTGTCAATTTAAAAACTACCGAGCCAAATAACGCATGTAAGTTTTTAATAATACAAACATTAAGGAAATTCGTATATGACCATACCAACACTTAACAAGGTTTCAGGCACAATTTGTACTATTTTCGGTACTTTTCTTTTGTTTTTATGTTTTTATATCAATAATAACTATAAATAATAAAAATAATAAGGTTTAATAAAAAGTCAATCCAACCATTATCTGTGCTGAAAATAGGCTGTATTTCAATAGTCTTACGCAGTCTCATAGAAATGAAGCGCTATTCTTTCGCATGAATAAAATTGGTGGTATGTCAAATAACCGCTAGATTCATCAAGAGCGTATTAGCATACTACAATCCGACAGGAATTCTGTAAATTGTTCGAAACGGCGAAATAATATATTAAATACACACAAGTTAATTCCGAAAAGTTGTTTTATTTCAAGTTAAAGCTTCATTCAAATGACAAGTAAGTTTTCCCGGTTGATGAAACATTAATGCGATAGTTCCCTATGACAGGGAAATTAATAAATTAAGTGATTTCATTGTGAAATAAAATATAATGAAATGTTGTACAAAGGAAAGTACGAGGCGGTTTAACTTTCCTGTGAAGTCAAAGTTTTAGGATAGCATTATTTATTCCACATTTCTAGTTACAAAGGTTTATAACAGAATGTTCAGACATTCTGTTATAACCATGAGTGATTCTAAACTTAGGTTAACTTAGGTTAACATGAGTAATTCTGAACTTAGGTTGATTCAATATAAATAAGGTAAATGTTTAAAAAACAAACACCTACTTGGAAAAAATAATATTAATCATAAAAGTGTGTTTAAAAAACTAATATATCATAAATGTATGTAAACATATAACAAAACTATTGCCAAATAGATAGACTTTCAAATGCATACAAATTGGATGTTTTCTAATATTGGGATAAAGTGTTCCATGAAAGAATCAACTATACAAAGTATCTACTAAATACATGAATCAAAGTGATGGTATGAGTATTTACCTTTAGTCTTAAGAATGAACAAAATTTTTGTCGTAGGTCAAGTATTAAAACTGTTGATTCTTTTAAACCGTGCGAGGAATGAAGAAAGAGTTTTATTGTATCGTAAAATAATTTCCCCCGTGAATTCGTGGTGCGAGCTTTTATTTAAATTGTTCTCGCTTGGATCTTAATTGTATTCTTGCACAGTCAGTAGCATATCAAGGTACAATGGAACTACGAAAACTTTTATTCCGTAGGAAAAAGAGGAAGTCTCACGGGCAACAAGTATAGTTTGATAGTTGTAGGTACATAAGTAATAACTTTTATACTTATTACTATGGTTAGTTGTGCAGCACTTATGGACCTAATTGCAGGTATCTATCTAACTACGAAACTACCATTGTGTATATTGTGAGATTAATAAGAAAATATTATTTTGCAACAAGAAATGAAAAAGAAATAGTTTCTAAACTAATATAAGGGTAGATATGTTAACGTAGAACTTCATCTTTCTTCACTGGGGACTGTATTTTCATTTTATAGATACACAATCAATTAAGAAAATTTAAAATTTTATTCGTTTCAAAACTATAACATACCCAACTTATTGGATTGCTTATATTTTCGTGTATTTCGAATATAAGATAATATTCTGATCTGAATAATCCTAAAAATATATTTTTAAGATATCGCTTGAATCAAAGAGGTCAATCTGTAGTCATTTAGAAAAAATCTAAACGGCAAATTGTTGGAGCATAACTACCTATACAAGATTGGAAATGGATAACAAAATTAACTAAAAACAGATAGATAGTCTAAAAATATCTAGACGGAAAAATAGATTGAGACTCGATTCGCTCCATCATAAGGATGATTTGTAATTTGTAAGATACTAACTACGAAATGAATAATTAAGGAATTATTAACAGTCTAAGCTTTGTTACCTATTCAATTTAATAAATTTTCAATGTCCATTCCAACTATCCATTTCCATTTGTTACAGACTTAACAGACTAATAATAATCTGCACCTAATGCACATTTACCGCGCAATTGATGTCTACAGGTGGTATCGCCATTACATATATTATTAAAACAAAAAAAAATAGTTTTATAGCATTTATATTAATTAGGTAATATGACTTATCTCTTTGATCGTAGGGGATACGTAGCTATTACAAGAAATGCAATATACTTCAGATATTGTATATTGTATTTGACTTTGTTTAAAGAAGTGAAGTCTCAAACATCAATTAGTTTGATAGAGGAAACATTAATTCAAATTTTGATTAGCCAGTAACATACCACATACATGGAGTATATACAACATACACCCCCGTAATCAAAATAAAATTATACACATAAGCCTATTCCTCTTACACAATTCTGATGCTTAATACGAGCCAAAGGTTTAGTAAGTATATCTGCCCACATCTCCAAAGTAGGAGTATAAACGACATTAATGACATTCTTACATAATAAATCACGTATAAAATGATATTTCGTATCAATGTGCTTAGTTCTGTTGTGATGGACTGGATTCATTGCCAATTTTTGAGCAGACTGTGAATCATTGTAAATAGTAACAACAGTTGACTCACCAGTAAGTTCACGTAACAACCGCTGTAGGAATACAGCCTCTCTACCCGCACTGGACAAACTGATATACTCGGATTCGCTCGAAGACGTGGCAATACTAGTTTGCTTCTTACTTTCCCATGAAATGGCTCCTCCAGCCATAGAGAAGTAGAATCCTGTATATGAACGGCGATCTATAGGACAGCTGGCCCAATCTGCATCCGCGTAGCCAACTAGATATCCACCGTTTTTCCTGTAACGAATGCCCATATTCATAGTGCCTTTCAAATATTGCAGCACTCGTTTGGCTGCAGTCCAATGACTTTTATCATATTTAGTGTTAAATTGGCTTAAATATGACGTCGCAAAAGCAATATCTGGACGAGTATTGACAGCTAAAAAATTAAGTGAGCCTATCAACTGCTGATATGGATATTCACTTACATTACTTTTCTCACTAGGCAGCAATCTCTTAGTTTCCAACGGCGTAGGCACGGCCTTACAATCCGACATGTGAAACTTTTGCAACAAATCTCGAACGTAGCTTTCTTGAGATATCTTAATCTCACCAGGTTTACTATTTATATTTAAACCTAAATAATAACTCAATTCACCGATGACTTTCAAACTGAAATAATCACGTAAGTCAGATATGACAGTTTGGAGTGTTATATTTTCTTTATAGAAAATGACAATGTCATCGACATGAAAAGCGAGTGTTATTACCTCATTACCAAACTTTTTCGTATAAATACATGCTTCGGAATCAGTTTGGTTAAAACCTATACAATGTAAAATTTCGGTTAACTTTTTGTACCATGCTCGCGAAGCCTGTTTGAGTCCATATAGGGAACGTTTCAGTAAACACACTTGATCTTCTTGACCAGCTTTAGCAAATCCTTCCGGCTGACACATATACACCTCTTCTTCCAATTCTCCATTTAAAAATGCTGTATCCACATCTAAATGGTGCATTTTCATTTCTGTCTCCGCAGCCAAGGCGAACAACATGCGTAAAGAAGAGTTCCGGACCACTGGAGAGAAAGTCTCCGAATAATCCACACCATACACTTGATCAAATCCTTTCGCAACAAGCCTTGCTTTATATTTAATTACGTCACCATGCGCATTCTTCTTTAGCTTGTAGACCCATTTGCAAGGTATGACCTTTTTATCTGGTCTGTCAACAAGAATCCAAGTCTTTTTCTCAAGCAGTGACTGGTATTCGTCTTGCATAGCTTGATACCATTTATCTCCATCTTCTGCATTCATAGCCTGTGAATAGCTTGTAGGTTCATCCACCAGGTGAAGTGATGAAGTCTGCATGCATACACAATTGGCAGCAGAAATGGGGTTTCTGGGTCGCAAATTATACCTTGGTTCTGCAATCTCAATGCCTGATTCCATCTCTTGTGATGAAGAAGCAATAGTAGGTTGAATTTGCACATCTCTGATGACTGCGCTTGCCTCAGGTGTTGAACTATCTGACCTAGTCAACGAGTTTGCTTGTGAACTGAGTAAAGGAGACATTAGTACTGGTTCAACTAAATTATTACCAGATTTAACAGTTCTGTTATCTTTTAAATCTTGAAAATTATTTTCAAAGAACGTTACATCTCTGCTCTTTACAAATTTTCTAGGATATTTAATGTCCCTGAAATAATAGCTTCTCGGATCTTCTGAATATCCGACAAATATGTGTTCGGATGCTTTCATGTCCAATTTCACACGATTGCACGCGGGATATGGATAAACGCTCTACATCCAAAAACACGCAAATGAGAAAGATTTGGTATTTTACCATACCACTTCTCGTATGGCGTCTTGCCTTCCAGGGCACGGTGAGGAGACCTATTCTTGAGATATACAGCCATCTCTGCAGCATCTTGCCAATATGCCGGAGAAAGAGAACTGTCAGAAAGCATTGATCTTACTTTCTCCATAATAGAACGATTAGTTCTTTCTGCAATTGCATTCTGCTGAGGACTGTAGGGGACTGTTGTATGGTGTTGAATTCCTTCATTTTGTAAATAATTCGAAAATTCAGCATTAACATATTCTCTCCCATTATCACTCTTCAATGTCTTAATCTTGGCTCCTGTTTCCCGCTCCACCAAGGACTGGAAGATACGAAACTTATTCTTTACTTCCGCTTTTGAAGGAATAAAGGTTACAAAAATCATACGTGAAAAATCATCTATAAAAAGTAAAATATACTTATTGCCTTGAAATGAAGTTTCAGGCAGCGGTCCACAAATATCTGAATGAATGAGTTCCAGAACTGAAGTTGATCTTTTATGTGAAACATTCTTAAAAGGCTTTCTACTCTTCTTACCTTCTATGCAAGGGATACATGGTTCCTTATCGACTTCTGAATAATCCACGCCCACTGCGTGTCCCTTTTTTAGTTGATCCATTCCGATGCGACATAAATGTCCCAGTCGCCTATGCCAGAGCTTGAAGCTAGAAACATCAGAGTGAGTTTTATAAGCAGATAATTGATTATTAGCGTTGACCGTACAATCTAAAGAATACAGTCCACCACATATAGAACCATGTAAAATTACATCACCTGTACAACAAAAAACATCAGAATCATAAAAGTTACAACCAGTTCTATCAAAAACTACACTAAAACCTTTATCTACCGCCTTCTTCACTGAAATAAGATTAGAGTTCAAGTTCGGCACGTGAACCACATCAGTAATCTTCTTTACATTATTATTGTGACTGCAACTGGTGATTGAAACATCTCCTACGCCTTTACTGGGCAGTTCATCTCCATTTGCAATAGTCACAGTTCCCATTGATGACCCTCTTATGTTATCCATCCAATCAGCTCGTGACGTCATGTGAACCGAAGCACCAGAATCGATAAACCATTTATCACGCTCTAATCCATCATTAGCATTCAGTGCACATAGAGCATTCTTGTGATTGACGGATTTCTTCTTTTTATCCTTCTTATGGGGACAGTCTGGACGCTTATGTCCTGGCTCCATGCAGTCATAACAAATAATAGGTTTTTTTAATTTGGATGTTGAAGGTCTAGGCTGAATCATTCGAGTACGAAGAGCAGTATCAGGGTTTAAAAAACTGGTTTTTCAATTCATTCAATAATTTGGTCTTAATCAAATCCGCAGTAATATTTATATTGGAATTTTCCAATGCCATTACTAAAGGTGCATACTGAGGACTTAAACCTCCTAGAAGAATCGCAGCTATTGATGCATCTTCCATAACTTTGCCTATGTCGGCTAAATCTTGTACAGTTGACATTACAGCATTTATGTACGTCTCAATATTGGAGTCAAAATCGTCAAGGGAGTACCTGTACAGTTTCCGTTCGAGGCTTATACGTCGCCCTATGCCTTTATCCTCGTACGCGGATGAAAGAGCATCCCAAGCATCTTTGGCTGTCTTGCATGATCGTACATGGGTGATCGCCATGCCATCTACTGTAAGACATATTTTCGAAAGTGCCTTTTGATCATTTCGCAATCGCTTTTCAACAGAAATATTGTCACCTGGAGCATAGCCGACGATCGTCTCCCACAACTCTTCATGCATTAGGTACATGCGCATTTTAAATTTCCATGCAGGATAACCATCTCTGTTAATTAGTGTTTTTATTCCAGATGCAGAATTATTCGACATCATTGTTTATACGCACAGCTGTTCGATATCACAACAAAAATATTATGAAAATAAATTTCGTGAATTATTAAAATTATCACCGATTTTCATAAATTATATACGCACAAATAGAAAAAACTTGCAAAATCACTTTTAAATAAAGAAACTGTAGTTTTTATACATATAACTCGGTTAAAATAGAGAATTCGTGCTGATAACGAATATTGTATTTGACTTTGTTTAAAGAAGTGAAGTCTCAAACATCAATTAGTTTGATAGAGGAAACATTAATTCAAATTTTGATTAGCCAGTAACATACCACATACATGGAGTATATACAACATTGTATATATTCAGAGACAAAAGCTAATACATGTTTATTCGCAGGCCGTCCGCCCTCAGAATAATCTTTCTATTGTATTCCTTTTGCTATGTCAAGTCTAACACATTCATTCTTTAAAACTATGACATATATAAACCATAAACAAACAAATACAGGAGGCGAACCACTAAGTTCGTCACATCCCCCCCCCCTATACAAAAAAACATATTTTCTATGGAAATATTTTCTATTTCCCTACGAGATCGGATAATTACTAAACAATACTACTGAGCCTAATGCCTACCTAAATAAGGAGTATTATCAATTGACAATACTGGATTTTGATATTAATCTCATTTTTCTTGTATCCTAATCAAGCATATAGATCAGGCTTACAAAAAAAACCCTAGGGCATCAAAACCTGATGAAAAGATGATCTACAGTATGCCCTACAAACATCATCCTAAATGATGGAGGATTTTCGTATCTATTCTAATACGGCGTTATGTTCACAAACAAAATGATTTTATAATTTCTCCTAATTACATAATAGACACGTTTCTTTTCTTTTTAATTGGACAGAAGGACAGAATGGATGGTGATAGAAGCCAGAGCAAATAATATAGTTTATACCGACTTGCACTTATTGTAATGGTTGCTGAGATGAGATAGTATTTCTATGCTCAAGCTCTTACGTGGGCGATGCCGTAACAACGTCAACTGTATCGTGTATTTTACGTCCCATCTCACACTTCGTTAAGCCTCGTCCATTCTCTTGCCGGCGACTCGCTTCATTGTTTTGTATCGATAAGCTGTCGTGATATCGAGTGTTAGGGCGATGTATAATGGGTTGTGCCCACAAATCATATCAACAGGTTGTTGATTCGCTTTGAATAATTCGGTGGGTGTTAAGGCACTGAATGTTATTTAGAGATGGGTGCTGTGTTCTTATATTACTGTATTTACTTTATGGTGACTGTAGTGTGTAGCATCAAATCAATTAATTATTTTTCAATATTATTAATGGACTTGATAGTGGGCTGATTAGAAATATTGCCGACAATTTTAGTAACATTTTTGACGTGAAACGTCTTTAAAATCGCGCCGAAACATACGGGTACCAGGTTTAAAAAGTGGACCGTAACGAAAAGGTCTATATCATCGTACCTGAATAATTAAAAAACTATTAGTCTTAGAAACAAAAATGTGGTGTGAATATTTCACTTATATAGTCAGCTCGCTGTTGTGACATTGAGTTTTTTATTAAAATACTTAAAACACCGTCAATCTGCTTTTTATTTCTATATTTTACTTTAAAAGCGGTTCCCTAACATAGACGTTTCACGTTAAAAGCAACGGCCGTGTGCCCCGGCACAGCCCCACCCGATTTTTATCCTCAAATTCTTCCGGGAGTGGTCATGAGCCTCATGCTGCTGTCGTTGGAAAAACATTTACAGATTTTAAATTTTACCTTTTTATGTTGTTATTTATGACCTATAACAAATTATAAACATAAGCGACAGAATATTTCAATTTCTTCTTCTAATTGTTATGGTATGCTCAAACAAGGTTAGGACAACTTTACATCCAATAGATAGTAATTTGTAAAAGCTTCAATATTGGCGATGTTAATGGATGGCTGATATTGCCAGCCGCCAGTAGGATTATCTGCACTACTCAATGCTTAACATTTAATTCAATGAATTTATATTATTACAAACTTCAAGCAGAAAAATATAATACGTTAAAATATAAATGATACACTTCAATACCACCCAAGAGTTTTTAATGAATTGTTGTAAGTTTACAAATAGTTAGATTCTTACCTAATCTTTTTAACTTAAGCTCGGCTATATTTTGAAAACAGATACCCAATAAATATTTAAATTTCAGCTGACCGATAATCCGTTTAGTCTACAAAGGCGACGGGGGGGATTTTTAATGAAAAATCACCGCTTAGTTCGACACGGAACACCTCCCCGGGGGTTTCTGTCTCGCTTAGTTTATAGTCCCCGATTCTACTCTCGGAGCTCGATATCGATGTATCTAATTCGTAACTCGCAATACATTGATTCGTGCAATGCAAACACTGCTGATACTATTACTATATAGTGGTTTTAAATTTGATGGACACACAGCAACGCGGTTAAGTTTACATGTCGACCTTCAGAATTGTGTCACAGCCCAAGGTTACGTTAAAGTAGATACGATAGGATCGATAGGACAAAATTTTGTTAATGTTTCGTGTATAGGTGCTCATTTTACGCAATTTTTACTCTAAAACAGCATTAATTTACACATATCTGGTAAATTTTACCAAAATACCCAAATAAAAAAAGGTAGCACATACTTGTTATTGATTGTATTTTTAAGCTAAATAGATCTCTGAACGATAGTTAAAACACTTTCCTTTATTATCTCAGAAATATGAGACACTTACAAATTATTGTATATTCAAAAGGATTTGATCTAATTCAATCTTCACTGCTAGACAACGGCCTTCTTTCCAAAATCGCAGTAGAAAATATTTGAAATCCTTGTAAAAAGCTTTTCCACGATATATTAAAAAAACAATAAAACAAATGCAAGCGAGTTAGCTGTGTACGCTGCAAAATTGGTGTCTCTGGTTCAATGATGAGATCTAAGGTGGAGCACGCACCTCCCCACCCGAGAAGGGCTCCCCTAGCGCACCCAGGGGAGCAAAATCCTCAGATGCGACACTCGATCCTGAAGGCCCCCTACAACGCCTGAGGATGGCCATCGCTGAGATTTTAAGTGGGTAGTCCTTCCCCTTCTGGGGACGAGAGCCCCACATAACCGTCGGCTCTCCGCAGCCGGGGTATGCAATTCAATGCATTTTCCTGAGCGGAACAAAAAAAAGGTGGAGCCCGCACGCTCGCCTAGACAATACTTATATTATTCATTCTGGCCAATGTTCAGCTGATTCTGATCTAGATGATACTGAAGAGACCTCGTCCAAGAGTTCCAATTTCCTTAGTTTTAAAGTTGGTTAAAAGAAAGAATGTTTTATATTCGACAATATGATCTTTTTAGTAGGTACATTGCATTACGATACAGAACAACAAAAATGGTACTGCTACCAACTAATGGTAGTGACGGGACCGACCCTGTCATTACTGGTTTTTGAATTGATACATTCGGAGGGCCAAGAGTCGATCCTGCCACGTATATATTTTTCGTTATTCGAATTGCATATTCACATTTATCTGATGCTCCCGCTGTGGAGGAAAATATCGTGAGACAATTTGCATTGTATTTTGTTGTAGATTCTTCACCGGGCCAGAGTGATTGACTAAGGCGCTACTATTAACATGTTTTGGGGTTTTATCTGAGATTACTTTATTTATACATATCTAGTTGTAGATTTTAAGTACTGTGATTGTCTTCAGTTTTACAGTATCAACTTATGTTGATAGCGCAAATATAGCGAAATGCAAACAGTCTATCGCTATAACTCTATCGCTGTAAATGATTAGTTTAGTCCTAGTATAACAAACTGTGAATATTTTTGTATGAAAATAAGAACATATAGCTGTCTCTAATAGAATAAACAGATTTCACGTAATCTTTGACTAAATTTGCTTAGTTGTAATATAAGGAGCGACAATAAATGAATTCCAGTCATCGAGTACGATCTTAGAGTAGCCCCCTTACACTTTAATAAAATACCGTCGTGAACTCTGCGCGTGACGCCTCAGATTAACGATCCTCGCTCATTATGCACTGTGTTGTAATATTTAAATTAATTTGACAACTCAAAATGTATACTTTAATTTACGTGCCGTTTACTTCCATCGTACACGTCCATCAAATAAAACATTAGTGCTTGAATACCGTCCCGAATCATAATAACACACTCCTCTCTCCTCTCTCTCCTAGGAGTACTTTCAATATCATTTTTTATATAGTATATAATGGAATATATTTTATAGTAACGTAAAAAGCCGGCTTTATTCATACAACGATGTAACGTCGTCGTATAAAACTATTATTAACCGCGGTTTTAGTCGAAGACATGTTTGATACGTTGTGTTTTTCTTTAGAATCTGAGATATTTAAAAACTTTGGTTGCAAAAAAGCACTTGTTTTTTACCAAATTTCTACGCTTGATACAGCACCTGAGCAAGTAGTCTTAATTTTACCATCATTTGGGTTATGGTAAATGGACTTAATAGATAATGTTATGAACATGTAAGGACAGATTCGGGCACAACTATCATGTGCTATAATTATTGATGTTATATGATGTGAGTGTTGAAATAGCGAGTTATTGAGGAGAGTGAAAGAAGAAGACATTTTTCGCCGACCCTAAATAAAATTAGGAACAGGGCAAGAGAAAGGAGAAGATAAACAAACAAGAGATATATATCGCGCTAACGCGTCGCAATTGTGACGGTCAAATTCGGGCAACTGATCTTATTTCATTCAGTCAAGTAGTAATAGCGAGAGAGTGCAGTCATTGTTACTCGCCCAGATTCTGCACGGTTAACGCAACTATCTCCTTCCGTCCCATACATTCTGTATGATCTGTCTTTCAGTAATAATCTTCTGAAACGATATAAGTCAAATATGTCATGCAAAGTAGATTCGTTTTTAAACATCGCACAATATGTATATCCGTTATCTATAGTAAAATCACTCTTTACTCGCTATTAATTTGTTTACACCACCTTTGTTTAGGTTTAATAGAGTGTCTGTTAATGAGATTACATAAATACGGACCACTGTGTACATGGAATTGGCACCCTCTCATTATACCCGATTACGCGAGGCGGAGTTGACGTAATGTGTTAATCAGCCTATATATGTATGTATGTTTGTGACATTCTAGAGACCAAACACGTGTGCACATTTTGACTGTTACTTCTATCAATTCGTCTTAATCTTAAATTTTAGCTCAAATAAAACAAGTCCGGTAGTTTTGTACAAATAAATTCTACCTCGAAATATACAGATTTTCACGGAACTGTCGGGATTGTGATGCCCGACCAGAGACAGAAAAGAAATCTTTTAAATATGAACAAACTTGTAGATTATTCTGTATTGTACGAGAAGGAATTAATACTTGTTATGAGATCGTCTGTACTGGAAGTTATACCGTCTATTGTTTTGAAAAGGCTTCTTTCGAGTCCTGGCACACACGATTAGATGAGATAAGTTCTTCAACGAGTTCGTCACAGGACGCATTAAATATATAACCATTATTTTATGGTGTTAACGCATAACATATATTTACTATGATGCTTATTCATATGGTTTTGGCTATACTAACGTTTACATTATTAATAATGAATATTACCTTTCCTTTCATAATCAAGTAAGCAATCTTTGGGAAACTTTAAAAGACTTGTCATCAAAATTTAACTAATAACGTAGATTTGAAAATAAAAAAAATGTTTTCAGGTAGTTTCAGACACTAAAATACAAAATTCAGACAAAAAATTTGGAATTTCTGATTTGCTTTTTTTTATTTAAATTAAGTAGATTATTTTATTTTATAAAAATATTCATTCGAACTTTAGATTAGCTATATCATTATTTTGTCATACCCTACAAATTAGGTAAGTGGTTACATATTAGGTAAGTGTCTTATAGTCGTCTAAATAATAATTTAATCTTAGTCTTATTTTGGATTAATTTAAACATTATATCCCCCATAAAATTAGTTTACTAGTAAACGGCATCCGTTTTGTTCTGATCTATAAATACAAAACCTATATTTTATTATAAGATTTTGCTTTATAAGAATCTTATAAAGATATTGTTTTATAAGATGCAGAGCATCTTGTCAAATGTTCGTAATGTTTGAATAAAATAATTACACACATACTGAATATACTCGTACTATGAGAAATTTAAAGGATTGGTTTGAAATCAATAATATTTTTGATACATTTGCAATATCAAATAAGTTCACCGGTAACTTCACATGCAATATTTAAGTACAACATTACTAAATTTGCTCGAGTTTTACAATGAAATTAATATTTTAAGGGAAATATATATTTTCAAAACTTACTTCTAAAAATTAAGTTCATTATTAGAGAATTGTTATGCAATTTAGTTATATAAGTCAGAAAAAGTAATTTGTGTTAAATAATGCCCAGTCTCAGAACATTGTAGGAGCAATTGCGTTTCATTTAGTATATTGTAAGGGTGACTAACACTCGGCAACATCTTGCCGAGTGAAGGTTTTATGTATAAATTTTCCAACAAGTTTTTCTAAAATTAGCTTTATAGTAAGCCACAAATACAAATTCCTCTTAAGTAATCTTGAGAATTAGTAGTGCTGATTTTAATTGTTGGAGTCCCGACGAAATGGTTATTTTCTTACATTTTGTAAGTAAGCTTAAGTGCGTGTGATATCAGATATATCCATCGCCATTTGCCGAAGACAGTTGTACAAATCGCTTCATCAAGATCTCCTTTTGCTAGATTAGCCCGGCCCTCACTAAGTCGAACCACTAAATCCTGAAGACGAATGGGAAGAAAATAGTGGGCGTCTCCAAATATATTACGAAATTGTATCATGAAAATAAATGATTTTGTACCATTAGTCGAAGGGCTGTGCACATTTGTCGATCGTGTTCCTGCCTTCGACATGCGATACTGTCATTAACATTGGAAAATGTTACCGATTCTCGAGATAAAATTGTAGACTTTCTTTTTCTATTTTTTTATTAATCAACATTCTGATAATCGGTGCTTTGGCTTAAACTGTTGGCGATTAAATATTTATAAAAAAAATTTGTGACAGCACTAAATGTCTAGGCTTGAACCTGTAAATAACTAGCATATTATTGTAAGTTGTGCTCAATTCGCAAATAAATCACTTTTTTATCGATTAAGGAAATTCACAAAATAGTTGTTGAATTTTAGGATTGCAAATCTGAAAACTCCGAGAATTGGTTATTTTGTCTTTATAATTGAATTATTTACCTTTTAAAAATAGTTTTCTTTTGGTAATGCTTTATTGCAGTTCATGTATAGAGATCAACAAGTCTAACTTTAAAACTAATAATTCAGCATTTTGGGAACAACCGCTATTACGAACGACATAAGAGCCCTCTCAAGGTGTATATGTAAAATTTTACATGTTGCTGTGTGTACGTCCCGACTGGAGTAGAACTGAACTAGACATTTCTTGGTTTTAGTCAACCAAATTCGAAAACGTTTTGCACAACTTCGAAATGAATTCCAGACGCCGAAAGGACCAGCACCGAAGTTACAACGCTCCTAGGCGCTCCACATTTCACTTTACTCATTTTTATCTGGATGAACCTAATCTAAAAACGATTTGATAGAAAAGCGTTGTCATGTTAACATGATGGATTGATCGTTCAATGAATCTGAAAGGATTCTGACATTCTTTGGTAGTTTGAGCTGAAAATGTCGTCGAATGACAAATTTTCATTTCATTTATTGTAGACTAGTTTTGCGGTTGCGCCCGCAGTATATCGAGTTCTCTCATACGAATTAGATTGTAAAAATTATCCTGTCCTTTCAAACTTCTAACATTTTCCGGAACATACAAACCTTACCTCCTTTTAAGATTAGTACAGATAATAGACAATGCGATCGTGCCCGATAATAAAGAGCCCTTCTCAATTACTTATCTATCCATGGTTTCCTTATCGAGTATCCAAACTCACGAACTTATCTGCTTATATTATAATATTAGTACTGATTAAAAACAAAACGTTCGTAACCGATATTTAAAATCATCCCAGTAAATTCTTGTAAGTCATCAAATAGTTGTTATATTATTATTGTCGCTTATATCACGTGGTTTTATAAAACACGGTCCTTTATAAGGCGTACGTGGCGATACAGATCCAACGCATAGAGGCCATTTAAGCGAAATTTAATCAAAGTGTGCGTGGAGTGTACCAACTGGGTCCAATCTCTATCTGAACAATGAAAAATGCAACTAAAGACTTATAACCCAGTTATATTATATTATTAAGTTATAAAAAGCTGAAAAAATGTTTTAACGAATCCTCAACATAATGTCAAACACATAGAGTTCAATGTTGTGTACTATTTTGGTTTAATAGCATCATCCCTTAGTGTACTCAAGCAGCGGTTTGAGTTTGAATTCAGAATACGAGCCTAAGAAAGCACTAGCGAAATTTCAGTAATAGTAATTATTATTGTAATTCATAAATAAATAAACAAAGAAATAGCCAGTATAGATTTTAATTAAGTAATTTAAGTAATCACCTATTTACCTAATACATAGTCATAAGGATAATGGAATATTAAAAGTTTAGAATCACTGTTACAGAAATACGTTTTTGTGGACCTTCTTGGTTTATATTATATACTAGCGGACCCGACAGACTTCGTCCTGTCAAAAAGATTTGTAAAGTGGCAATTTTTTGTTCTTACTTATTTTATAGATAATATCGTATAGTTATTACATATTACATTTTGTGACTATTCAATTTTGGAACTTGACATTAAATCCTCCAACGATGTATTATGTGCTCCAACGCACACGCACACTATTTTGATAGATATGATTGAATTTCAACTATATGTAGCGTTAATAAAGCGCAAATTGACTCTTTGATGTTAGGAACACACCTTCATTGCTTAGACAACAGTGAGTGCTTGCAATATGAACTTTATACAATAACAATAAAGCTCAATTCGACTGTACGTTTTAGTTAGAAAACGTTTGCATGGGAAAATAAAAGGGCTGTTTTTAGGGTATTTCCGATAATTATTCGAATTTTCCTCATTGTAAAAACCCTCCTTGAACTTCAACGAACATTAACAAAAAAGAATTGGCCAAATTGGTCCAGGCGTTGTTGAGTTATGAGCTTACCAACACATTTTGCGATTCATTTTTATATATAAGAAGATTATATGAGTTTAAGATTTTTTAGCCTGCACATCAAATTAGTTAGTTGTCAGGTTATATTTATCCAATTTCTCTTTTGTCTATATTTACACTTTATAAGTAATAGCCTATATGTTATTCTGATGTATAAGCTACATATATTACTACTAGCGACCCGCCCCGGCTTCGCACGGGTGCAGTGAAAAATGGTTATGGTGGGTTATCCCTAAGAGATAGACATATACCATCGCGGACTTTTTTGTGGATTTTTTGTAAGTTGTAACAATACTGTAGTACATTATTTTGGTCTATCTCGTAGGGTTCAGCCAGCGTTTGCAATATAAGCGCAAAAAAACGTGCTTCTTTTACGACATCACATTAGAAACCTTTAATTTATCAGTGTTTCTCTACTATATTATGCATTTATTATACATACAAACCTTCCTTAAGAATCACTCTATCTATTAAAAAAACCGCAAAATCCGTTGCGTAGTTTTAAAGATCTAAGCATACATACGGACATACAGCGAAAGCGACTTTGTTTTATACTATGTATTGATTGATAAAGTTTCATTAAGGCCAATTCAATAGTTTTTACGTGAAAGAGTAACAAAGATCTATACATACTTACCTAAAAAGATTCGCGAAGATAGTAGTGATTTACATTGCGCTCAGATTCCTTCTGCATCAGATGTTTTGCGCTAATATCTACGCCGATTAACACGTATCAGATTATAAAAGTACGACTCATAACTGCTCCTCGCATACATAATGACAAATTAGTCTCTACATTTCTAAAACCTATCATGACATATAAAAAACTTTCTGATACCTCTTGATAAACGTGCATTATATTTCGCTAACAGGTAGGTATATGAAATTAGATTTAACATCATTCTGAAATTTCCACATATAAATATAACTTGGTTTATTGATGGTAATAGCTTTCTAAAACAAGAGTGCAAGAAAATCTCGTTGGCACGTCTTGTTTTTACTCTTGTTTTAATAAATAGTACCGAATCTATCTGTAATGTATTGGTTAATTCAATATATACATTTTTTTGGCTGTATGAAACTTTTTAGTCTAGTATTTAGTTTAAGATCGGAACCGTAAAATTTGACACAAAAAATCCTACTCTGTTCGTGGTTATATCGTTACTAAAGATAATATTCGTTATTATTATTAACCATTTTGAAGTATTTAATTACTTTTTTTGACTATATACTGAGACACAAAACAATTATTGAGGAAAATGTATAAAAATTACTTGCTAATTATCTTGCAAATAATTTTACATATCCTCCGTATTCGGTGCATATATAAATAATTACTCAACATTTAGTACCAACTAAACAATTTAAAGTTATACAAAATCTTAGATTTAACTGAAATTTCAATTGAATTACATATTGAATATTCTCAATGTGTCAATATACACAATTATAACCCATTCCATTCTCCGATAAATTGCTGCTTCGTGGTGTAAACACAGCCTTAAACCAGCAGTACTAACATTTTCATGTGAAAATTTGATTAGTTGCAGACACTGGACTACTAAAGAAAGCCAGCGGGGGCCCAGTGCAACAGACAAGTGTGCCGAGTGGTTTCTTACCCTGTTTAAAGCCATTTGGCGGATCTGCTAACTTGCAAGCGACATTTTAATAGCGGCGGGGTATTTTGAAATGTTCGCTTTAGTAAATTAAGCGAGAACTAGATTAAGTAGTGAATTTGTGTTTTAATAGGTCTTTTTAAACTTGGTAACCTTGTAAATATTTTGAAGATTCTTCTGTTATATAACAGTTTATGAGATACAAAACAGTACGGAACGTATTAATGATCTTTTTAGTTCTTTGATTAATTGACGAATTTGGGTTAATGAAGAATGCCAGTGGGGGCGCAGGGCTGTAGACAGCTGTGTTGAGTGGTTTCTCTCGTTGCTCTAATGTAATTTGGAGTATCTACTGACTTACAAGCAACGAAGCGGTCATGTTGTAATTAATTAAATTATAAAGAAACATGGTAAAGAAATTTGTGTCTTAATATCTCAGACGCTGAGCTGTCAATTTGTCTAAGTCATTGTTATTTAGTGAAATACATAATTTTATTACTTTTATTTGATAACAGGTTATATTTGTCAACTTTTACATATAATTTAAAATGTAACTATTGGAGTTAATGCTGAGTGAGGCAAAAGTAGAAATTATGCTGTGGAAATAAGAGCTTCGAAAAGAATGTTTCGAGTGATAATAGAGAATAAATTGCGAAATACTGTGATATAGGAAACGTATGGTTTGAAAGAAGATGCAGTGAAAAATAAATAATGAAGAAAATTCGAATCCCTAAAATGTTTCGATGCGTAGAAATGATGGACAAAAGAAGACTGACAAAATAAATTTATAAGGGTAATACGAATGGGCATATTATTATTTATTTTTATTTTATTTTATTTGGGTAGCTAACAGCTTGCAATAACAATGTAGTAATAAAAATAAGAAGCTACAAGCTAATAATAAGCTACCACATGTTGGTAGGGGTCAACATAGAATTTTGGCTTAGCTGAAAAAATACGACCTCTTTATTATTTATTTATTATTATTAATAAAAGAAATACTAAAGAAACGCCAACTAATGTGTATTCGTGATTGAAGAACGTAAATGAAATATAAACTAATAACTAGAGAAATACATTTAGATCGTAAACTGTGAAAATGGAAAACTGTGATCTCCGTGTATGTTATTTATCTAATAGAAAAATATTTTCTTTTATAATAACAAAGTTCTAGTGCCAACTATGAGTAAAGTTTTAAGTCACAAAATGCAATAAACAAGATATTTTACTGAAAAACTGGTCGAACGTTAACATATGGAAATAGTTGATATAAAGTACGAAATAAATGTAGTATTTCGTCTTAAAATCTTATAAATAGATTTAATAAAAGTAGTTTGCAACATGAACTTCTCTCGAAAAGCGTTTTAATATTGATTCTAAGACTCCTGGGAAATTTCGTTTTTGAGAAAAAACCTCATAAAGTCACATTACAAACGGACGAATTCTGTGTTGTCTACATAATAGTTTTACAAAGATACCATAGTTTCTAGTAAGTTCTACAAAATTTCTGGATACTATTTTTCTACTTTCATACTAGCATAGTCAAATGGAGACACATTTTCGCGTGAGGCTATTGTCTTTGTGCAAACATAGTGATATTATCACTATATCGATCATCACTTAGCCAATCATAGTCCACTGCTGGACATAGGCCTCTCCCAATTTGCGCCACAACACCCGGTCCTCCGCCTTCCGCATCCAGTCCCCTCCAGCGACCTTCTTTAGTACTTCTTACTATATCGATACTGTTCGTTAATTAGCAGTGACTTGTAGTGGTAACTCTATCCTCCTCCTATTACATTGAGATTTAATATTGATGAACTGCGGTTACACATCTGTCTAAGCGGGCAACGTAAAATGGAATGGAAGTATGAGCGTTGCCGATGAGATGGCGCTGTGGTTTTCTCACATATATTCGAATCGTAATATTCAGAGGACTCGCAGTTGATATGACATGTACCAATGTGTTAATCATATATTCAGCGTCATACATACTCAGCAACAGGCTTTACATGCCGACCATGAGATGGCAACTTATGGCGTAGTTTTCGTAGTGCAAACACGAGTATGTTATGACTCTACATTAACATCATGAAGTAATCTGCATACATGCATTTGGTTAATAAAGACTTATCTCCCTAAAATTGGGTAAGTTCCAACACCTCTGTGAGGACGATTTATTTAGCATTTTTATTAAAATGCAGTCACAAATGCATATTAGTAGGCACTGACAATTTGATTTGAGTTTGAGAAAGGTTAAAAGATAATCCGTTAATGAATAAAATTCGTTAGGCAAATAATAAATGATTAGCTATGTTTGTATGCCAAAATGTTTTTTACAAGTAAGAGGTAGATATCGCACGAGCGTGATGAAACTAAGCCGTTCAAATTCGGGCAATTGGTGTAATTTTGATTAATCGCATAACAGATAGCGAGGACTTTGTTCTTCGCTAAAATGCTGTTTGAATAACATCATCTCCTTCAGTCCCTTACTTTATATATCTGTTTTATTCACTAATATATAATTATTTGCTTTATTGTCTTTCTTTCACGTAAAAACCTAAATGGATTTTAACACAAAAAATTATAATATAATGCATCAGAATAACACATGGGCTATAATTTATAAAGATATTGTGTGAATTGTGTAAATTTTAAGAACATCGGATACAAATTCAGATGAAAACGAAAAACCTAGGTAGAAAGTACAAAATACATAATAGGACCCAAAACGCTTTACCTAATAAATAAATGACATGTTGAATTCTTATAGTGAATTAATTGAACGATCATATCGACATTGAGTACGCTAGTAATCCACGCAATTAAAGATAATTACTTAATATCAAAAGCAATAAAGACGATTTATCTCTAATCTTCAAATTTATTGCACTAATAATGTTATTTTATCTAAATAAACGTGCCGCGTCACGTGTTTACAAAAGTGTCCCATCAAAATTGTAAGCGTCTATCCTTGTAGCTTATTAATATTCACGGTACGTACGACAATTCAGGGTACTCAGGTATTTACATGTAGATGTAAGGGAAACGCGTAATTGCACCAACCCAACAAAACAAGAAGGTCGTATAAAAATGTATTTTTGGTTATATTTACATATTTTTTTCTGACAGAATCAGGGCTGGATAAAAGGGCGGCGTTACCGCCTTGAGTCCTCCTCAAGAGAAGGGCTCTTATAATAATAGAGGTACAAAAACTCAGAATTCAATAAGTCAGCTACACTCATACAGTTTTATTCAAATCCATTCCCATCAAAACTCTGTTTTATGAAAAACATCGTATTTTTACCAATAATTCTTGCATAAAACAATATCGTTATATATCCATATTTGTTAACTTAAATATGTTAATCATCGTTAAATTTAAAAGCCTGGTGCAAGACTCCATTAACTAACAATTTCTGATTTGTTCGTGTATCCTGGTATCAACAATAACTTTACGAAGTCTCTGAGAATTCATGTTCTAGTAACTCGTAACGAATTCTTGAATACCTTGTAAATGTTATTTATTAATGAGGCGATATTACACCGTTGATAAACCAAATATCTCAGTTAGACAGACGACATTTTACTTATTTAAAATTTATTATATGAAGTTTGATACGCTATAAGCATTTAGGTCACAATTTACTGAAATAAATTCACGAACTTATTACAAATTAACTCTTAATATGAACGCTATACACGGTCCAATATTTTGTCGAAATTACAACGAAATTATATTAAACATATAACAATTGATATAAAAATACATTTTATTATTTAATTGAACCACATTTACGATTAATTGGCAAAAAATAGAGATTTTTTATAAAATAATTAGGCCCGAATGTTGTACGAATATTTTGTTAAGTGGACTTTTCGAAACTGGACAGAATTGGACATTTAATATACCGGCTGAGACCGGCTGTGATAGGGGATATTAAATTAACTATGAACTCGATAATGCTTCTCCAGATGAAGTCCAGACTTAATATCTATATAAAGGTTTGGCGATGTGTAGGCACCGGCACCGCTGTGCCTTTTTCTGAGAATTACTCGTTAAAAATAGTTTTACAGAGTACGTTTTAGGTAGGTTCACAGAAACGGAGATATTCAGAAGATAATGTGAACACTACATAAATAGTATCGGTATTATGAAGCCAGTTGAGCTATCTAGATAAAACTCCTCTTAGTACTATAATCAATCCCGCCTAAAAAATTATGAAATACTAGCTTTCTGCCCGCGGCTTCGCCTGCGTGGATTTCGGGATTGGGTCTATAGAGGGTTAAGGGTCATAGCTTTTGCCCACGGCTACATATGCGCAGAAGTCGGTTTATGGCGCGAAGGTTTTATCGCGCTTCCCGTGGGACTATCTGTTTTTTCCGAGATAAAAAATACCGCAAAACCTTGCTCAAGAATCACTCTATTTATTGATGAAAACCGCATGAAAATCTGTGCAGTAGTTTTTGAGCGAAGCCTTTATTGCGCATCCCGTGGGATCTGTCGATTTTTCCGGGATAAAAAGTAGCCTATGTTACTCGGGGATAATGTAGCTTTCCAAAGGTGAAAGAATTTTTGAAATCGGTCCAGTAGTTTCGGGGCCTATTCATTACAAACAAACAAACAAATCTTTCCTCTTTATAATATTAGTATAGATATTAGTATAGATTTAGCACAAACCAAGTCTTCCAAATCTAAAAATTCCGTTTTGACAGGTGTCATAGTCATAAAGTATCTGTCAATACTATTACTGCTTGAAAGGCTTGTGGCTAATACACTAAAACAGAATATTAGATCAATCCAAGTAATTATTTCTAAGAAGTCAGTCGTATGAAATATAAAATTTAGCATTTATTCGAGGCCAATAACGATTTGTAGTATTTGTGTGGCTTTGGTAAGGTTGGCTTGGCTGTCTTTGCTATATTTGTTTTAGAAGACCCATATAGAATATGGATTGCGCTTCTGTTTGATCTAATTTCACTTAAACTTTTACTGTGGCAATGCAAACTTTATTATTGAAAATAGAAAACAATAAGTTATATGCCTACAACTGAATATAGATGTTTTTACTATTTAATTACCTAACTTTAGTATATCACATAACGTATGTCAAAAAATAAATTTTGGATTATTTTGATATCAAATAAATACATTTTTGTTAACATACTTGGAATAAATCGAACAAATTTTAAGCTTTCTCAAATTAAATGCAACATTTTTAATAGAAGAAGTACCTATAGGTATATACTTACAAATAACTAAGTTGACTGCAATATTATTTATATACTCATACAAATTAGTTAACATTAACAAATTATGGCGTCACGATTACAAAGTAGATAGAGTTTTTTAGTGATCCACGATAACCCCACAATCATGTTGATGTATTATTATTACTACATCTATAATATTACTTAATCAATAGTGATCTTTTAATACATAGTGAATAAAAACTAATGTTCGTTCACGTAATTAGAAATTGATTTATTTTATATGAATACTTAATAGCTATACAAAATTATAATTAGTTCCAAACAGTAACTAACAACTTATTAGGTTTCATCGAACTGTACATTTCAGTATACGTCAGCCTACCTTTTCAGAGAAAATAAACGTGATGATATATTTTAATTGTTATTTCAAGCTTTAATTACGTCATAGCTAAACTGAAACAGTTAACATAGGCACGCCTATAAAGTGTGAAGGGGCGAGGGCGGCTCAATTTGTCTCGTTCAGGAGCGGGCGCCATCAGTCAGACGAGCGTGACGTGCACATAATGTCCGGAATATCAACCGCAGCGACAACTCTATGTCAAAATTTAATAGTCATCTTTGGTGAAGCGGTAATCAGGTGATATGATAATAACAGGAATCTTGACTCGATTTGAAATACTTCATTGTATGACTTAAGTGCATCATTGCTTTATTTTGTGGTAATAGCCAATCTCCTCTGCGTTGTGGTTTTGACTTCATGATATAACATCACGCCTTTTTCTTCTGGCTGTATGTACGTCCTTGTCTTTCTTTCTTCCCATATCTAAATGTTTTCTTATAATTTAAATTTGGCGTCGTTTGATGCTATTTCTTGCTTTCTAGCACAGTGCCAAATTAAACCAAGTAACTGTTGCAACAAGTTTATTTTTAATTTAAGACATTATGTCTATGGAGAAATTAATCACAAATTGTTCTGAGCAGTGTTTATCTTGAAAATGAAGAGTGGCTCAACCTTTTAAGGGATCTATTTTAAAAGTTTCCACGCGAATCCAATAATTAATTTATTTGCAAGAATAACAAAACTAATGAGAGAGAGGGGCACGGGGCCCTGCGCGATAAAAGGGAGCCCTGACAGGAATTTATTAAAACTGAATAAACAGGAAATGTTGCCAGATACCTCGTGATTTATGATGCTATGAGATTGTTCGAGAATTTGTTATTTATTCCCTCGGCATTAAGGAAATTAACATGGGAGATTTGGGATTATTGTGTAATTAACGGGAAAAACGTAGGTCACGTCTGAATACGTACGTTTGTTTCTTTAGTTCTGATATATACATGTACTGTAATACACGCAATCTCACACCACGCTAGCTAAGTGCAGTCGGTTGATCAGCATGGGACACCTTTCATAGTATTTTTCATAGCATTTACCTGATGCTCTCAGGGTGAAAAAAAATATTTTGAGACAACCTGTATGTGCTCTGAGCTAGCATGGTTGATTTAAGTCCAGATTAGTCCTAAAATAGAGTAGGCTCATGCCACTCGATGAGGATGGATACGAGCTACGATATGGAATAAGAAGTTTTGAAACCACTGCTTTATTTCATATGAACGTAAAAAAAATATTTTTATATTGTTTACGTACATTGAAAGTGCTCTTTAAAAAATGGCCTCGGTTATTTATATTTTCACATTAATTACTGTCAATTAAAAGTAAGTAATGTTAATTTAAATAATAACCTATTTGTTATATTTGTCTTCGCTCATAAATAGCAAAATAACTCTTAAAACACAATATGATTGTTAAATAATGTATTTTATGTAACATGAGTATAATATTCCGCCATTATCCGCAATTGACAGCTCACATCACTGACAAACTTACTTAACAAAGTATCAATATCAAATCAAGGTGTCATTTCAAAATATGCTACTTTGATCCAAGGTATCGTTTTCTTTATTAGCTCTTGTATTATGAATTAAGATAAATCACGAATAAACCACCACAATATCAATTATTTATTGATTTATATTTGGGAAACAAACAGTTAACACTTAACTTAAGGACTATTATATAAAATATAATTTACCGGTGAATTTTCCACTTAGTTATCTAACAGATCGCAGAATAAACCTACACACGTATTTTAAGCAACAACATAGTAATTCTAACAACAAACAGGGGACGCTATGGGTCACTGATAATAGCACGAATTCTTCTCTCAAACTATGTAATTTTAACCATAAAAAGACCCTGATTTGCCCCATCAGCTAAATTCCTACTAATGATACATATGTAACTCTGTCGGTCTGCTAAGTTTTTACGTCAAAGCAGTTATTTATTTATTTACTTACGTACATTGATATCATAAGTAGCATTATTACACTATAACTTAACTAATGTATTTTATCTAACACATATGTCAATTAGAAATGTACACGACATTGTCTATTAAGGTTGTTGTATGTAACATTTGTATTAAAAGAGAACCAAACTGAGATGATATATATATATATATATATATATATATATATATATATATTATATATATATATATATATATATATATATATATATATATATATATATGAGATCGTAGCAAGTGGAGAGAGGTGGTCTCTGCCTACCCCATTGGGAACAAGGCGTGACAAATATGTATGTATGTATGTACAAACTGAGAAAAACTAACCTGAAATCAAACACCCTTCCTTACTTATATATTCCTATTATTACTAATTTAGTATTAGGTACTTACCTAGTATTCGTTTACAAGAAACAAATGTGTCAAAAAATATATCGAAATCGCAATATGACTGTTTCTCGTTGTAGACTCTACATATACTATTGGGAAACTTAAGCCCATGTTGGTTGTACAATATGGCGTATAGAAAGTACCAAAGAGACCTAGGATATCACTACTATCAATAATTCCGTTGAGTATTTTATATAAAAATACAAAGTCGCGTCTCGCCCGACAGGCCTTCAGAGACTCAAGATGAAAATAAGACAGACGATCATCAAATGAACATCGGTGAGAAACTCGCGAGACCGCGATTGCAAGATATCTTGTGGAAGAGCGTAGAATAGACTCCAGTCTTTGTGATAAAATCCTGAAAATAGACATAGGATATTTTTACCACGGTAAAAATAACAAAAAGAAAATGGGAAAATGAAAAAAGTAAACTATTTCAATTTAATGCGAGCATAGAATGAGACCCGAGGAAGGACATAGGACAATTTTACTTCGAGCTAATATGTTTCTTGTGAGGAAATCCGATGAAACGCGGAAGCTACAGGCGGAAACTAGTTATTTCAATAGTAATCAAACACTATAAGACGTTTACCCACGGCTACAATTATTGAAGTAGCATAAAAGACACTAAAATGTATTGTCATTATACTAAAACAGATTGCTTACACAAATTAATTAGCAAAAACGGAGTTCAGTCGGCCCTCCCAAATAAATTGAAAGGAGGGAACACATAATCCGGCCTCTGTCCGGAGGGTTGTGCAAATGAGTCTACGACAACAAGTGTACACAAACTGGACAAGTGGGATTGAATCAATATGTAATTTGATCCTTGCAGTAATCCAGTGATTACCGATTTCAGTATTAATCAACATTATATTTTTACTCCCCCCTACTTCTAAAACTCTACTAATATTATAAGCGCGAAAGTCTGTACGGATTGATTTTTTTTACTGTTTCACGTAGAAAACTACGGGTTGGATTTGAATGAAAATTTACAATAATATAGCTTATATATCAGAATAACATATAGACTACAATTTATAAAAATATACGCTACGCTAATATAAGCTACTCGAAAAACAAATCAATATTATTGATGTGTAAAACGTATAACAGATAAATTACTATTATCTCAGTAACATATAATGAATTTATAAATAAATATATAGAAAAAATTTGTAAATATTTACGGAGTTCATACCAGAAGCTTATGATAACTAAGCATGATGTTCAATTGACACCCCATACATTCCTACAAAAACTTAATTACTTTTTAATATTTATTTTAATTTTATGTTCTTTTGTTCACTTTTTACTACTTATTAGTAAACGATTTTCCACTGATTGGTCAATTAATATACAACCTACTTTCCCGTCCGTCTTATCTATTTATGGCGAAAACAGCAGTGTTCGTATTGCCGTGTTTCAGTCTGAAGGGTCTAAGATAGCAGTGAAATTACTGGGTATAATGCCTTTATTTCTTATTTCACAAGCAACGTGCATTATGGTTTATATGGGGATTGCAGATTTGCTGCGAAACTCACACATACCATATTCACAGACAACATCATATCATGTGCAGTTGAAGTAAAAATACAACTTTTAATATTAACAGAGTAGAGGCGATTTCAAAGTTAACATGTAAAGTATAATAAGTAGCCATGTGTACTATAGACACCTGTAATAATTTACTATCAAGTGGACGTTGCTTGTTTGGCAATATATCGCTAAATACACTTTTATTTTAAGCAAACTTTATCCTAATTAACTATGTATAATGTGGTTCATATTTGTGAATCTAAAGTAAATAAACACACAGCATGTGTTTATAAGATAGCATTTATCTTGGGATATTCGCTATTTATCTATATTTTCGCTAAAATATAGCCATAATATTTTGACAGTGCGTGGTGATAAATCCTTTTATCCTATTATCTTAATGTTTCTATAATCCTCATATTATAAACGGAACAAGGAAGCCAAAAATAAAATGAAATAGCGGGTTTGTTTCCC
Organism: Scirpophaga incertulas; assembly: GCA_036419045.1. NCBI lineage: Eukaryota > Metazoa > Arthropoda > Insecta > Lepidoptera > Crambidae > Scirpophaga > Scirpophaga incertulas. The sequence goes on along the minus strand of CM071645.1, from coordinate 6,986,918 downwards.
GCACGGGAATATTTTTAGTATGACCTATATATATTAAAAATGAAGATGAATCTAATAAGTTCAATCTTGATGGGTTTCGAGACAGTCGAGGATTTCTTCCCTTAAACTCCACATCAGTCATCAAAATAAGTCTAATGTAACAATAAATTCACACATCCATTAGACCGGTAGTATATAGTCAGTGTCAAAAGTAGCTTAACACTTTAGTACCAGTCATGGGACTAAAATGTTAAGATATCAAACAATTTATAGTGTCTTCAATAAGTTGTTTGATATTTTTATAACTCACAAGGTAACAAACAACGAACTATTTGTTGTGACATGGTAAAGCTACTTTGGATGTTGGCTGTACTATCGTACTCGCAAATGGATGTTTTAAATGTTATATCATAGACATGCTAAAAAGCAAAGCAAAGTAGATATCCTAACAAGCTGTGGACATGGAACAATTTTTCGTAAATTATACCTAGAACCATCTTGACCACGACAAAAATATAAAACTATGCGCTTAAAAGCCTTTCGATGCCTTAACATACTCGTATATAAACCGCACACAAAACAAACATTCAATATCTACTTTATCTTTAGCGGTAATGATATTAAAAGCCCTCAATATATCCTCTAGTAGATATTTTTGATATATATATTATCAAATTGCGTTTCTAGGACTTCCCTCAGCTGTGATATCGCATTATGACGTCATTTTATGACTATTTGAAAAAGCAATAAAATTTGTAAGAATACCCTAGAGCGGATTTTATGTGTGTTTATTAACACCTTATTTTTTGTATTGCCATATAGAACCCAGAAAGCCTATTCGGTTAACTAAGTTCTTCCAATTCTGAACACATTCTTTGTCGGAGCAGAGAGATTCCAGAGGGAGGTTTAGCCAGCTAGTTGGACACCATGGAAATAGGCGTGGTGTAACGGAGTCCAATTTCTCATGGGGGCATCCAGTTAACAAAATGTCTTTAAAGACATTTTTAACATGATAATGAAAAAAAGGCACTAATCAAAAGTTTATAGAGTTTTTAATAACAAGTGGTGAACTTAAAAAATATGTGATTGTAGATGCTTATGATTGAAAACAGATGACATGCAGTTTAATTTTATTAGTTAGCAAAAAGTCACTTCATGATTTCTACATCAAGGACTATCTACAAAATTTCTATAGATTTCAAGATTGCAAAAACAAAGTCGCATACAAAACAAATATGTATATTCAGTATCTTTCCGCTGTTTGTAGGACTTCCCTCAACTTTGATAATGGACTTTATGACGTTATTTTACGACACAGTCAGCTGACTGCCTGTCTGTTAAAATTGATAACATTTATGATATGTAGATATATAAATACACAACGCGACATTTTGTAAATATTTTGATATGTTTATTCAATCACATTAGCTTTCATCTGGAATACGTACCGTTGGTGATCTATCAGACAGGGATACTTAAATTTATTTTTTGATTATCCGATAATGGAACAAAAGGCCTCGAGCTTATATAAATGGAACACTTTATATATTCGTTAATTTAGTCCTTAGATGTATCGCCATTCCCCTATCTATACTCTCCTCCTCCATCTTCATATTACTACTATTTTTATTACTTTTGGTACTAAATATAATATTTGAAACAAATTCAACATGTACTCTTCTAGGCATAATGTATTAAATGCACCGGGCTAAGCAGTAATGTAACGATCCATTGAAGTGTTTGAATCAGACTAAATTCAAATCTGAATCCTTTGCACACGTAACGTTATTATGGAAATAAATTATTCGTTTTTTTATTGACACCGATGTACAGTAATTTTAAAACAGGATTAACTACTCAGTTTTAACTTATCTTCGCCAATCCACGGCGACATCGAACGAGCACAGATATAGCCGCGGCACCGGATATTGCCGGATCACATCCCTAGGTACTAATCATATCCGGATTGACGAATCCGGCAATTTCCCAAATAATTGTGTTTGTTAGAGCTGCGGATTTCATCTGTTTTGGTTCCTGAGCTGGTTTGATGTGGTATCAATACAATATTTTAATTATATTAAATCTAGATTCGTCGCAAGTAAAATAAAACTGATTTTTTTGTGTGGTATCCACTGTTAAGTATCCACTGCCGGTACGACACGAGCACAGATGCAGTCATGGCTATTAAGTAATCTGTGGCCATGGCACTGAAAATTATCAGATGCGCTGGCGATCAGTTTCAGTCTCGTTCTATAATACATCCTTAAGTTATTGATTAAATTATCAGAACACCAGCAATGCTTGTATTAATACATAAGATTTACTTTTACAATATTGGTATTGGTCTGACGCATGATGGTCTGGTAAATACCCGGGTAATTGACTTTGTCAGCGGTGGTTATAGTCCACTGCATTCGGTCGCTGGACAAGATTTGTGTGGTGTCAATGCAATTTTCAACTTTTTTATGTAAAGTATTCGTTCGTTATAAGAAAAAAAACTTATTATTTCAGTGCAGTTTCGTCACACACTCAGTAAAATGATATTTAAAATTTGCCATCGCCAATCCATAGATGCGCTACGGACGATATTACACGAGCATTGTCGCAGCCGCAGCGACGGATATTGCCGTATGGTATCCCCGGGTAGGCACTAATCACATGCGGGCTGACGTTTACAGCCGGATAATTGTGTCGTCCGAACTGTGGTTGCTACTATTTTGGTCTACTTGTGTGGTGTCGCAGGTACAATAAAGTAAATAGAAACTACTCTGAAATCTAAAAATAATCTACTCTGCATGCACCAATAAATAGGTGTATTCGGAGTAGATTTTACTTAGAATTATTAACGAATTATGAATTATGAACAAATATTTATATACATCGACGAGACATATGCATTTTCGAACATACAACCTTCGGTTGCTGCAAAGATAATATGTGTCTACCACATACCAATGTCAAATCAATAAATTGATAATCCTAATACATAAATTAAATAAAATACTTATATATAATTGCCTAATGGCCGTTTTCACCAACCTTGTCTTAGCTTAGGTGACTCCTAAGAGACATGCTGTCTCACTCTTTTCAGTTAATATAAAAAGTGACAGCATGTCTCTTAGGAGTCACCTAAGCTAAGACAAGGTTGGTGAAAACGGCCATTAATCTCATTAGCGAACATTCATAGGTGAACTATAAGTTATATACTTCTTAAATAGCCTAAATTTCATTTCCCAAGACTTATCTTAAAGAAAAGCTTACGCAAATTGTTTTTAAAGCAAAGCTTGCTTGGAAAGTTACTCACTTCTTGAGGGTCCGCATTCCATAAAAAAAGATTTAACAAAAAAGGTAGAATAAATTATATCAGAATGCTGAGGACATTTTAAAAAGCCATTATAAATGTTGTTAAGATAGATGTACCGAGCCAATAAAGCTCTTATAAATCCATTTTAAAATGTAGAAATTTGGTCCAATTTCCTTAAATTGAATACGAATCAAAACATCTGTTTTAAAGTTGGTCCAGTTTATTGAGTATGCATCACCATAGCCTAGAATTATGAAGATTAAATACTGTAAAGATTTTTTTTTGCTGGTATACTTAAGTTTAAAAAGTAAAGTTAACATTACGTTAACAGAAAGCGGATGTAAACTTAAACCACCGAAGTTCAAGCCTAGTTAGAGTGATTAGGTCATGGTCAAATTGCTAGCACTGCTCACCCATTCCATATTTGCCAAATTTATGCTTTACAAAAAATACAAAAGAAATTTAATGAAAATATATAAAAATATCTAGATTCAAACATTAGCCTAAAATCTTAAGTAATAAGAATCTTGTAATGTAACAGACGAATACAAAACTAAGTTGCTGAACATACTTGTAAAGTAATTGAGGCGCGTTATTCAGATTCGTTCCTCCAATAAAACTTTGTCGTATCTCATCGGAGAGCTTTGTGTTGATGAGCAGACTTCCTTGTGTATTTCACCTCCGCCAAGTCAAATGTAATTAAATATTCGAGATTTAACAATCTCTGTGTGAGAGAAAAGTTAACCTTAAAATTTTTAAGTCAGTATGCCTGTAGAATTAATCTTATTAATATGTATTAAAATTGACTTATTGTATTATATTAACAAATAAGCGGGCTGATTGTAAGTCTAATTGTCCATAGACCGTGTGGTTCCTATTTGAGGCGCAGCAAATCTGCAACCCCCTCAAAAGCATCTGTATACGCTGCCAATATATGACATAAGATGTAAAATCACGATACCCTTACCTTTCATACAAGAACACAGCAATACGAACTGGTATTTTGCGGTAGAAATAGAAAAGGCGGAGAAACCCAAGTAGACTATCCTAGTAAGCCTCCCTCCGATGTATGAGGACTTTTATCAAAAGTCAGTCAAAGGTTTCTTATACAATTCACCAAACTACAGTCGATATATCGAAAAGCTTCTCGTGTTATAAGGAATATGCCGTTAAATACACTGATAGTAAGCCTCTCAGAATTTATACAGACGATATGGTGAAGATCGCAAGTAGGAGCTGAATGCTAACAAGAAGCTATTCAGGGATAACGTATCATCCAGTATTGAATCAATATTATATTGTATATAATATTGATTCAATACTGTATTGAATTCTTTTAAAGGTTTAACATACACAGTTCTATTAAGGATATTATACATGTACAAAAAAACTAGAGTACCTACTATTTAAAAACAGGTACCTACTCATATAAGTATATAATATTTTTGTGTTATGTATAATTGTATATGTCTGTCATAATATTATATTCTTATAACACAGACAAAATCAAAAGCATTGCAATATATTTGAACTAAAATTTATTTTAATAAGATTCCACGCATTAAACGATTCTATCAGAAAAAAATGAAATGTTATATTCCAACGAAATAACTTTCGGGATTTAACTCGCGTGTATTTGATGTGAAAACATTTTAATTGCTAAGCTCGACATTTAGACAGAACGATTTCAGCATTCGTGGTAACAGGATAAAATCAAATATATGCGAGTTAAATGCGGAAAGTTGTTTTATATCAAAGAGAACTCGTGCAAATAAAAGATAACATGTCATTTATTTGTCCATAGGTACATCTTTCTGGCGATATACACCGCGGAGATGATAATCAAGTGCATCGCGAAGGGGTTTATTCTCAATAAGTATACGTACCTCCGGAATCCATGGAACTGGCTGGACTTCGTAGTTATCACGTCCGGGTACGCAACCATCGGCATGGAGGTCGGTAACCTCGCTGGTTTGCGGACCTTCAGGGTGCTGAGAGCGTTGAAGACTGTTTCTATCATGCCAGGTGAGATATTTTTATTAAATGGACCATGTTTATTGTTTCTCTTCAATGTTAAATAGCAACAAATGCAATATTAATACTTCCGCTTCAGCACACGCAGAGACTACCTGATGAATACCTGATGGTAAGTGGTTATATTATATAAAATTCCTGTGACATCCCCGCAGCCCGTGTCAACATATTACCCACTTGTAACATAAGACTTTTCTGGGTATACAGTAATATCACTGTCTTTCAAATAAAAAAAAGAGTAATGTAAGCATTGCTATGATTTTTTATTGCTAAGCGATAGAAATAGGTCAAAAGAAGGTACCTAAGTAGACGACACCGGTATAAAATCTATCTTTTGTTATACAGAAACAATACCTCGTGAAGCAACACCGCGGTGTGAATACGCGTTTGCCTAACGTTGCTTATAAAATCAACTGAAAAAAAGTAATGTAACTAATAACAAAAAAATAATAATAAACATTGTGACTAAGCAGTTAGTCTAAACGTAAATTACATTTATTTATTTGTCAACAAAATTTCACTATTGTCTGTTCAAGTCGACTAATTTTGTGAATCAATTTTTTCAATGTCAGCACAAACAACTTTGCTTAAATAACTTGTATTTAAAGTTAAAAAACGAGTGGAAATAGTTCTGCATAATCCGTAAAGGAATATAATTTTTCATACATCAACAAACTTAAATTATATGAAATTTTGAATTATTGATAGCGCTTTTTCCTAAGCCTAATCAAAATTGCGTTTATTTAAGATTTTTTTAAGGATGAAAGAATGTAATCGTTAATATATAATCTGTGTGGTGATCTTCGATTCTTGATGCAAGAAAAGATGAACAAAAAGAAATATCGTTAACATCTTTACACCGTTGGATGAAGATATTTTCTTGGTGTAAAAAATCTGTTTCTCCGGTCGCAAACTTTCCTTATACGAAATGCAATTTTTTAATTTGTTCCGCAAACACACAAAAATACAGCTACTTCTTTATAATATTAATGTGGAATATAATTATCCTATACTGAAGATATGTTCAAAATATCAGATAGGTACGTGTGCATGTTAAGCATAAACAAAATTCTTCAGTTGGATTTGTTTGAACTAAAGCTCTCGTGCAGAGGTAAATCGTTTTTGTTCCCTACTTTGAAATTCAAACATAAATGTAAGTGTTCTTTCATAGATACCAGCAGACTATTTCAATAAGCCAGAAATCGTGTCCAAGTGAATTGAAATCTAAGTGAATACAATTTATTACATGGAATCGTGAAAACTTATATTTTTCTATTGTATATTTTGTTTTTACCTCTCTCCATTTTTTAATGATAGCTTTGTAATGGCAGACTAATGAGTGTTCTATACTTGTTCATAGATGACATGTGCATTTATACTTAAAGTGAAACTTGATTTCTTAGATTAAATTGGTCGTGATTAAAAACGAGGTCGTGGAAGTTTTCTCCCGAGATTCTTAAACCTTGTGCTGTAGCAAGGTGTTCCGTCTCGACGACGACTTTGATTGGTTTTTCGCTCCAAAGTCCGAGGGAAATCCGACATCACCTTATGCTTTCACCAAACACGAGGTAAATCATTTACCAACATTGAAAAGTCAACCTAATATTGCGAACAAATTGATATCTGTAAAGTCCACCAATTCGCGCTAGGCTAGCATACTCGACTATGATCTAATGGCCTGCGGTGGGGACGGATATAAACTGTGATGATGATGATGATGGTAATTTAAATATTGACTGCATTGCTTAGTATATAGTAAAATTGATTATTGAACTGGAGCATACCAAAATTTCCTCTCATTTGACAAGATGAAATGTTTTATTTCGTGTTCGTACATTCTTAGGAGTAAAAAAAAGTCAACGTAAGCCTTTAACGAAAATTTAAAATTAATATCATCGTTGTTAGCGCGTTCACTCACCCTGAATACTGAACCGTCGTTATAAAGGTCTTCGTCATTAGGCTCATTTCACGACATACGGAAAAACATGAGCGCGTAAAACTCTCATGATGCTATAATTACGACACCGTATACACGAAATACCCGTAACGTCCTCTGTAGGGTTTTCCGAAACAGCTGTATCACATACCATCCATTTATATGTATCTTAGAAGTGGAAATTTTATATCAAACTTGCAGTATGTTTATATAATGGAGACATAACTATAAAAATATAAATTTATTGTGACCCAATTGTATATACATTTGTTATTGAATTATAGCAATATTAGTTTAGTTAAATACGTTAATTATATGTAAAAATGATAGCGGACTCGAAAGATAGAGGTGTTTGTGCACGTTTTTAATTTTAACAACGTGCAAAGTTATTGAATATTACATGACATTATATTCGTATGACATAAAATATATCGTCATGTAATATTCAATAATTATTCAATAACTTAATTGAACAAAAAACAATGACAAATTTTTACCTAGTATTTTCATAAATAATCGTTAATAACTGAATGTAAATATTATTTTATTATTTTATTTTATTTTTTTATTTATTATTTAGATTTAAATTATTTTATAAAGTTTATTAATGTATTATATTAGAATATTCCAATCAATAAATAATTGCTTTTATTATCAATTTGTGTATTACTGTACTTAATATGAAAATCACATTTAAAAAAGGTATATTCCTAAAAATACTATATTATCTAAACTAGCATGTACACACAGCAACGTATCAGACATAATGATAATAGCGGAGGAGTAGGAAGCGGAAATATATGACTACATACGTGTTGCTGTCCGTATACTGTCATGGTTCAATAAAGGATATGACAGAAATAAAACTGAGCGCCATCCAGTTTGACAGCGACAATTATGTTAGCTGATGAATCAGTCTTGTTATTATGTTTTCAAAATAGACTACAACAAGCTGTTTCATTATAAATATATTTTACTTATTTCTATATATTTCTGTAAATTTAAAGCACATATTAAAAATACTCTAATGAAAAAAGGGTATTATTACAAGTTCAATGATTTCTTGATTGATAAAAATGCTTGGATGTAATTGTTACGATATTTAATTTCCTAAATAATTAAACATGCTTGGATGTAAATTTTGCGATATATAATTTTAATGATTCTTTAATAAATGATATTTTTGATTTGTACCGGACATATACATATCAGATTTGTTTAATGCGATATGACTCTTGTGACGGAAATATATATTTGTTAGTTGTTTTAACTTGTATCGGAGGTTGGGTTCAGACTGTGTATCTGAAGCCGGCTTCCAACTGACGACTCTGTAATGATACAGGGAGAAAAAAAAATTGCCCTTGCTGGTTTTCTTGCTGGTTCTTTCCAGTACAAGGTCTCCCGCCGTAGACTTGTGAACCAATGGCGTAATATCTTTGACATTCAAAAGTGATTGTAAAATCCTATTTGAAAATTTTTTTTTTAATTTGGATTTTGATTTGTAGTCCTGAGGTAAAGTCCTGGCGGGGGCAGAACTTTGTATGATCAAAATGAGCACTTGTTAGTCATGATTGTTAATATATATTTCTATCTAAAATATTTATATAGGTATAATTATCCATTACCCTAGATCCCATAACACGAGCCTTACAAAGCTTACTTATGTCTAGGCTAAGTGGTGTAAGTGTAAGAAATATTATAATGTATTTATATTATTTATTTGGGTGGTCTTTTCATTTTTAAGTAACAGTATTTGTATTATTTGATTTGGTGTATCTGAATTTGACATATTATAAATTATAGGACGTGTTATTATGCTTATGTAATTAGGGTGGTATTTTATTTTAATAATTGAATAAATTATTAATTGCAATAGAATGATAGTAAGAATGACGGTCACACAATTTTAATGTACATTACATTGTACCTTTTTTGGCGTGCAAGTATATGTTTATTCTATTCAGTATAATCAAAATTGTTATGTAATTATTTTGCTTATCAACCCATATCGGAGTATTTCATAGTTTGGATAATTTATATTTGCGTGTTTTTGAATTACATCTAATAATTCCATGTCCATTATAATAAAAGAGAATAAAATAAATACTTTAACTAGATATAAATGGTATTATGATAATACAAAATCATAATACCATTTAGATAATACAAAATCATAATACCATTTATAACTAATATTATATAACTATTAATATATTTCATTATATGCAGTGCAATATGATGCAAGTTTAAGTACTTTTTAATACTCTAAATAGATTATCTTAATGGAATTGAAATAACTTATTATATAAATGAGTTATAAATAAGTGAAAAAGACGTTCATTATAAAGGTATTATTATCCACTGAAATTACTGAATCGGATACCCACCGCAACAGAATCTAATACATAGGCTTAGAATTCAAAAACCTAAGTTTCGTCTTGTATATAATAGCATATAATAGCAAGCCTGACTTCTTTAGCATTAGGTTTCTCAGAAATAACATTAGTAGTTTCTGTGGAATCGGTTGATTCTATTTAAATGCATATTTTTTCTATTTCACTTAATTCCACTTCATTTCTACATATGTATTTTCTCGCTCCCTCGCTCTCGCTCTCTCTATCCATACATTTTCTCTTCTTTTTCCTGTCTTATCTCTTCTCTTTCTGCACATAAATAATTGAAACTTTGAGTTCAATTGGGTAACTACATGCATATATTATAATCTGCAACTAATAGCATCATTATCTTCCTACCAGGCCTGAAGACTATTATCAACGCACTCCTGCACTCATTCAAGCAGCTCGCCGAGGTCATGACGTTGACCATCTTCTGCCTCATGGTATTCGCGCTCTTCGCTCTGCAGGTCTACATGGGCGAGCTGCGGAACAAGTGCGTCCGGAATCTGGTCGTGCCGCCGGGGGAGAACTTTACAGATGAACTTTGGTCGAGGTGATTAGATAATAACAATAGTCCGTAACCAATGGTCATGACAGATCATCTAAGAAATCAAAGCTTAGTATCCAGTTTATGGAGCAGTAACCATTACCATAAATGATGACAGATTGTTTGTTTATAATTATTAATTTAAATATATAAGACGAAGGTACCCAAGCAGACGACCCTAGTATATTCTTCGTTCATTATATTTAAATTTAAAACAATTAAAAGAAAAGTTGTATTAATCTAAAGAAATAATCTAATCAAATTAAAATACAATTACTGATTCAGATCTCCTTAAAGTCATCTTATTTCCGGCCCTTTTTTAGCTCAGTGAATCTTGCTACTTATCGCTTTCTAGACACTGGGTCAACCAATGCGATGTCAAGCGCGCCCCTTTGAACTTCTGATGTGGGTTCGTGAATGCCGATTGCTTTATCAGTGCGTCTAAATTTTTTATTCTGATCAGTAAGAAAATCGATGACCCTAGCGTCTTGGATGGTGACTCAGTCAAATTGAGTAAAGACGTTAATTCGTCTTACAACGTTATCATCAAGGATTGAGTCCTTAATTTTGTGTAATAAGTTCGATTTTCAAAGAATTACGGTGTTCCTAAATAACCACAGTTGATACTGGCATTTTGACCGGTTGCAAATTCTGACCGAGGCGGAAATTGTATTAATAATCATTATATTTATAAATTATCAGAAATGAAATGAAGTCACGAACTATGTCATAAGTTTATAAATAATAGGAGAAAAATACATCTTTTAATTTCCCTCTCAAACTTTCACAGCCCAAAAGACCATAACTAAAATTAAAATGCCTGTTTGACAATTTCATATCTGTTAAAATTTTACTCATAAAAAATATGATGTGTAGAACACGTTCCCAACAAAACGTAAAACTTAATAGAAAGTAAATACTAAATTTAATTTTTTTTAGGTTAATGTAGGGTTGTCTCTACTTATAATGAAAAAGTGATTTTTTTCTTTTTGGTAGCAGAATCTCAGATCTTCAGTTCTGATAGTTACACACCACTAAATATAATTTCGCGGGTCCTGTAATATTAGACTTAATAATAATACATTTGCAAAATTGTACAAAAAGTAATTCTTCAAGTTCAAAATTCAAATTTCGTCATTGAGTACTTTATGTTTTCAATTTTAAATCTATTAATTGTTATTTCTTACGAAATTTTAGATCTCTATATTTATTTTGTACCTAGCATATTCTATTCTCAATCATCTTTACTAACGACAAAATAAAAATACAAAATGGTCCCTTGTCATGAGAACACATTATTTTAAATGAAAGAATTATAATTTTGATTACGACGACAATATCAACGTTAACTTTTATACAGACAGAAACAACGTTTGCGCTTGAAAATGTTTTCGGTGCCCTCAATCAATAACAGTAATTGCTTCGTAACTGAGACGGCAAACTTGAGGAAAACGATAAAGTACCTAAATCCATGTGCCTTAACTAGATTACGGACATAATCGCGTCCAATTTATTATACGAATATTTCAAATACATACGTCTTAATAAATAATAAAATGTATGCTCTTATGAATAAGGTGCAAATTGTGATATATCATTTTCTAAAACAGAAAAGTAAATTATGCGAATCAGACGTGTCTCATAACCGCGTTATCAACTTGCCACATTGACAGCTTAACCAATTCTGCCGCTAATCATGCGCCCTAATGGAAATATTTCAACTTTGTAAAGCCAATGTACGGTATTCACGATTTTTGTGTGATTATTATTTATTTAGCTGATTTTTCCAAACGTATGCCTTCTAATGCATACCTTTTATACCAGTGCGAAGCGGAAATGCACCGACACAGTCGTCGTCTAAGCCTATATATCAATCACAAAACGCTGACACTCCGATTCAAAATGATTTAGAACTCGCACAAGAACAATAGATCTATCTAGGTAGGAGTAAGGAATAGCTATTATATCCAAAGTCCGTACATTGAATGAGAAGTATTAACCAATATAACACAAAACATTATAATTATGTATTTATTGTAAATCGTTTGTTGTTACAATATTTCTTTTTGTTATTGTTCTATCCTATTTTTGTAAATGTGGCTTGTGTCTGCATATTATGATTTCGAAACAAAAATGATATTATAACAAGTTAGATTACTTTTCACTCTAACGCCACTGCTATCGGACAAACTATAATAACACATCAAACTTTACGCTTGCAGTAAAACAGAAAGTAATAAAGAAAACTAGTATATACATCTATAATAAAAAAAAAGTACCGTATCTACATCGTGGTTAATAGAATAAACTAAAAGTCGTAATAACTTTTTAAATTACGTATAAATCAAATCAATCGCCTTGAGATTATTTGAGAAAAACGAGAACATTCGTGGATCCTCGGCTTTATTGAGAGAAAATGTGCGTTTGTTATTGCAGATAATTGTTTTATGTTTTATAAAACTCAAGGCGAAAGAAAACTTATTTTTTTAACATAAATATGTAGCGTTTCTTAGTTAATTAATTAATTAATCTATACATATAATAAGACAGTAAAAATATTTTGTCTGTACATTTAGTATTTTTGACTGAAATGGATAGAGGGGCACTTAAATAGATTATTAGAAAGCAAAAAAAATTTTTTGGAATTTTTTGTCTGTCTGTCTGTCTGTCTGTCTGTCTGTATGTTTGTTCACGTTTATCTCCGAAAGTACTGAACCGATTTGCTTGAAACTTTCACTATTTGCTTTGTTTTAACTCAGAATAATATCTAAACTTTGTTTCATGAAAATCGGTTCATTAAAAAAAAAGTTATCGTCATTTTAATGAACTCAAGGCATGATAATATTGCGAATTATAATGTACACCATTCTTACATAAGTTACATGGGAAATTTAAAATCTCAAGACAATTCATCATTATGATACAATACATACATAAGATAACGTCTTTATCCCCTGCGGGGTAGACAGAGCCACAGGTTATAAGACCCCAAAGGCCACGTTTAGCATGTTCGTGGGCAGTGAGATGGAACAGGGAACCAAAATACGATGAAACGAAACCAGTTTTTATCAAAATAATATGATAAATGCGAAAGTTTGTTTGTTTATTACCTCTTCAAGCTTAATCTATACATATAATAGAACAGAAAAAATATTTAATGGTATATAAAGAAATTCTTTGAGTTTACTTTACCTCAAGGAATTGCTTTATACCAAAAATATTTTAATCGGTAAAATCGTATATTAATATGATTTGTGTATCAATAACATTCAACTCGAAATTTACGCAGACGAAGTCGCGGGCAACAGCTAGTTATAAATAAATGTACAAATTTAAGGTTGTTCAAATTTTGGGCGCACTAATTTACTGTTCTTCTAAGACGACAACTGCACCTTGCCATTTCTAGACACACTGAGTGGAATCGAACTATAGGTCAGTTAGCAGCCAGCGTAGTCCGAATCTGTTTGTTGCGATCACGGCTAGCAGTCACTTACCATTTCTAGACACAACTTTCTCTATAACTACTTCGCCTAACCCTTAAGTAAGGCACACTAACAGCAATCATAGTCGAAGTAAGGTTTCAAATAAAAACGGGTATTTTATACCTTTTTCTTAAATCACCAGGTGGATCAGCGACACATCCAATTGGATACTGGACGACGAAGAAGTGCCGATCATCTGCGGCAACCTGACGGGCGCACGGCACTGTCCCGTCGGGTTCACATGCCTGTGCGTGGGGCCCAACCCCAACCACGGGTATACCAACTTCGACAATTTCCTGTGGTCCATGCTTACCACCTTCCAGCTTATTACTCTCGACTACTGGGAAAATGTCTATAATATGGTAAGATTATATAATTTTTTAGATTTTTTATCCTTCAATGTAAACCTTTTTCACGCATATCAATTTGTTATTAAACTAAATAATAACTAATAACAAAACAAAATTTGAAAGTGTGTAAAATGGAACGATAGCTTCTGTTATTTTGACAAGTGTTTGACATTTCACTTAACGTATTTGATAAAAATCATTCTTTGAATTACCAAACTGAAACAGGCAGACGAGAAGTTAGTTATACATTATGTTAAGATGTTCTTGTATATCAGTTTGTCTTCCGACTCGATTCTCTGAATGGATTCTTTTAATAACGTATATAATAATATTCTAATACCAAAAAAAAAATCGACTCTGCATATCACTTCATATGACCTAATATCATATATATGTTTATACAATATTGCAAAGATTAATTATTAACGATACATATTATAAATTATAAAAATTTCCACTACTCATACAAAAATTGTGGCAAAAATGTCTCACTTTGTCTATAGACACTTACACTTAATATTACTATAAACAATTATTTTTAGTAAAGAATAAAGATATTACTCATCTATTCAAAATTCACTTAGCACGACTGTAAAGAAACTTCTCAACAACTGCATTAGGACTCTTCGACTGTCCTAGATACTGAATGGTTACTTGATTATTCCATTGCATTATGCTAACTGCACTTAAACTTAGTATAACTATACAGTCAAAATGAATTTGAGATGCATTCTGTCTACATATATTGTTTACTAACTTATATAGGTATAGTATCTTTATATAGACACCCATTCTCACAAATGTCACTATGTATTTGATGCTTCAGTAAAGTTAGTCCGTCTCTTTCTATTCTATAATAAAAGTGAACGACAGCCCGTGATTTAATGATGCATTAAATTTAATTGGCGTCTCCGAATGCGGCGGCACTGTCATACTTAGTAATATGGACCACAATAAATTAAATAACTTTTAAATATAATTTACCGTCTATGAAACTTCATACTGAGATTTGCGCAAGTAAAGACAGGAAAACTTAAGATGTTTTTACATGTATAATTTTATTGTACATAGTGGAATGACACGAATTCTTTCAAGCAGAAGGTAGCTCGTTAATCATGTAGTAAAGTGCGTACCGTACGACATTCGCGTGGGTGTAAGCAGTGCTTATCTAAACACATACACATCATTATTCACGCTCTATTTATTTACACTAAACTCTACCTAATCCTATAGGTACACAACAATAAATTGCTGTGTGAAAGTTTTCAAAATTGGGATTCTTGGTGTCGACATATCGAGCGTAGTTCAGTTCCGTGGTCACTTAGAGGGTAAGGCTAAACTAGCCTCGAAGAAGCTTGGTGTGCTCAATAGATCGAGGCGGTATTTCACACCGGCCCACCGTCTGCAACTTTATAAGGCACAGGTCCGGCCTCATATGGAATACTGTTCTCATCTTTGGGCAGGGGCGCCCCAATACCAGCTTCTCCCTCTAGACCGGATTCAACGGAGAGCGATTCGCATCGTCGACCACCAGGAAACTTCAAGTCGGCTTGGCCCTTTGGCATTGCGTAGAGATGTAGCTTCTCTCTGCATACTCTATCGCATTTATTACGGAGAATGCTCAGAGGAATTATTTGGACTAATCCCTGCAACTACTTTCCGACATCGTTCCACGCGACAAACCTTCCATCCTCACCATCTCAATACTTGGCAGTCCACCACTGTGCGTTTCTCTAGAAACTTTCTGCCTCGCACAGCTAAACTGTGGAATGAATTGTCGCCTGCAGTGTTTCCGAAGCGTTACGATATCCAAACCTTCAAGAAAAGAGCGTGCTCCCATTTAAAAGGCCGGCAACGCGCTTGTGACTCCTCTGGTGTTGCGGGCGTTCATGGGCGGCGGTAATTGCTTACCATCGGGTGATCCGTCTGCTCGTTTGCCCCCTATCACATAGAAAAAAATATATGTATATAAAAAAAACATGTATATCATTTCTAGTACTATTAACACAGTCATGTTAATTACACCTTGTACCTGCCAACTCAAGAACCGCTGAACAATTAACAGTTTTAGTTTTAAATACAGCTTGGAATACAACACACACCGTGCATTGGTAAACTTATTCAGCCATTACTTTAGTCCACTGGCTACCACGCTTGGTATAACCTATGATTTGGAAAACAGTTCAGTCTCCGACTTCAGTCTGTCTCTCACAGAATAAAGCGACCCGTATGACCTTACTAATATTATAAATGTGAAAATAACTCCATCGGTCTGTTTGTTTTCATATCGTCATTACGGCTGAACCGATTTTAATGAAATCTGGTATGGATATAGTTAGAGAATAGGAAGAAATAGATTATTTTGTACCACGATAAAATGTATCTTTTCTATTATTCCATAGTACTATAGAATTAGTATGCCGCCGGTGGAAAACAGGTATTATATATTTTGTTTATTTACAACTTAAGTTCTGTAACTTACCTAAGACTCACACTATAATTGAAATGATCATGTATGGGTGTGTAATTTTGGGTATGCATGCTGTGTGTGAGTATGTTGAATACGTGTAAGAGCTAGCCGGATAATTGACTGACTAGTATATATCATAATATATACAGCTCCTCTGTATCTCAATAACTGAGTTTGGTCGGTAGGTCTCATCGGTCTAGAGTCCGACATAACCACCAGGGTCTCAGCCTCTATAGATAAAAAAATACGTAATATACACATACATGTATATGTATATCTAAAATAAATTAAATAGAAACTAAAATAGCAATTTATTTAATATATAATAATAACGCAGTCGTCAGCGATCAACCGTAACAGTTATACCTTATATTACAAAATGAAGGACCTGTTTCATTCCATTTCCATCTCGCAGTACATTTCAATAATAGTTTAAGCTTATGGCTTAACATATATTAAATATCAATAAGTAATGTACTAATACAGAGGGATAAGTAATCTAACCTTGATATGGATATAGATTTTCTTTCCTACCGAGGCCTACCCTAAAAGGAAAACACTTACATAATATAGCGGTTATACCCGTAATGTACTTACGTGATTCTCCCTTGAAGTTACTAAATCTCGAAATAAATTGCTACATGAAAACCTTTAAGCGATATCTGTATCCTGTTAGTTATTACCATACAAAACATTACGCAATTATCATTCGAATAATATGCTTCACAGAGCTATAAATAAAATATATAATTACATTTCTGATATATAACCGGCTGGCTACTTAGACCTATTCTAAGTAGCCACCGGCCAGCCTTATAAGTAGGGTTAAAGTCACGCAAAGGGCAATGGAGAGGGCTATACTTGTTTCTCTGCATGATGGAATCAGAAATGTTGAAATCGACTGAAGGCTATGGACCATCGACATAGCCCAAAGAATTGCGAACCTTAAGTATCAGCGCTATGCTCCGATGCTAGCAGCATAGGATCTATTGGGGTTATGTCCTATCCAGTAGTGGGTCCAGTAGTAATTACATTTCTATGAGGTTCTGTATAATATCGACTTGGCAAATTATTCAAATTCATTGTGCATTAGGCTCAAACCCATACCAAATAGACCACCTACAGTCTTCGATCATATATTTCTGTAGATACACAATTCCATAGAAAATCAAACAAAATATCGACCCCGCGTCTAGACATAGAAGAATAGATGTATATTATAGTACCAATTTTGAAAAAAGTTCTAAAGTGTCATATAATTTAAGCCAATTTAAATCTTAAGTAACGTAATGAAGTATGAAAATAAATCCTTGTTAAGGTCGTTACATATTATCTTCTGGTTTCGATGATATAATGATGCCGTGAAATCAGAAATGAACAATACATATTTGAAAACAAATATATTGGATAATAAGCCCTTAGTCCGTTGCAATTAAGCACAAATTCATTTCATATAATAATGCTCCTACGTTCCATTTGACTCCGAATATTGTGCTCGCGTTTTATCGCATCCTACTTGAACATAGGCAGCAGTGGAGATGCTTAGTTTTTTTTTTACACTTATCTTAACAGTACGGAAACTTTTTAAATTTTAAACATAAACCAAGAAGTATGTAGAATTAGGTGCTAAGGAAAGTACAGACTTTATTAAGACAGGGTTTCTCAACCTTTATTTTGCCGAGCCTTACAAACAAAGAAAGCGGAAAACTAAAAAAAAAAGAAAGAAAATCACAAAAAATGGTATAGGCGACTCCATCATTCCACTGACCTTTTTCTGAAACATTAGCTCTGTGCTATTTTTTCCTATGAGTGAGCCACTCGAGATAGAAAGAGATAGATGCGATGCGTTACGCATGGTACGCAAGCGTTTTAAATTGATATTTTAGTAATACATAATATGAATAAAAGTGTTTTACTCATAAAAAATGCGCTAATAAATTAAGATAAAGATATACTTATTGGAAGTATGACATTCCATCCTTCTTTTGCACTTTACGTGTGTCATTTTTACAAGTATAAACTACGCATTTCGGCATCGCTGACGTTATCAATCGCGCGCGGCCACCGAATGAATGAGAGCGAAACAAGGCACATTTGCTGTTTGTGCCTTGTTTCGCCGGTGCCACTTTTTAGACGGTAACTGTGTATCTACAGAAATATATGATCGAAGCCTACAGTGGCGAAATGGTGTTATCGGAATCTTACGGTAAACTCAAGCAGGCAGCTTAGTCAACAGCCTTTCAGTACTTGATCTTAAACTGTTCTTAATACTTGATATGAATAAGATTATCCCGCTTTATAAAAACTATGTATTAAAATATATCTACTAAAATCCAGCCGCTAAGAGAATGCGTTTCTGACAGGTGCTGTCATTTCCTTACGTACATGGAATAAGATTCATATTTGTATAATGCTAACCACGATTCTCGAAAATGAACTTTAATTATACTGGATATAAGAAACAAACAAGCCTCTGTCCAAAATGTATTCTCTCGGTGGCCGGATATTTATATTATAAATGGGAATGTTTATATGGAAGGATGTTTGTTACTCTTTCACGTAAATAGTAATGAATTGATTTTAATGAAACATTACAATAATATAGCTTATACATCATAAAAATACATAGGCTACAATTCATAAATATATATGTTACCGGCCAAACCCGACTTCAGGACAAACCAGTTTTGCCTAGGCTAAACTAGTTCTTCCTATAGGCGATAGGATAAACCAGTTTAGGCTAGTCCAAACTAATTTGTCCTAAGCCCGATAGAACAGACCAGTTTAGGCTAGGCCAAACTAGTTGATCCTGATATAAATACGCACACCAACAACAATAACAAGTAATACTGTTTTTTAATAGAAGCAATAATCATATTATGTCTTCTTGCCAAGAAGGCAATGATACTCTGCAATTCTAAGTGCCACCAAAGCAAACCATGTAAAAATAAATAACAATTTTAATAATTGACTTAAAATGATTGTTGCTTCTATTAAAAAAACAGTATTATCTGTTATAGTATGATTGTTCGTATTACCAATTATCCATAACTTTTAACGACGAATCTTTCTAGTTTAATAAAAATTATTATTGTTCCAATTACCTATTACTTTATTCAGTTTATCTATTTAATTTTTCTTTTTAAATGTAGTATAATATTTAGACTAGACCACACCAGTTTATCCTAGGGTGTGCGTATTTATATCAGGATCAACTAGTTTGGCCTAGCCTAAACTGGTCTGTTCTATCGGGCTTAGGACAAATTAGTTTGAACTAGCCTAAACTGGTTTATCCTATCGCCTATAGGAAGAACTAGTTTAGCCTAGGCAAAACTGGTTTGTCCTGAAGTCGGGTTTGGCCGGTAACATATATAACACACTAATATAAGCTACTCGGAATAATAATCCTGCGCAGATAACGTCACGTACATCACCTAATTTAATATAACTTTTTCCGGAAGTAACAGTGTTGACTCATTTGGGCTGTGAGCAAATACAAAAAATACACAACATACGATTGACCTCTGATCTTCATAGATCGTTAATCGATAGCACATTTAAAAGTTATGGGATTGTTTGCATCAAAATAAGATGGTTGCCTTTTTTTGGCAAATAAGTGTTATATTGTGATTAAAATAACGCTTTTATCTGAAATGTTAATAGGTCTAAGCTCTAAAACGTTTAGTACACCAAACATGTCGTTTCGGCATTAATAATTCAGTGTCTTGAAAATGTTGGTGATATTACCGAATATAAACACCAACCTACCCGTTTAAGTGAATGTTTAGTTTGGAGGGTGATGCCACAGCGACCACTCTCCGGCTACGCCCAAAGACCAACTTCCACGGCAGAATTAATTAAGGGTCCGCTAACTTTACATTATGAAACACCGGCGGAGCTCAAAGAATCTTTCAACAATGTGTGCGCACACCTTAGTTTTGCGGATGCTTTAAAAGGTCTGTGTCTGACTTAAGCGCATGTGATTCGAAATTTAAAATGTTTCAGTTACAAGAATAAAATTTAATTCTTAATTTGTGAAAACAAGTGATAAGTGCAAAGTCATGTAACCACCATACGATAGACAATCTAATGGTGATAGAAAACGCCGATTTAACCTGAAAAGAAACTAAAAAATATATGTGACGTAACCCGTACTAGATCAGCGCACTCAATGAGATTTAAATAATCTAATAAAAGTTAGACTTGTGAATTTACAATGCTGCTTATGAATGAAATTTAATGTATTTCTTTTTTCTGTTATCTAACACTCAATGTATAAAACATTAGTCTTTTGTATTGTCATTTCAATTATTCCTTATATTAATATTGGAACTTATATCTATTTGACAAAACGGTTATCGCAGCGTTCGAGTGAACGGGTCACAGGTTTGCGAACGGGGCAAATATTTTGTATGATACCTGCAGAAATATGTTCCAGTTTGAGCGTTTATGCATGTGAAATTCTATGTTTGTTATTGCACCTACGACATAGGATAAAAATCCGAAAGTAGAGTGACGTGTTTTTAAAATATATAGAGCAACTTGGATTAAGGGTTCTGAAATAATTGTCTATATTTGAAGAAGTTGTATCATTAAAAATATAGATTTAATATAAATTGCTTATATTATTGTAAGTTAAACTAGTATAATAATAAAATAGGTATGTAGGTTGAAATAAACAGTATATAAATAAACAGTCTAAAATAGTATTAGCGCCTCATCATGTCTGCCTGACATCTGATAACGTCAGATCATTGTAATATATTGTGTATATATGGCCAATAAATATTTTTTCTTTCTTCTTCCTTTCAAATGCTAATGCTAATTTCATTTCTACGTACATTTTTATAACGTTTTAAATTTAAAACTTACAGACACTGTTTATTTCTGTATTTCATTTTAAAATACGTTACACGTTAAGTGAAATACACGTTTTGCATTCACATTTACACAGTTCAAAGTAATTAATATGTTTAAAAGTATCAAAATGTTTGCTTTATTGCTTAATAAACAAAAAAGATGTATACTATATATCTTGATATGTATATGAAGGTGTATGCTATATGTCAAAATTAATATTTATTGAATGCGTATACTGATTTGAACGAATGACTGAAATCTTTATAGCACAAAGAACAATTTGGTAGACAATACTAAACAAGAGACAAAAACACAAAAGCAGCCTTATTTCTAAAATAGAAGGTTCTGTCGGGCAATAGTATATTGAATATACAGAACAGAAAATAATATTCTTCGTGAAATATTGATACCGTTAATAATAAATAGAATTTACGTAATCGAGTGGCATTCAAACAGAGGGTTGGGAATTATTGAGATATTAATATAACCAATTGACACCGAACCATTCATTTGCCATTTATACTGCTTCTCTGTTGTCGTTTTCCAATAAATCAGAAACAAACAATTTCCGTTGGCAATTCTAATATATATATATATATAAATGGTGTTGATGCTAGATGAGCCCTATTATTTCCCGGATACCTGCGTTGTAATACAGCTTCAATACAAAGTGTCTCGCAATTTTGATAATTATTGAAACTTGGTAAACGTTGTAAAGTTTGTATCGTTGATAATTTTGCCAGCAATATGATACATGCGTTACGAAACTGATTGAGACAAATTATATATATCGACTGAATTGTAAACTTACGAAGTTTCTGATCTCATTTTGACACTTGAGCGGCCTTCCTAACGAGTTGGGATAGAGTTATACTTACAATACTAAACATACTAATCAATAAACATAGAAAATTTCTGCCATAAAATTCAGCGATTGTGAAAGAAATTGTGAGTTTGATAATTTACTTATATAAGAAGCAATGTATATATTGTTTCATTAGCGACAGTAATATTTGGTGATTGTTTCCATCAGAAGTACAGATTTTATAGATAAAATATTAAAGGCAATCAAGTTACTATTTTTCTCAAAGAAAATAGTAAATATTTATTGTGGTTCTAAATATCAACTGCCCTACATCAGCGTACGCAGAATACTACGCAGCAACTAAGCATGTGCAGGTAAAATGCTTATCTTTTGTATTAACAACTGACTAGGAGTGTCATTTAAAAGATTTTGCCTTTAGTTTGTAGTTGGTTAACTCGACAAATATTATGTATTCAGGTCTTAGACAAGCATCTAAGATCCGTTAGTCGTTAAACGTTTATCGCTGTTAATTAAGATTTTTAATTATATTATCTAATTTGGCCAATAAATATTTACCGTTTTTTATTATTTCTATACTTATAATATATAATTTATGTGTCATATACATATATTCCTTAATATTATTTCGCTAGCCCAGAAAATACCTGTGTACATAACAACTATTATCTATACACCTATCCATTTGTTGGAGGCTTCACTCCACTCAATTAGTCTTAACATACAACAACTAACAACAAATAACAAAAATTTAAAAAAAACTTACAGACACTGTTTATTTCTGTATTTCATTTTAAAATACGTTACACGTCAAGTGAAATACACGTTTTGCATTCACATTTACACAGTTCAAAGTAATTAATATGTTTAAAAGTATCAAAATGTTTGCTTTATTGCTTAATAAACAAAAGAGATATATACTATATATCTTGATATGTATATCAAGGTGTATGCTATATGTCAAAATTCATATTTATTAAATGTAATTTGAACGAATGACTGAAATCTTTATAGCACAAAGAACAATTTGGTAGACAATACTAAACAAGAGACAAAAATACAAAAGCAGCCTTATTTCTAAAATAGAAGGTTCTGTCGGGCAATAGTATATTGAACAGAAAATAATATTCTTCGTGAAATATTGATACCGTTAATAATAAATAGAATTTACGTAATCGAGTGGCATTCAAACAGAGGGTTGGGAATTATTGAGATATTAATATAACCAATTGACACCGAACCATTCATTTGCCATTTATACTGCTTCTCTGTTGTCGTTTTCCAATAAATCAGAAACAAGCGATTTCCGTTGGCAATTCTAATAGTGTTGGTTTTCGAAACTAAATATAAAGATTTTACTGTACTGTGTATATATTTGTTTTATTATTTGTTACTTATATGCGGTCAACCATGACAATAGTTTGCGTGGGTTTCATTTCGACATTATTAACTGCATTTATTGTATTAACAATGAAAAAAATAAATAGTATTATTCATGAATGGTTATAAAATTAGTAAAAATATAAACTTAGTGACCCTTTTTCTTTAATCTTTGAATCGATTTTCCTTAACTTAACATGGTTAACTTTTTTATTTAAATAAGATAGTAGACCATCCCCCCTCAAGTGGTAAATTAAAAATCAACAGCACTTTTACTGTTTATAGGGTACTTAACTGATAAAATAACATTGAAGGCGATTTTGAATATATAATTGTATGTACCGGCGGGCAACCAGGTCTCTATGCAAAAAGGTAGATTGAACCAATTTTATAATTGAATTAAGTTTTAATTGAAAGATCAAATGTGTAAATAAAGATTATAACAAATTTAATAAATTCTCTTATTAAACATATTAGCACAGAGATACTAGCATGGCGCGCGGCATAAATTTACATTTTCTGTTCTCTTGCTTAGATCGATAGGCTTACCATGATCTCTTAAAACAGTAATGTAAGTAGTGAAAGCGGTTGGCCTTATACGTTGCATAATATTGTTTTAACCTTACATGGCCATTGTAAGTCCTGAGATCATTAGATAATTTCTATGGGATTATCTACGTTCAAAATTTATAGAAAAAATACGTTCGCCTAGAAGAAGCTTACTCACTATGCTTATTACCTTAAAAATGTTCAGATTACACTGATAGACTTCTACCAAAAGTTGACTACAATTTCCTTAGTTTTAGACGTCGGTTAAAAAAGGACCATTTCATATTCCACAATATAATCCTATCAGTAGGTACATTTCATTACTAGGTACATTCAGTTACTTATGGGTAATTAATGTTTGTACGAAGTGAAGGGTCGATGGCGCTGGTCACCATGAATATGGTCGATCATAAGTATACATATATAAAATTTTTACAATAACACCATGTAAATATAATGGTATTCTCCTACTATATTTTTTTAATTTACCACTTTCCGGCACTTACATAGAGCTCAACACATATTTTCCAACTTAGAATCGAATAAATCGTATATGTCACCAATTAAAACAAGCAAGCCAAAATCTAAAATAAGCGTCCAAATAAACATTCCCAAGTTAAATTGCAGGAACTCTCATAATTGAACGTTTGGAAGTTTCAATGCGATATTGTTTTTGCGGACCGCTAACCTCCGACTATAGCGATTAGCGCCTTAATTCCGACCATAATCGTAAATTATTAAGATAATCCCGCTTTCTGTTATGGATCGGTCACGCGAGGCGCATTAGCGCCATTGACGAGAGCTCTTGAGCGTGATTACAGTTTCGAAAATAATTTCGCGCTAACTCAAACATAGGAATATAAAAACTTTTTGATGTTGACGACTTCTGTCGTACATTCATGTTTTTTACGTCACAATGCACAGTATTAAAACGATTGTCGATATGTGTGCAAAGACTATGAAATATTTAATATTAGCTACGGTTTTTGCCGTTACGATTACGATGTCGTAGCAATAGATTGTAGCCATGGCTACGATTATCTTTCACTTGACTAACTATACAACTTTCATTTCTCTCATGTAGAAAAATAGTTGTCTGTCAGCAACTTTTGGAGTTACGTATATAGAAAAGTAAGTTACCGTAACAGAAATATTCTGTCAGTCTCCGAGTCTTTAAGTTATATCTCTATTTAATAATACCGTAGAAAGCATCGATAGAATGATTTTTAATAGCGAACATTTTTTTATTCATCTTTACTTTGTCTGTCTTGTTCTATTTAAATGTCTTAGTAAAATTTTATTGCATTTGATTGTGACCACTGGTAATTGAAATGTGATTTCTTAATAAGCTGTTGCTACCATCGGTATGTAACGTAGTGGTTCACGGATGTACTTATCTTTTAATATAATAAATAATTATATAAATAAATAATAATCGTACAATTTCTTTCAAAAGGGGCTCCCGGGGTTCTGGTGAAAAAGGTTTGCGCAATATACTTTGTTTTTATTAATTCCATAAAAACCGTACAAATAGACACTACAAATAGATAATATACATAATGTATATCAAAACACTTTCTTTTACCTATTATATTATTAAAATTTAAATAGCTACTTTCCGATAATTTATTTTCGGTAATATAACTTGTCTCCATGTTAAACTGTACATAGACTTCAGAACTCTCTCTTAGTTGGTTACAAAATCTACGTCAATAAAAAAAAATAAAAGAGCTTTGTTTTGAAATTCGAATATTCAATTTCAAATAGCATGCAAGCTACAACTTGAAATCGAGCGTCGTCATAGAAAGCCATCAGGAAGCCTTTGACTGTGGCTTTCTTTATTAAATTATGCGTTATTGCACAGTTCGCTTGCCCTCTTGTATCATTTAGTGTCCTTTTGGCGTTCACTTTGTTATAATATAACTGTTTGTTTGGCAAAATATTACAAAGTAAATAATTTTACTACGAAATCAAGCTGTTTCATCAAACGACTACGAAATTCGTTGGGCTTTTGCTACATTTGCCGTAGACGTTGTAGTATTACGATTACTTAATTAAACGTAGCGAACCGTGCAGCGTACTGTCATATAATCTATTGCCAATGGATTTCTATACTCGTCCTAGATTGCTTCTTTCACTATTCCTTATTCAATAAAGATTATGCATTCAGCATCTTTGTAAAGTAAACAATACGTAAATATCAGTTATTAGGTACACACTATTGTGCAAGATTTCATTAATTATACTTATAGTATAAACAGTTTATAAGTTGTCATGTAAGGACAATCTCCAATACTACGGATCTAATTTTGATGAAATTTGCTATGGGAATATATCTCCTATTATATCATACCATAACAATGATCAACGTCAACAATGCTAGCTTACAATAATGCGCTAATTTAGATTAAAAACCAAAGAAAATGACGTAACTTAAGTACATCATATTTTTGTAAATTTTATGTGTACTAACTTTTTTTCTTATTCGTATTACAAAATAAAAACGTGTCTCGTGTCTATGGCATGTTTGATCATTTACTCTTCAAAAATATTCATTGGATTTTAATGTGTTTCACTATTTAATAAATTTATTTTTCATATTTATTTTATATTAACCATATAATGACTTACTCCTGGATCACGAAAACCATCAGTGTTAACATCAACATCAGCCTCAAGCTGCATTCCTATTAGTATTTTAATTACTCCTTACGCATTAATGTCTGTATGCCTCTGCAAAGAACCCACTTGAAACATTCCAAGCGAATAACATTTTAAATTCGTGTGACTGCCATAAAGTTTACAGCCTACATTTCTGAACGTTGTGAAGAATGCGGTGTGTGTCATGAATACGGAAAATCTTCTGCCTTTGTAGCACAGAAATTAAATCTTAATATATATATTTCTTGTGTGCGTGTGTATGTGACTGAACTCCTCCTAAACGACTGGACCAATTTTGATGAAATTTTTTGTGTGTATTCCAGGGGGCTTGAGAATGGTTTAGATTCACAATACGGTCATATAGATATTGTTTTTCAGCTAAATTATTTATTTAAAAACATTTGAGACAACGTGAGACAACGTGACATTTGAGACATTTGACATTTGAGACATTTGACAGGACAACGTCTGTTGGGCCAGCTAGTATAATATATAATATAAGAAATTAAATCTAAATGAGTTAGATTGGTATGAACAAAGGAATAAAATAAATGTAGACATGTAACGTAAACTTACATTGTTATCAAGTAATGCAACTTTTTTGAGCAAGAATAAATGAAATAAAACTTTTTATTTATGAAATTTATAAGACTGAGTTTAAGTATCAAAGTATACACAAATTGAATAGCACAATAAAAATGTTTCAATCGAAATGAAAAACGTCAACCATTCATCTGAATTATGGTGACGACAATTCGAATATGTATAAGAGCTTAATTACAGGTAAGGGATTAAGAAAAATAGAATGGAAAACTCAAATTCAAATTTACAAGCAATTCATGAAGAAACCGGACCTTATTAACTCTTACAGCCAGCCAATATCATACTAGGGTCATTTAGCGCTAATCAGGTGATGCCAAGATCCAAACGATGCATTAAAATATGTATTAGCATGGCCTGCAGGGTAGAAGAGAGTATGGCATACATTATGTGCCACTCTGTATCGATCAGTATAATCTTTTTAATATATTGCATCATATAATATTTTAAAATATATTAGTAATCAGATAAAGCTATATGAATATATGACTAGATCACCAAACCACATCGATTATATTTTTTTTATACTACGATTGTGGCAAATGCGCCAACAGCCCACCTGATAGTAATTGGACACTCGCAACACTCGTGCGTTACCGGCTCTTACTCCCCTTTTGAAGAACCCCATATTGGATCCTCCGGGAAATCCTCATTCCACAAACGAAGTGTACGCATGAGGAAAATTCTCTGGAAATGCACTATACGGGACCATTTAGGTTCCAGTGTATGATCATAAACTTCCTGTCGATAGCGAGCAATGTAATGATATATAATTACAGAGACTAAAGTGGAATGATAAGTTGGAATTAGGAGGAACGAAAAATGTATGGTGGAACGAAACGAGTTTTTATTTCATACAGCCACAGCTCGATTCTTTGAAGAAACAAGTAGTTATTCTAAACAGATCAATAAAATAACAATTTGCACGTAGAGAAACAAATAGCATTAGAATGCCTAGTACGTTAAGAATACGTGTGTCGAATGCTGGCAAGGACGCTATTTGTATAATTGAACTTCTGAAACGATGGCGTAATATTATACGAGTCCTTTTTTACATATGGAAGAGTTTATCTGTGTATATTAATAAAATATATATTTTTTATTCTTAGAACTTTGTCTGTTAAGTAAATAATATGAGTGAAAAGTCAGTAATATCAAAAAATAAGTGCAGATTAGAAAAACGTATTCTCAAGAAAAATATTTTCTCGTTTGTCGATTTGGAAACACACTGATGTATTTAAAAAAAAAACTTTAAATCAATAAAGTTTTTTTAGAAACTAAGATCAAAGCGTCGTATCGGCAAAAACCGTAATGTAATAAAAAGTCGGTTAATATATGTTTCGACTGAAATCGTTTTTCCTATATTTAACATATAAAAATGTAGTACTTACAATGAACCTTATACGGAAGGTCAAAATCATATACATGGCAACTCCGAACCTAGATCTCATGTTGGAAGTTATTCTGCTAGATTATATTTAACACAGACCATTTCTAAGTATTATTATTATTTCTTAAGTCGATCCATGCATATGCGAGTACTATTACAGAAAGATATTATATATTGAACGTTAGATATAATCTCTATCACTACTGATTGACACATTATGATGTAATTTTTGGTATGAGTATAGTTTCATAGAAGAATTGCGAACCTTAAGTGACAGTGGTCAAAGCACATTTTTCGTAGCACTGACGGCCACTGGGACGAAAATGTGTAAGTGGATATGCCGAACACCGTAGCGTTAGTAGGTCTTCTACTAGATAGGCAGAGGATTTGGTGAGGACCGCAAGAAAGCCGCAAGAAAGCCGCAAGAAGGCTGGCCGCTAATAGAGTAGGGCCGAACAGTATGGAGATTCTTGTCTGAAATAATTGAAAACTGAATAGATAGTTTTGAGACCAGAACATTTATTTCCTTAGAAAATTTATATAATCAACTTTATTATTGTGCAGGTGCTGTCTTCGTGCGGACCGATGTCGGTATCTTTCTTCACTGTAGTGGTATTCTTCGGATCCTTCTACTTGATCAACCTGATGCTCGCTGTGGTGGCGCTTAGCTACGAGGAGGAGTCGCAGATCACTCAGGAGGTAATTTCTTACATCAAAAATAACCTCGTTCTGATCTGCGATCTCCAATGATTTGGTTATCTGGTGATCTTTAAGAAATTCGTGAGTATGATCAGGAATAAGGATAAAACTTGTATAAATTTTATACTAAAACTTATAAAAACTTGTATAAGTTTTATCCTTAATGTTATCCTACATTAAGTCGAATTCCCGATAATATTACTTAATCGTAATAATATATATCAGTCATGCTACTTAATAAAAAAATAACCAAACATAGAGTAAAAAAAGCATGACTCAGCACACAATTTAAAATATATGACATTAGATCTTATACCACAATTTTAATGCACAATCGCGGTCTTTGTAATATCTATATATTGTTACAAGTAAGTCACCTTTTCTTACGATTGATTCAGCTACAGTCGTATGTGGGACTAGACTACAGGCCCGTGTTAAAAAAATGATGGGTCATTTGAACCACCAGATGACCTATGTAGAACGATATAAGAGCATAAAATAATAAGATTCAGCATTATGCCGTCACTTGTAAGCTGTCCAACTGAGTGCAGGTGAGAATTCAAAAGTACAGGTAGAGTGGGTATATTTTGGTCATATATTTTGTACGGCATTCTTACTATCGATAGATCCATGAAAAATAATAAGACAACGCGTAGTGCCGTAAAAAAATGGTGCGCCAAAAAGTCGGATTTTTTTTTTGATTTTCCGACAATTTCCAGGGTGAATTTGATCATTTAATTTTGTACGGCATCAGTTTCATGCTATTTCAGTACTGCTTCTAATACATTATTCCGCAACGCCGTACAAAAATCATGCGACAAGGGGAAAAAACCGAGGGTTGCAACCCCCTCTTTTCCGTGGTACAAGGGGTGATTTGAAAAAGTACGGCTTTGGTTCCAAAACATTATCTGACACTTAAAAGTACTATTAAAAATAATGCCGTCAAAAAATGATGGTTCATTTGAATGTATATCAATAATTATCTTAATTTTATCGTATTCTTGATTTATAAAGGTGTAAAATCATTTGATCCTGTACGGGAACTTTTTTTTTAACATGATATTGTAAAATACAATTGTTATATAGTATTGCCGTTCAAAAGAAACTGTTCTGAAAAAAATTATAGAGAAACACAAAAACTGTAATTTTTCAAATTATTGAAGAAATTTAAATATCATACATGAATGAAATATAGCAGTTTTCTAGATTGTATCCCATGTTTTAAATAGTATTAACATAAATAAATTAGGAAAAAATGATGCCGTACATTTTAATGCAGACCATATCTTTTAGGCTGATGAAAATGACGCTACTATCTAAAGGGTACATTATGGCCATCTGATACAGTACGGCATTAACATATTTTTGAAGAGAACAATTGATAATATGATTAAATCACTATGACGTCTAACTGAAGTGAAACGGTGTGTATATTATATCCAAAAATTGAAACTGTCAACCACAGTATCAACAGTTTTGTATACTTTTTGGTTTACTATATACTTCGAACATTATTGATACATATATATAATTGATTTGTTTCATTGCAATGATGTGAAGAAATAAAACAATTATTTTTAAGAAAAATTTGATATATTTAATAATGATGATAATACAAAATATGGTTTCTATTTAAATTATTCAGTGTCGGAATCAGCCGCTGAGTTGTT
Source organism: Scirpophaga incertulas (assembly GCA_036419045.1). NCBI lineage: Eukaryota > Metazoa > Arthropoda > Insecta > Lepidoptera > Crambidae > Scirpophaga > Scirpophaga incertulas. Next base: position 6,955,788 of record CM071645.1, on the reverse strand, counting down.
ATCAGAATCATCGATGTCCGAATTATCTTCTCTATCATTTTCTGAAACATACATATGTTTTTGTCAAAATCAAAGTCTTACGTACAGATTAAAGATGTTAAGATTTATTAATTTACCTATGACGTCATCATTTTCTTCGCCTGATTCCTCATCCGGTGCCGTTATGTCACATACTTCTTGGGGACATTCCTCGCCGTGGAACCAATCGAAATCGTACCGACCGTCATTAAGGATCCATCCATATCTTATTGGTAACAAGGTCGATGGTATTTGTTTATCTTCTCTTCTTTTCATCTGTTGTTTTAACTCCCGATAACAAGGGGGAAACGACGTTGCTTCCAATTTCGTAGTTGATTTTTGGAATTATAAGTGGCAACATGTCTATATTTTGGTATAAATCGATAGTATACAAACCCATATTTAACATAGTTTCTAACTAGAAACCTAGAATCACGAAAAGGCTATGAAAATTAGTACAAATAAACTATCTAAATGCCGTACTTTTCGTTATATGAATTTTTTCTTTTTCATTTTTTTTCCCCTTTGAACCAACGAAAATGTACGGCATATGAAAAAATATTATCTATGCATAAAATACTTTCGAAATAAATTAATTTAATGTTGTGTCAAATCACCCCTTGGACCACAGAAAGAGAGGGGGTTGCAACCCTCGGTTTTTTCCCCTTGTCGCATGATTTTTGTACGGCGTTGCGGAATAATGTATTAGAAGCAGTACTGAAATAGCATGAAACTGATGCCGTACAAAATTAAATGATCAAATTCACCCTGGAAATTGTCGGAAAATCAAAAAAAAAATCCGACTTTTTGGCGCACCATTTTTTTACGGCACTACGCGTTGTCTTATTATTTTTCATGGATCTATCGATAGTAAGAATGCCGTACAAAAATATATGACCAAAATATACCCACTCTACCTGTACTTTTGAATTCTCACCTGCACTCAGTTGGACAGCTTACAAGTGACGGCATAATGCTGAATCTTATTATTTTATGCTCTTATATCGTTCTACATAGGTCATCTGGTGGTTCAAATGACCCATCATTTTTTTAACACGGGCCTGTAGTCTAGACTCTCTTAACGGATGGCAGGGTGTACCACTAAACCACCTCAATGTCCTATTTGTTGCGTCTAAGTAATCCCGAGAAATCAACTTTCCTAATCCCTATATCTGAAGATAGACATTGAGGTAGTATAAGTACTAAGGTGTAACCACCATCTCATCAAAAAAATAAAAATGGTATATTTTATATACCAATTACGTCGAACTAAACGTATATTTACACACGTCGCCGTCACCAATACCGTCTTTACCATAAGGGCACACGGGGCCCGTGCCCAGGGCGCCCATTCTCAGGGGGGTCCGAAGGACCGAACCCGAAGGACCTACAATTTATTCTCAAAACATTTTTGTGGACATTACTTTTTTCGCAAAAGAGAATGCCAAGATCTGCCCCAAGGATTAATTTAAGTTACAGTAATTACACATTTATGAAAAATATTTAATTAAATTATAGATCCTAACAACAAATATAAAAAATCTAAAAAGCTGGGGAAAAAAACTACATTTAATAGTTGTTAATGGAATTCTATGCCTTTTCCTAGTCGGAGAATTTAAAGCTTATTTTTTTAAAGAATTTTATTGGCCACTGGATACAAGTCCTTTTAGCCAACATAAACCTATTGGACCTAAGTCGAATGCTTTTTAGTATAGGTAATAGTTTTTTTCTTTAATTGTTGTTCTGTTAATTTTTTATGTTCAATAGTGTTATTTAATCACTCATTTTAGTAAGAATGAGTTCTCAATAAAAGGCTTTTAGGAATAAACGCATTTTACTTCTGATGCAAAATAAAATAAAAATATTACGTTAAATAATAACATGTATTTACATATATCAAGAAGTGCACTGTAAATAGAAATGTAATATTAGGTCTATAAAGTCATCTTTATTTACGAATCCGTAAATAAAGATGACTTTGATAGATAGCCTCAATCGTGTGTTCTAATAAAGTATGAGCGTTACTTGAACTGGTTTTAAAATTGTTTTTTTTTTTTATAGTTAGAACAATTAGTTGTTGTTATTATTGTTTTTAGGATATAGTAGATGGCTACTAAAAATTGCATCTTATAAAAAAGTCTAAGATAAACTTAATATTTGTGAAAAAAAATCATATTGTTTATACCATCATAACTACCGATCCTCTGCTTTAATAATAATTTATCTTTTATTATTTCAAAAGTGCAGATGTTTAGCTATCATTTCATATATAAATTATGTTTGTAACTGGAAAAAATTTGGTGGGGCATGGCGCCATAGAAATCTTGGCATTGTCTTTTGTAACTTTATTAAAAAGTATTTTCGTGGCACATACTACGTCATTATACATATTATTATCAACGAAGACAGACGGTCCACGAAGGCTCATTTTTATCTGCAAGCTGAGGCCGAGAGACGCCTATGGATTTGTAGTTCTGGCTTCCAACACCTAAAACATCAAACGTGTCGAAATTGCTTAATTAGTACTTACCGTTATTTTAGTGCAGTATTTCAACCGCGAGATGGCGCAAGCATATTTTATTTAGTGAGCGTAATAAACTTATTTTAAAAATGTTAGTATAATTGAAGTTTTTTACTTTCCAAAAGGGCTTCTAATTCTTGTGTGCCCACGAGCCCTAGCTTAGTTTGAGACGACAGTAACGACAACAAATACATGACAATTCACTATATTATAATTAACACAGCTAATACGTCCTTTAGGGCGCACTTGTGTCGTATGTAGGTCGTTGTAATCGCTTCTAAGCATCACATGCAAAATCTTTAAATACAATCGTCTGCTACTGAACTTTAACATAGATTCGAAAATTTCAATGAAATTTAAGAAAATTTCTTTATTTTCTATTCCACGTTGCTTTCCAGTACGTTCATTTAAACATGCGACGGTTCATTTATCCACGCTTAACAAAAATATTCTAAAACGTCTAAAAAATGTATCTATGAGCTATATCTCACTTTCTAACGGGCATATCAAAGACCCTTTGGCAATGTCACTAATGAAATGACAGAGAGCGAAATGAATACGTAACAATCACGTGTATTTTAATGTCCTATTAGGACTAAGTCTATACTGTGCCTTGTCCTATATTTTGTTATTGGTTTTAGTCTATTTATTGATATTTTTAGGCATTACCAATACATCATACCATGCGGTGTGCATGATGGGTGTGCTCGACAGGGTCGATATCCTGTCGGGCATAGCAAAAGTAGGAAAGAGGATGACTTATAAAAAAACATTTAAAGCCGGAAGACCCACGCCGACTACGTATACTTACATTCCCTGTCATACCCGTTCCATACAATGTTTGCGTATTTTACACTTAATATTGTTTTGACATATGTTTCATTCTATTTATTAATTTTAATATTATTATATGTAGATTATCGTTTTATATATAATTATTAATTAATGTATGAATTATTGTCTCTGTATCTTGTTTTGTTTTTATATTTTATGTGTTCTTACGTTTATCTAAATAAACATTTTAATTATGTCTCTTTTACAAAAACCACATGTACTATTAGTAACTTAGTACAGTATATACTAAATCTATGATACTATAGAGATGCCTTTAAAAGATTGACCTAATTCTCTAACACATGTATAAACATATATTATAAATGACTATCATTAGATGAATAATAAGATTACATTGCAAGTTAGTATCCCAAAAACAATAACACACAACACATATAGATACTTTGAATATTATGAATGATAAATATTTTAATTCCATGCACCAAGATTAAAATTTCGTTCAACGGAAAAAAATAAAATGATCGACTGCTGTTTTATACAGGTGAAATATCATTTACTCAATTTGAGATTTCACCTGCGCTTGAATTCTATAACGCTTCTCTATTCATGGCCGTATATCAAACGCGAAGTTTAAAATAGAGAAAAAAACATGAAATTCCAACGTGCCGCGAGTGGATTATGATTTAAATCGCGTGCACAAAAAACCCTCGTTACTTTTCACGAAAATATTCAGTTTGAAATAAACGCCGCTAATTGAATTTGAACTGAGCAAAATATATTTTGTTTTAAGAAAAAAAAAGTTTGTATTTTTCACGCCTATATTTTATTTTTTCATATTTACTGGTGATTTAGAGATACTATGTGGCTTTTATTTACTAGAAACTAAGTGATTAGTGAATCGCAAAAAGAATAAAATAAACAAACATCATCAACCAGATGTTAATCTAATATCCATTGAGGTTACTTCTAAAGATTTTCCGCAAGAAGTCTCATTTTTAATCAAAATAAGGGTAATTTATAAGTAAAACTAATGATCATTTCAGATGCCGGCGCTCCTGAAAACACCGAAAAAATCATCCAACAACATGAGATCATTACAATAATCATAATTTGTTGATCACCTGCTAAGACTTCTAAACCGATTAGTCCAACATTACGACTACTTTGTAGTAAATGAGTATCTATTCTGTTTATGAACATCTTCCGATGAGGGTGGGCTCGCAACCCTGACCCTTAGCTCTTATATCAGGCACATACACATACCTATATGTGTGTGACTGACTTTTAAGTCATATTTAACTTGACATAAAACAACACGTCTATACTTGCGCAAGTAGAAATTGCACAACTATACTGTAACATATGTTAGAAGATACCAACGGATATTTCTAGCTTGTACAACTTAAAAAGCTCGATTCCAGTTTTTACAAAATATACTTGAATATTTGTAATACATTTACGTACGATTCTTAGTAGTGTACTGTACATATACATGCCTGTTCTTCAATAGAATAGCGTCAGAATAAGTGAGGCAATAACTGAGGCTTGCATATATTAAAGTAGCTGTAAAATAGTATCTTTTTTTATAAATGGCTTTTATAATGGTTACTATCGATATAAATTTCGGATATCATATCCAATGCTAAAATTAATTTCTTTTAATTAATTGATGTGCAAATATTATTCTGTTCATAACCGCTAATGGCTCCATGTAGCTCTATTTTGTTGCAAAAACCAGCATTACTATTTATGTTACAGTAAATAGGCCTACAATGCGGCTTGGTCGATTTCACATGAAGCGTTGTATTTGTAGATGTAAGCAGTTTACTTGCTCAATTTTTTCACTCACCGTAAGAACGTCATATAAACGTCTATTGAGACAAACGAAAAACAAATTGAGACAAGGCAGTAACGCCTCCGGGTCTCCCGATTCTAAAAGTGAAGTCCCAAAGCGTTATCCATTGAACAAAACACACACACTCATCCAAAGAGGAGTAATAATTATACAAGCATACTTGATCAGTATCTGGTAATTTCGGAACACCGTGTATTCTTGCAAATATACTGGAACGTGTGTAGCTTGTGTAGCCATTAGCAAAACCCAATGTTCGTAATAATAATATTTTGTCCAGGAAAGAAAAAAAGACCTGAATGAGCACCGCGACGATTCAACGTTCAGCTTCGACCCCACCTCGCTAGCGGTGCGCACGCTGGCGAAAGACTCGAAGGAACGCATGGACACCAGAAAGTGGCTGCTGCTCGCCTCCTACTCCCGCAAACGCACCAGGCGGCGTAAGCGGGGCAGGAGCGCTATACACCACGCACCAGCAGTTGCCGCAGTCGCGGAGAGGTCAGTTGAGTCAGACTTCTTTTCAAGGTGGAAATTGCTCGCCTTTTACATACGCCACTAGAATGATGCTGGTTTTGTAGTACTATAAATATACTAGGCGACTCATGCCCTACCCTTATTTATTATTTTCAACTTGATCTGAACTGTATGAAACTGCGACAAACTGACTAGGTTTTCTTGATGATAGTCTTCTAGGGTTACCTGATGATAAACAATATGGCGGAAAGAAGCGTGAATATATTAACTTTGTAACATAGTAAGCTCTATCAGTATTATGTTATATTTCTTTTAATTCGCTATTTTTGCGTGTATCATATTCGCCCGACCCGTTTGCAACTATTTTTCAACTTAACATATTAGTTATAAACCATCTAGAGATATAGAGAAATAATCTGTTTATCAATTCTACATTGGTAACGTTTTAGCACATTTTGGACCGACAAATCTAACGAAGCCATTAGGGGCAATTAAGGTTGCTTTATATTGATCACTTTAACCATATTATAGCAAATTTAAACCATAAATGTTCTATTTCATACTACAACTTTCCTATTAAAATATTTAACAAACATCTGTGTTTCTCTTATATGAAATTAGTTGTCATCTGCCCGGCTGCGTACACCTACCTCTGAAGGGGTGAATCCAGGATCCTACTCAAAATCATCTCTTCAGAGGTTTTATTTCATTCTTCTATTACAAAAATTACAGAATTCTATGCTAACTTAATTATTATTAATCACGATGACTGTAATCATGATTTTATATATTATGCCACAATCTAGCGTAGTTCTTGTAGGGATTTCACTTTTGACCCTAATTGAAATGCGATTGTAAACACACATGACGGCTAAACATTATGCCATACTGCGTGACGTTTAAAAAGTGGCCTCGCTTTGCATGCACTCATTTTATAAGGTCAATTCATCCAGTGCTTTAAATCATATACAGAAAAAGAGAATCCTTACATAGTGGGAAGCCTGTCCAAGGTGCACCCGCAACCAAGTATCGTTGAAGTTATAGTGAACTTAATCTGAGTCTGAGTCGCAGTTTCCAGACTGCCTACCAACAAAATTTCGCCTTAAGCCTTAGACTTAATGACCTATTAACATATCTGGAGTAAGAATCTCAGGAGGAGAAAACTCAGGAGAATACATAATCTGTGTAGCATATGCGCTGTAAAAGGATATACGAAAACAGTTCTAGCCTTAGACTTGATGGCCTATACGTGGTACATACCGCTACTGCTCGTAAAAGGTGTTAAAAGGCCTGCGCGTAAGGACGATCCTACGTCTCTAATACTAAAGGTAAAGGTAATTTGTATTACATTAGGAATTTATTTATATTGCATATGCGAGTACACGCTCAGGGTTTTCCTATAACTGGTGAACCTCAATTCAGAATTCCACCACGATACCGCCATGTTAGTTTCGTTTTTCTATACTATTTTCGTTTTTCAGTGCAGAAACGCGCTTCGCTACCGCGTTCACGACTTATGCTGAAAGCGTGAAATAACATTAAAGAATATTAATTATTCTGTGTAGTAGTTTTAAATTCAAAATTTATTAACGATTTTTTTTAATCATCTTTATTAGTCAGGTGCAGTTGTTGAGACTAATGTATTTGCGGCTCTTCTATTTTCTAATATATATATTCGGTAAATAATTATATAGATCACGTCAGGTGTACGGTCAGCAAACCGACTCACAAGTAACAAGGACCTATCTCAAGATCAAAAACCAGCGCATACATATGCATATATTTTTATTTTTAATATAAATTATAACCCCTTTTATTTTTGTATTTTTTTTTTCTTAATGGAACTCTATGCGTGAGATATTAAGGTAAAAGTCCGTTAAAGAAATTAGAAAGATTTGTATAGCTGTTGTCCCTACATGTGAATATACGATTATTTTCTTTTTGTTTATAGATAATCTTTCAAACTAATCAACTAAAGTCATAAGATAACTAGATATAGCACAGTTCATAATACTCCAACATTGCAATTTCAAAGCAGCGGCTTACTGACGATGCTCCTAAACTTTTTTAATAACAAGAACTACTGCCGGTCGCAAGTATTTGTTCGTCTGATTGCATATAAACTATGGAATGAAACCCTTGAATCTCACTTTGTGATTCCCCTTTAAATGCGAATCACTGATCTGGCGAGTTCGCAGTCTATAAAGCTCATGTAGCTAAAAATGGATTATTTCCATATAAGTTCTGAGTTTTATTGCATTAAGCTGATTCGTTTCTGCCAATATTTTTATATATACCTAATTTATTGACATATATATGATAAAAATGTAAATATCTGTGATGTACCTCATAATACACATCTTTCACTTCCCATCAAAGTTTTCACTACAATACTAAAATTAGTTTATATTAACTGAAATTTAACTACTTAAGTTTATATAATAAAAATATATTAATAACTGAAAAAATAATATGATCAAAAACTTTTCCAACACCTACTGTACCTTTTTAGTAGGATAAGAGAAAAGTATTAAAAAAAACATCAACTTCATTGAAAAAAATACGTAAAGCAAACCTTTTGCATATTTTCTCCTGCTCTGTGACATAATAAAAATATTTCATCTTCCGATGAAAACTTCAATAGTCATATTGAATATATTTAACATTATTTTTGTCTTGAATGAAAAGATTTATGTAAGCACATAAAATGTAGATTTCGAAGAGTTCGAAGCAACTCAGTTTAATTTGCATAACTTTACATTTTAAATCGAAAAACAATAAGTTGGTAAAAGGGTTGAAAGGAATCGATCACTAGGCGAGACCCTTTTTCGTGACACCACACACCGTATATAAATAGTTAACTTCAATATAAAGTAATTTGAAAGCAGAAAATTTGTTATTAAAAATTAATTAACGTCATTCATTATTTCAACCAACAGACGCCCACTGCTGGATATATTATATACAATATATAAGCTCCAAGGATCTCCACCCCGATTAGTTCTGCGCTGCTAGCGCCCTCTGCATTGCCCTTTAGAACTTTGAACCTACTTATAATGCCCATTGTGAATGGTTAGTTTGCGATTTCATACGTCATCACTGGCAACACGCACAAATCAAAGACTTTTGACTTGAGGCACGACAGTAATAGGCCGAGAATATGCCGCATACTTTTCTGATGCTGCCCAGCCGAGCTGGATCTGTCGATTGACCTTTTTCTGTTGTTTTACCTAGTTGCTTTACCTAGCTGGTTTATTTGTCTCAGGTAAACATACTGTTCCACAACTTCCAGGTGTAGTGTAGAGACAATACTGACTGCTACATGCAAATTCGACTTGATTTCCGTCTTGTCCATGTTCATATTAAGACCTACTTGGTGGAAAACTACAGTTTTCAAGTATTGTGTTTAAGTCTTCCGTGACTATGATATCAGCAGCAAAACGAAGGTGCGTCATCTTTCCGCCGTGATCTATGGTACTATAACCTTTTCAGAATCCGGTTTGTTCAGGAGGTTAAAAGTCAAATCTGCGCGTGAGACGCTTCGTAATAACTTTCCAAGAACGGCTCTTTATTAGATTCTCCATTAGTTTAAGGCTATTCTTAGTACAGTGGGGTCTGAAAAACTGTGAATTCGTTGTAGGGACAGCTTCCACAACTCTACTATTATATGTGTCCACATAAATGTAGTCGTCCATCGAAGGATCTGGTTGACTTCTGAACAAATCGTAGACTTCATCATATCATTCCTCTTTTAAGTTGAGATTTAATATGCTCACCAATCGGTGATGACTGCTTGTATTCAGCGGATTGATCACAAAGATATACATAATTGATTAACCGAGGCAAAGTCGACGTGATGAAGTTAAATTTTTCGTCAAGCTATAATATATATCCTTTTTTAAAAGAAAGAGTTCATCATTTAAAGTCCCGCCGTATCCATGTAAATGGCTAGCTTTTGACCACGGTAGCTTTGAATTCCAGCTCCAGATTATCCCCCTTTAACTCATCATCGCCAGGACCAGGGTCATTTGATGGTGGATGTTTGCCACCGAGGTTTTCTTAGAATCTCTGGTACCGTCAGGCGGTTGGGGCCTTTCTTCAATGGACTGGAATTACTGGTCCTGTCCGGTTTGGTGGGACGGGGAGCGCCAGAGCGTCGTTTGTTACAAGGGCGTTAGCAAGGGCTGCGGGACTGCAAGCTGGTGACATTGGCTGGAATTCCAACAGTTTTAATGCGAAACAAAACATAATTATTATATTAAAAATGTAACTCTTTTGTAGTATTATTTCTTTTAATCATTATGTTTTTATAAGACTTGACAGATAAATTTTATTACTTGAAACAACTCTAGAACCACATGTTTCATTCCAAGCATGCAACTAATTACGAAAATAAGTTACCTTTTTCGTTTATTTTATATATATAACAATAAGTTAATATAATAAAATAATAGTTCAATATTGTATTTACAAATACCAAATATTTAACTAATACTATCTGTCATTGAAATAACATTATGTGGAAAATATTATACTGCTATTGCAATGACAACAAGCGCTTTCAACACAAGCCCTTCTTGCTCGAGGGCGGAAAACAGAGTTCTACCAGGCACTTAAATGAAACACTACATTCATGAAACATGAAACAAAATTTTTATCATAAAATTTGTTGAGACAAACCGAATTCCCTTTCATACCAGTTACGTTTAACTGATACCTATTGGGCCGACAAGAATCTTATGTAATACAATATCGCCGCCTCCGCCTACGCAACATGAATTACCTGAAGTAAATTGAGTTTGTTTTACTCCACAAGGGGTCTTATTATTTCTGCGTATATCAACTCTATTTTGTTACCTGCCACATATATCTAGAGGTTGGTGTTTAAGATAGTTGGAACTTGGCATAACAATAGTTTATAGTTACTGGTTAATGAAGTGGTAATAATAAACCATTATAATGACAATATCATATCTTTGTAGCCACGTATTATTAGAAGTTATTGTCGCTAAGTGTAGCGATAATAACTTCTAATGCTTCTCATGCATGCATTGGCTGTCCAAGCATGCAATAAAAGCAGTAAATTTTATTCATAAAACATTTCTTGAAATTATAGTAATTTATCGACGTTTTACTAAATACAAATATATCTATAAATTTAGACCAATACTTGCTTCAGAATTTCATCTATTCAACACGTCTCTCGATAAAATTTTTGACATCAAAGTTTTATTGATATTTGATGCAAAGCATATGATTATATTTTACAGATTATATTTTTAATTATCATATTATTGTATTGTGAATAATCTTTATTTAATGTATTTAACGAATGAAAAGATTTTTTTTTCTAATCGTGTATCTAAACTATAAAAGTTTAATAATTTCATATATACATGTTATTTATATTTCCTCTGCTACATAAAAGATAAAGGACTGACGGATGACAAGGAACGTTTCTCTAATGTAAAATAATATATATTTTAATAATTCAATTCAGGTTTTCTACAATACTTCTTTGAACACGATTGTATCTATTATTCTGACATAGTAAAGTATGTAAGTATAGAGCTAGTTATAAGTGTCGTTAATAACTAAGTCAATCCATAGCCAAATTGACCAGAATTTAGATAGGTTCTCGAGTCTAATTGTAGCCAAAACAGCGAACTAAAATAAGACGAGATCTCGAATAGCGATTTCTACTCAATACCAGTTTTACGTGAGTATGAGGTCAAACGTTCGTGAAAACGCGTTCAACAAAACGGATGGTGCTAAAAAAGTTTAACGTAATTTACTGCTCCTAAAAGATTGAAAAACAGATAACTCCGAACAAAATTACTAATATCGTGCCAATGTGATTTGTCCGGAAGGCCAATCAGAAAATGAAACCATCGAATAAAATCAACTGTAATATAATACAATGCATATCGTGATTCGCCGTACTTTGATACTATTCAATTTTGCTTTCGAACATATTAGCTTCCTACTTATGAAATAGAAATAACACTATATGTGGAATGTAAGGAGCGAGAAAATGTATATAGTGCTTAAATATTCTATTGTTCAAAAATGATGTCCCTTGTATTTAGAAAATTTGGTTTATGGATACTGGACTCGAAGTTTGTCGACAACAAAATCTCTACACCGTCGTATAGATTATTATGCTCGGGGTTATTAATTGACTATTATTGGTACTGTCAAAAACAATTTCCGTCCTTTAATTACTTAGGTTATATGCGAACATATTTGTACTTACCTTTGTGTTAGGCAATTTCGATAGGATAGAGAAATGAAATGAATTATAAACATTTTATAATTCTCCATAATCTCATCATCATCATCATTCTCGATTTTGAGTTGATACACTATTGTATTATTAGTGCGAATATAGATTTTTCAAGAATCCAATGTTGCAGTTTACTTTTCGTTATTCCTCATAGTTTCGTATAACACCATACACATCCATTTATAAAATTAAATCTGTATATTATGACAATGTATGTTACATTTATACCCGTTTATTATTAAACAACGGACAAATTTCTTGAAGTATTTTCTAGTATATATTTCTTGAATACTAGAATGTATCATGATCATCGTAATCACCCCATTCTCTTCATCTACTATTAGGTGAGGTCGACTTAACATGTTTCCTCATACCATTACTCTTGATCATACATCATTTCCGCACTGATATTCTTCACATATTATCCATACTATTTATTTTGAAATTATTTATCGTTTTAGTAGTTAGTTCTAGTTGCGACCTTATAAATGATTTATTTAATCATAGTACAGCCATATCAAATCACTACAAAATTTATTATTTCCGCGACGCGTTTGAAATGAAATCGAAAATCAGTCAAAGAAAGTTAACAGTATTTTAACATAGTTAAACATAAAATGTCACACAATATGTACTTAGATTTGTTCACGATATATACCATAACCAAATCCGATCCAATAATCACCCCGCGCCACATACGCTCAAGAATAAACAGCTCTTTGTTCGTGACACGGAATAAATTTGATTAATCCCGTCTGCAGACGAAGCCTGGAACATTATGTTAAAGTGGCCAGATACGGGACACGCTGAACAAACCCTCACGAGTTCCGACGTGACAAAGGGTTTAATTATTCTGTGCGTGCCTCAGATAAAAATCTAACGTCGGTATTATCTATTGGGTCTTTTGGTATCATTCGTACAGCGTATTACTTTTGTGGATTTGTACTTTGTACCTGTTAATTAACTTATTTATAGTATTATCTTATTTACACGATATCTTGCATATCTCATTGAAATGAAGCAACTTTCCGGACTTATTCAATATGTTTAAAACTATACCTGACTGGAGACAAACCAATAATTAGTCTATGTCCAGCAACTCTGAACTGGGCGACCCTTTTGATATAGTGATGGTGATCTATATAACACGAAGATCGGCCTATTTTTTTTTTATTTTTGGGTCGACTTACAGTGTTTCTATTGCAGATTGAATAAACAAACATCATATATTACTAGTAATAATGGAAGCGTAGGGAAGTGGGGCATTTAATGCCCCTTGACTGCTCAGGGCAGCTTGTGGCGTGCTGTCAGTGCTTCAGGGGGGCGTATACCATCCACCTCTGTCTTGCTGTAACCGGCCGGACAGAGTGGAGTCGCAAGAGCAGATGCTCGAAAGGTCATAACGCCGACGGTGTCTCGATCGCTGTCGCAGACACACCTCTCTACACCCTTAGCCGTTCACACCAATATTGCTCTCTTCGCACCAATATTGGTCTGCTTTTTTGGGGGGCCCATTTAGTGAGCGGTGAGTCACCACCTGCCATATTTAAAATCAATTAGGAGGCTTTGAGAAGGCAGGTGACCGGAGTCTCTTCCATAGTCCGGTTCTCATTACCACCAAAATCGAAATGCAAAGTCCACAAACTTTTTGACCACAAATGACAATAGTTTCTGTGCATCTAACTGGGTGTAGTCTTTAGGTGCATTTTTCATGATGCAGATAGAGATTGGACCCAGTTGGTACACTCCACGCACACTGTCATTAAATTTCGCTTAAATGGCCTCTACGCGTTTTGGATCTGTATCCCCGCGTACGCCTTATAAAGGACCGTGTCTTATAATGACGCGTGAATTAGGGGCCATCCATAAATTACGTCACACGGTTAGGGGGAGGGAGGGGGTTGACGAAGTGTGACATTGTGTGACAAGGGGTGGAGGGATCTTAAATTTCGTGACGTCACATTAACAAAATCTATTAAATCAAATAAGCTAACTGTTAAAACACAAACTTTAAATTATTACTATTAGTATGAAAAGTGCTGTAAATACTAACTTTTATTGTAAAGTCTGTATACTCTCATAAATAAATAAAGGAATAGTATCTTCTTCTATCTATTAATAGGGTACTCCCGAAACGTAACTATTTTTCTAATTGATTATAGTAGGTGATTTTGAAAAATATATAATAAGAAAATCATGAAATGACCATATACTATTTAATATAAGTTTTGTTTTGTTAATTGATTTGATGTTAATTTTATTAAAATGAAAATAAAACTGATTTTGAAACCGCTTTTGTCATTCAATAATTTCAAAATTTGTGACGTCACACTAGGGGGTCCCCCCCCCCCTCACAAATGTGACTAACTGTGATAAGGACAGGGGGAGGGGCAAAAAATCAAGAAATTCGTGTGACGAATTTAAGGATGACCCCTTAAGCTATATAATATAATAGAATAACAATAACATATTAGTTATTAGTAGTTTAGGAGACTGAGAAGGTAGCTTACCGGTGTCTAATCCATAGCTCGATTCTAATTACCACCAAAATCGAAATGCAATAGTCGACAATGGTTTTGACCAGTAATGATAATAGTTTCTGTGTGTCTCACTGGGTATAGTCTAGCTTCATTTTTCATGGTGCTGATAGATATTAGAACCAGTTGGTACACTCCACGCACACTTTCATTAAATTTCGCTTGAATAGTCTCTACGCGTTCGATTTGTATCTCAGCGCACGCCTTATAAAGGACCGTGTCTTGTCAAGACTTGTGATACTCGTATAAGCTAGAATATAACAGTAGTAATTATTATATAAATCGTAAATAAAGGTTAGTTTTTGTAAAATAATAAATATATATAATTCTGTGAGTTAAAGGTATTTGTATCAAAATACATGGTACTAGAGCTTACATAGGTCTTACTGCAAAATACTAATATACAGTGGTACCTCGACATACGAGTGCCCCAACATACGAGTTTTTCGAAATACGAGCCGACGAGCAAGTGATTTTTTGCTTTAAGTTACGAGCGAAATTCGAAATACGAGTCCGGTTCGGTTCGGTAGTAACACGCAATCGCGCCAACACAATCAGTTAGCAGCGTGCTTTTATGAAAACGTGAAAAAAAAAGCACCCAGAGAAAGTTGCAACAGGTGGTGCATCTGACCTTTTTAATGACACTTGCCTAACTCATTTCCGGAACATTCTGAGAGGGAGGAAGAAACAAACCTCCTTGGACATGTCTTTTTCTAAACGGCCTACAGGTGAAAGATGTAGCGAAGACCAGTGAGGGCAAAGACCAATGAGGATATCTAATTTATTTTAGATTAACGGTAGTTCAATTGTTTTGTATGGGGAAATTTGCTTCGAGATACGAGTAATTCAAGATACGAACAAGGTTGCGGAACGAATTAAACTCGTATGTCGAGGTACCACTGTACAGACATATTTTAGGTATTTCTGCAATGTTCTGCTTATTTAGATTTAATTCCGCTAAATTATAGTGAGATAAAAATGTTGTAGAACAATGCAAATTTAAAAGATTTTTTTTTCTCTTTATTTTAAAAGGACTTTTATCTAAATGGATATGTCAGTCCTATCGCAACATATACATAATCATACATAATACGGAACATATTCACAGTTAATCTCAAGGTAGTCGCGGCGGGCACAGTACATTGTACGAGTATAACATATGGGCCTCTTTGGAAGTTGGCTGGGCTAAAATACTGTGGAACATACCAACATCCATAATATTAATTTTTAATCTGTTGATTAGTACTCTCCTAGCATCTTGATAACAGACACATTCCACCAACAAGTGTTTTAAAAGATTAATACATATATATATATACTCACGCTCATTTCCCGTGGGGGAAGGCAGAGATCAGTGTATAAAAACGTTATACTATATTCATCCAAACACATATATTCACACAGATACTTACCCTGAGATAGTTACTAACAGTATTTTCAAAATTTACATTATATATTGAAAAATTATATAACTCCTGAAAGAGTCGTGATTCCTAATACAAACATTTTTTTTATTTAAAAGAAATCCTTAATAGAATCCTTGATGTAGATACCGAAATAAATAATATTTTTTTTTTCATAACTACGCAGGGTGGTGGCAGAGATTACATACATGCCAGTAACAAGAGAAGTAATCGTCCTATGTCTGAATATTTATCAAATGACATAGTTACCGGCATCGCTTTAAGCGCTGTTTATGAAGCGACAGCAGATAAAGTCGCAGTCATTCGAAATTACTGCGCGTCGTTCCGCTGCCAAGCCAGATATAACCGTTATTCCCGGTACAATTGCGCCTTTTCAGGGAACGGCTACTGACGACCGCGATTACCTTGCAATGCCATGAAAAAAACCATTTATGCTTGTTTCTTCGCACCCCCATATCAATATCTATTAAAACAGTACGTTAAGTTTTGATACGTTTTCAATCGTATTAAGGCAATTTCAGAACAGTTGACATTTTGGCATTAAAAAAGAACAGTTAAAAAATTGAGGTGTTAATCAGGAATGGATCAATTAAAAATTTTGTAAAAAATTGTTATCTATACGGTCACAGGGACTCTTTTGAGATTATGCCTGAGCCATAGAAATAGCGGGATTCTTCAAGACTTGAAAATCTACCTCTCACTAAGGCCTTAATTCAAATGGCATAAATGGATAAAGTCTGATAAATATGCAAAATGGTACAAAGTATTACTATTGCTATTACGAGCGACATAAGTCTCAAGATCGACATGTTAAGTTGTAGTTTTTTTTTTCATATTTGTTTTATGGCTTTTGCTTAAAACATTTAGCCAGTGTCTAAAATGTAGTTAAAAACAGTACATAAAATTTTCTAACTTTAGTTGCTATTGTCAATTCAAGACTACTATTAATAATATCACAAGAAACGTCAGCAAGGTTCAGTTACTGAAGCTTATTTATTAAGCTAGCGTTGGTAAAATACGACGCCATTTCATTAAGATTTTCTAGTTGGAAGGATTAACTTAATCCTTATCTGAGAGGAGCGCAACTAAGTTAGCTCGCTACCCGTGCCGTTTGCACAGTTATACCTTTTAATGAAGTATAATATTAATCTGATTGTGTTCAGAAAAGTAAGTTACTGTAACAATACAAAAATTTGCCTATTTACAATAACCTTCCTGTTTTCTTTGAATATTAATTTCCGCCTACGCTTCTTCTTTCATAAGAGCTTCCAGACAGAAAAAAAAATAAACCGAGACGCGACGCCTCTTAATTTATACAAAATGTATGAAAACATACCGAAGAAAAACATAATTAAAGCAGCTTCACGCGAAATTGGTGCCTCGAATAACGTGCGTCGCTTTTTCACATCCGAACAACTGTTTACTGTTTGCTATACAAAACGCAAGTACCACATACACAGGCAATATTTTTTGTACCTTTGAAATCGCACATTGGCTCCGCCTAATATATTCAAAGATTTGCATACATTGCAGCGACGTGCAATACTCACACGTGTATGAACTGTGAGTCGCCATAATTACCCCGGGATGTGTGGCATTAATAAGATCATTATACTACGGCGAGAGTTCTAAGAGCTTCATTCCCTAATCATCCATTGAAATTTAATACTGTTCGGTCTGACATTATAGGTAGAACGCATTAGATTATTTAGAAGTCTAGGAAATAGGTAAGCTGTGGTCTTCTTCTGTGAGTGGCTTTCTTCTGTGAAGCGGTGATGCTCCAGAAGGAGGCTGCCGAGCGGAATCGGGAGATGGCCGATCCCGCTCAAAAGAGGCAGCTTCGGGCCAGATAGCCTGGCCTGAGGCACCGCCGGATGGCCGGGGTTGACGTCGTAGGAGGTTGGGGGGGGGGCTCCCCTAGCAGATCCAGGGGAGCGGGGGCCCTCAGATGCGATATTCGATCCTGAGGGCCCCTACAACGCCTGAGGATGGCCATCGCTGAGGTTTTTAGTGGGTAGGCCTCCCCCTTCTAGGGAGGAGAGCCCCATATGACCGCCGGGTATGCAATTCAATGCATTTTCCGCAGCGGAACAAAAAAAAAAGGCAATAGGTAAGCTATCGTTCGCTCTCCGGTTTCTACCGGTCCTCGCACATAAAACAATCATACAAAATGTGTGCCTCGTGCGAGAATAGGACCCGACCCTTTGCGTAGAAGCCGATCAATCGACCTGCCGTTTTATTAAAATTTAACGTAACAATTATCTTTACAGGCAACATAATAATATATAATTTTACAATGATAGTGTAAATAAAATAAGTAATATAGATATGTACTAACAATATACTTGACGTAAAAAATACAAAAATTTAACAACTACGAAGGATATTCAACTGTACAATATCTGACAGCAGTTGGAGTAAAATTACTTAACTTACAAATAAAAACTTGAGTAAAATTAAACTCAACTGAAGCTAAACACAGCTCTGCGACGACAAGATCTCGCAATATTTGTAACAGCATTGACTTTCTAATTAAAAATGTAAAAGCTTCCTTTAAATTTCGACTTTAAACTACTGAGCTGACTTTAAAAGCATTCGCTTGAGGTAAGTGCAGTAACTTAGTTTATGAATATAAAAACAATAATTTTCACAATGTCCATAGGATAAGTAAGTAAGTTTATACTTTAAACTTATCGGTAATATGTATTCACGTGGAAATATTTTACAATACTCGAGTAAATGACTTTTGTTAGAAAATAATAAATAATTTGATAGGTGAAATATGTATACATATTATCAAATGACTGTATAAATTTCATTTAACATTCATTTAATTAAAAGTTGGTTCTTACGATTATTTACTTATATACTTACTTATACTTATGAGCCCATGAAATTGCCTTATGTGGAAATGATTGTAGGCTCGGAGTTGTGTGCACGAAGACTGAATAACACAGCATAGCTTGGGCAAATTGGTGCCGAATTTTAGGGATGATCGGATGGTCGAAGATCATTTCCCTAATGTGGGGATCACAATATTCTTTGACTTTCACAAAGTAAGAAACTGGACACTGATAAACTATGAATTAATGACATACATGTTGCCCATTTTTACAGTATTTATTAAATCTCTACTTTACCCTTTAGGAGCAATATGCGTAATTATTGTATGTGTGTATTATTTATCTCATAAAGAAAAAGTAGTCCACATAGAGAAAGGGAAATAACAAAGTCTCGAGTGCGTGTGCACGGCAAATTTATTGGCAATATGTAAGTAGTCGCTAATACTACGCGTCGCAAATATAATAAAAGACGATTTTCCTTTATTTCCCGTGTTGTGTGTGACTACGTAAATGTCAATTGGAGTCAATTACGGTGAGCGAATTTCTGTGCCATGATGTTAGCTATCCTTCTCTGATTCATCTAAACACTACTGCAATTCATGAAGTGTCCAATGCAGCATTTGGAACTCTCTCCAATATGTACATATATATTTTATTCATATTTCAAAATAAGTTTGATAAACCAAATTTATTTATAAATCTTGACTGGAGCAAATCAATTCCTTCTCAAATTATTGTCAACTACACAATCTGTTGTGTAGACCTATCACTTAGTCTATAAACGATTGCTAACGGTATAAACCCTGTGTTATAGTAAAGCTAATAAATTTATAATTCGAATTTACGCAAAATTACATTAAATTATGTTTTAATTAATAATTCTTTATATGAATCCATAACTTCAAGCTTATGGGAAATATTTTCACAAGAGCAGTATTACAATTACCCCTCACACAATTCTTACAAAGAACAATGTTTTTAATATACAATAAATCCCATTAAATCTTACAACATAAATAATAACAGGCTATAACGCATTAACTTAAGCACTTAGTCGCTTTAAGATTCATAAGAATGGTTCTAGATTCAGAAATCACTACTCACTTCAGATAAAAGAAAGCACTTATAATACTAAATTCATAAATCCGCTATTTTTAAAGATTTTCTTCTTAAGCAACTGTTTTGTAATGCTAATCTTACTTAAAGAACTTAAAAAATATTAATTATTGTCAAATGTCAACATTTTCGCCTAGGTAGAATATCAATATCCCTTACTGTTACTGTTACAGCATAAGAATTATTTTTAGAACATTTGAAACAAGTAACATGAGCCTGACCGGTAAATTGACTGTTCGCTTCATATAAAGTAATAATAAATAAAGGAAGCACTTATAATACGACATTCATTAGAAACCGTCATTTTTTAAGATTTTCTTTAGAATTTTTTAAAAAGAAGATTTTATTGGAGAATCTATAAAATATGAATTATGACCTTTAATATCTGCATTTTAATATAGTTATAAAAACAATTTCGCTTGTTGATAATGTTACAGCATCAGAATTATCTTTTTAAATCTTTTTATCTGTTAACGTGTAATGAAGTTTTAGGAACGTAACTTGTAACCCTTTTGTTTTCTATTCAACAGGAACGACAGAGCAAGGTCGTGTTCGAGGTCAAGGTCAGTGACCCCGAGCGCGTCGCCTCCGCCCACAGCACCACCCCCGATGCTTCAGTCACATACTTTGCATCCCGACAATGCCTTAGGTAACGCGTGGTCATATGAATGAATGACGGAGTATTATCAGATTCTGTTTTCAGTGAAATTAGTTAAAATATTTGATAATTCATCTAGCCTCTAGAGATAGATTATAACAATAGTTAAAAACTATTTATCAAACAAAATAAAATACATGTTATAGATAAAAGATTAATATTCATTTCTGTACAAGCCAAAAACGTTTGTATCAATAATTTTTTTCAATGCTAGGAAACGATATCATCATCAGTTAACTCATCTTTTGATGGTCACCCTGAAAATTAGTTCCAGGTCGCGGCGCCCTAAGCGCGGCAGGTCGCCAGCTGAGTGATCACAGTAATAATCGAGAATCATCCCTGGACGACTCAGGAGTGGTGGACGACCACGACGACGGCGAACATACATCTGACGACCAAGCACCACATCCTCATCCAAGAAGGGTTCATTTACTACCAGCTCCAATACAAAACCACCCACCTACTCCAGTTCCACAAATTATCCAGGTTGGTAATTATTATCAACTAGCTTTCCGCACGCGGCTTCTCCCGCGTTGTATTAGATTTTCCAAAAGAAATAAATTTGTCTCGAAGTAAAAATTACCTTATATTCTTCCCCGTGATTCTAACGTACCAAATTGCATCAAAACCCACCCAACTGTTTTATGAAATATTCCCGTATGTAAAATATTATTCTTGTGGTAAATAAGTACCTATTTCCTTTGGTTCAGTTCAGTAGCTTATGAGCCTATACAAACAAACAAAAATTTGAAACTTCTAAAATTACTGTCCATACATTACATTACAACTATTATTCCCTGTTTTCACCCTTAATATGCATTAAAACGTAGCCTTTGTCCTTTTTAGGCTCTAGACTATCTGTGTACAATAATTCATTTAAATTGGTTCAATAATCTTAGCATGAAAACGCGACAGACAAAAAGAGTGCAAAACATTCGTAAGTGTTTCAATAATTCAATACATTTCGGGCCACTAGCGAATTGGTGACGGAGCTAGAGGACTACAAATAAAATGATACATATAAAAATGATACATTTATTTGGTCATCATATTAATTGCAACTCTTTGATTACTTTCACATTCATAACATTAGTACCTAAGGAATTAAGAATGACTGTAACCACTTGCATCCAAGTGTTTCAATAATTCAATACATTTCGGGTCACTGGCAAATTGGTGACGGAGCTACAGGACTACAAATAAAGTATAGCCTATAAAAATGATACATTTTGTTGGTGGTCATATTGATTGCAACAATTTGATTGAGAAGAAAACAATGAGCTGCATTTCAAATCAATCAAATTATTTGAGATATTTGGACTAATACAAATCGCAGCAATTACTATTATTTTATGTTGAGTGTTCTTTGATATTATACCGTCGCACTAATATCAAGTACACTAATGCAATTGCACTATTTACACCCTTAGCTCTAATAAGAAATCTAATGTGCACATTAAGTCTTAATTAGTTGGTTAAATAGAGATATACATATGTTTGATATATCCCCATTTACAATGTTTTTGAATTGCTGTTTTAAATTTCTAAATTTCTGCCGTAAACCAAATTTCATAATTGCGGAAAGATTTCAATATTAAGTTTATTTTATTTTTCATGATATATATTGACAAACAAGCAGATTGTCTAACTGATGTTAAGTAGTAGTAGTTAAGTACATGAGGTTACTGTGAAAGTTGCAGCAAAACTACAACTCCTACAAAACCAAAATGTACATTGCCATCATGTGACATAAGATGAAAAATCACAGAACCCAGTAATTTTACTGCTTATCTTAACCTTCACACCAAAACACAGCGAATGTGAAAACTGTTATTTTGCGGCAGAAATAGCTAAGACGGAGGTACCCAATTCCAAGACCCTGGTACAGAGTCACCCTCCAATAAAATTAAAGTAAAATTAATTAATGCTCGGTTTCGAACCACGCCACAATTATGTAAACGGAAATAATTTCTTTTACACAACTATTAGTGTTACTTAATGTGATTGTTTACACGTTAACCCTGCTGTCTGTATCCTGCACAGAGAGTTCCTTTTAATTCTATTTTGTTTTTATAATAATATGATTGTAACCTGTTTTATGTGCCAAATATATAAATAAAAAAATTATTTTTTGAAATTTTATCCTATTTAGACAATATTGATGGATTTTTTTAATATTCAGGAAAAACAGACACAGATTTCAAAGGAAAAAACCCAAACAATAAAAACGGAAAAGCAGTCTGAGAAAACGAAGAAGTCAGAAAAAGGCAGCATGCAGGAGAAGTACCCATTGAATCCAGACTATTTAAATCAGATCGTGGTGCTAGGTAAAAACTTATTTTAATTTTGTATAGCACTGCTTATGAACTTTCTAAATAATACCATCAATCTTAAATCAAAATTATAATAAAAATCACTACTTATTGGTGGTATTATATTAAAATTTCCAATTGGCACGGCTTCAACACTTAAGCACAAACCAATAAACACTACAATACTGCTGACACTGTTCAAGAACGGATGCTTTTGCCAAAACAGGAGCCTTCGAAAGATTCTTTACAATGAATTGTACATTATTAATAACAATTTACATTACAGCAAACACGTTCAAAAATTTTCAATTTCAAACTTTCGTAGTTTAGTGTTTAATCCTGGTTAATCTGATATTGGCTAATTAATAATTTGTGCATGTGATATTATCATCTCTTGAATTACTTTGTCTACTGAATATTTAAGTTTACATAATTTGTTATTTATAAGAATTCTAACTTCTCGTATTCGCGCTTTTACCTCTATGCAATTTTCTATCTTTCTAAATTTTATTTCAACCAAAAAATTCGCTAATACCTTACTGTTACAATGTTGATTATCTCTAAACCCTTTAAAAAATAATAATTCTAACATGTTCACTTTGTTTCAATTGCATTTGCAAACTTATGTATAATTTGGATTTCTGAAGCAATATGTAAGGTTACTCACTATTCTTCCTATCTTTTCCAAATAGTTGTGAACCGTGGGCTTGACACGATTTTGACAATCAATCTCATGGATTCACTATACTTTTGGTGGCTTTGAGAATCATTAACAGATGGAATAAAATAATTCAATAAGCTACCAATTTGTAGATACCGCAGTTAGAAACAAAATTTTGCAACAATAGCAATCGTAATGCTAAAGTCAACGAAGTTTCCATTTTTATTGTTGACATTGATGTAAAATCGAGTATTGGTTTAAATGGTTACTTCGCATGGCTGATCTTCACTAGTAGCTTCACTTCTCAGTGAGCATTTTAATTCAACACTTGCAAATCTCGCTTCTACCCTCATTAATATCGTCAGGGGCGGACTGGCCATACAAGCGCGCGCCCGACCTCCCGCAAGCGGAGACGACGAAAATTAATGAGCTCAGTTTATTGGCAGCCACGCACAAATCTCATATGGGCAATTACGAGCAAAATTGCACTTACTTCACAGGTTAGTAAAACACAAACGCCAACGCTTTTCCCCCCAGTCCACCCCTGTTCCCCACAGGAAGACTGCAGGGTGACTTTGCGATTGGTTTTCGCTGTCGTCTCATCGCAATGTCAAGAATTGCATTTAAGTGTCTTATATATCTCACATTCTCTCTCCACATCTGAACTTATATGCAATTCGTGTAAATGGGAACACTAAATTGAATACGATTTGGATATTAATGGCAAAATGCACTTACACATTCATTTCAAAATTCTAACATTGGCATTTCAAAATTAACGAACCGTGCATTTTCCTACATACTATCTTAGTCCTATATCCGCTTCCGATTGCATGCTTACCTAGTCCGTTATTGTTACAATAAATAATCGAGTTAAGTTATAAGTTAGTAATCTTTGCATCTAAAAGAACTCTAAGCTTCACTATGCTTTTGCTTGTGTTTTGTATCCATTGTTTTCGATGTAATGGGCACCTGTTATGTTCGCACTTTTGTAGAATAATTTCTCCGATTTGATTACAGACGAGCTGCTGGATAGAAACTGTGAATGCTGCGTTTCTTGCTGCATAGACTATGAAGGCTGGCTCCAATTTCAGAATTGCTTGTATGGGATCGTGAAGGATCCGTTGTTCGAGTTGTTCATAACAACATGTATAGTTCTTAATACACTCTTTCTCGCCTTGGAGCATCATGGGATGAGTGAAAATGTTAGACAAGCATTAGATATAGGAAATAAGGTACATTATTTATCAGTTTATTTTAATTATATTGTTAATTACTCATTATTCGAATCTCGAAATAATCATATTTACCTTTGTAGGTGTTCACATCTATATTTACATTAGAATGTATAATGAAAGTAATGGCGATGAGCAAAGACTTTTTCGCTTGTGGTTGGAATATATTTGACTTGATTATAGTGTCAGCCAGTCTATTAGATCTTATTTTTGAGCTTGTGGATGGCCTATCCGTGTTAAGGGGCCTTCGTTTGGTAAGTTGAACAGCGAAATATCCCAGCTCAACTGTTTGTAAAGCATCAACTTTAATAATTCTACCTTATTCTTTCCAGTTACGAGTGTTAAAGTTAGCTCAGTCGTGGACTACAATGAAAGTATTGTTGAGTATTATAATATCGACAATCGGTGCTCTTGGTAACTTGACTTTCGTCTTAGTGATAGTTATATACATATTTGCTGTTATCGGTATGCAGCTTTTCTCTAAGTCGTATACACCAGATAAGTTTGAGCCAGATCCTGTTCCAAGGTATGTACTCTTACATAACAATATTCATATGTAATGATTATTTAAAATTGCATGTTTTATGTAGCGGAATAAATTCCATAAATTCCAAAAATACGAATAATGACTTGCGAAAATAAACACGAGTACCGGTCTTACTTACATAAAACAACATCTTTCCAATTTTTTTTAATGCTCAAACGTGCAATGATCTACAAGAACCGGATGATTTCTTGTATCGAAATTTCTTCATTTCGTAACAATAAAATAATACTTGTTCGCTTTAGGAACATTATTATATCTAAACTAAATCAACTAAATGAATTATTTCAGTGCAGAATCAGAGATAACAGAGAGATTTCAAATAGATATTTAAAACACATAGCCTTGCCGATATCGTATAGAACTTCAAAGAAAAACATATATATGTTATTTATTCCTCTGTAAAATATATGGTTGTATGAAAACTGTGTTTAACACATAACAGTATAAAATCATAGTATGTTTAGCAATTAAGTTTAAAAAGACTATATTATATAAATTTGATTTATTTTCAACATAAACATTAGATTTCACGAATTTCCTTAGTTACATGAATTGTTTCCGAATTTTCAACTATTCCATAAATTATAATTATATTTTTCTTTTATTGGACGTCGTTAGAACTTGCTAAGGACTGAACAAAAATTATAATATATATTTTAATTTAAGTGATTATTCATTAACCCACATTTTTATCAACAGGTGGAATTTCAATGATTTCTTTCATTCGTTCATGATGATTTTTCGTATTCTTTGTGGCGAGTGGATCGAACCCCTCTGGGACTGTATGCGAGCAGAGCAGGCGAGCGGTGCCGAAAGCTGTTTCTTTATATTTTT
This sequence comes from Scirpophaga incertulas, assembly GCA_036419045.1. NCBI lineage: Eukaryota > Metazoa > Arthropoda > Insecta > Lepidoptera > Crambidae > Scirpophaga > Scirpophaga incertulas. Next base: position 6,929,675 of record CM071645.1, on the reverse strand, counting down.
ACCTGCGTTAGTAATGGGTAATTTCATGGTGCTCAATCTCTTCCTTGCCTTACTGCTCAATAGCTTCAACAGTGAGGAACTTAAGAATAAAAAAGAGGTAACACACTTTTTAATTTGTATGAAGTCTAGATTGATATTAAAAAGATATTGCCAAATATAAAACCTTACGCTTACGCTTTTCAGGAAGTAGGCGAGGATTCAAAATTAGCTAAAAGTTTCGATAGAATACGCTCTATTGTAAGAAAAAAAGGCTTTCTTATATCAAGAAGTAAAGAGACTGAAAAAAAATCTAAATTAGAAGAACTAGTTAATGAATTTATGGCACAACATCGCGCCGGTGAGAAAAAAGCGTCTATACAAAGCGAGCAACGGTTTTCGTCGTCGGTACAAGAAACAATATTATTTCCACACGACAATATTTATAGTCATAGTTATCAAGAAGCATTAAACAGGTATCTAACTGCATTAGGTGTATAGGTATTTGCAGTTCTATTGTTGTTTTTCTTACAAATATTCAAATCAATTATATTTTGCAGGCCAATATCCGTAGGTTCTGATTTTCCATTCCCACCTGCATACCAAAGCGGAAACAATTTTAACCATGGAAGTCAAGAAACTTTAAAAGACGTTCGTGACTTGGCTACCGAACATAAAATAACCAGCATCAGGGAAGATTCTAAAGAGAATTTAGAAGACACGTCTCCTGTTGATCTAATTACTGCCCAAAAATTATTGAATCAAATGTCTTCTGGATATCACACGCAGCCATCCGACTCAAAAGGTGAATAAAAGTCTAGACATACCGTCAGTTTATATATGAGCGAACTGTGTGTTTACTTTTACTTTCAGATGAAAATGAGCATTACGAAATGGCACAGTTGTCGTGTAAAACAACACCAGAAAAAAGCAACCGGCCAGGAAGAGAAACGCCGAATATGTTAATATGTAAGGAAACCGAGAAAAAACCTGATGAAGAAGAAATGAAACATCCGTGGCAAACTTTAGTCTCATATGTAGATGAATTAACCGTAGGTGGGAGGAAAAACTCAAAGGGCCAATATATTGATGCAATGGGGAATTTTCCGGGATTTGGGAAACAAAAGGAGCCAAAAATACCACAAGACTGTTTCCCACGTCAATGTTATGATACGTACGTTTACATTAAATTTTATGCATCCGACATTATGACATTATTGATTGAGCAACTGATTTAGTATCTAATTTACCTCTGTATTTAAATCAATTAGCATGGCTCCATAAACCCTCCATCTGATACTCTAAAATCGGCATGTGCCTTCTCAATGAATGCTTTGTTCTAATTACCTGCCTACTATCTTTTTACTAATAGTGTTCAAGTATTGAGTTACAAATAGGAACTTAACTTTCACTCATATCACAAGTATTGTCTATGCCATTTTTATGAATTGCCCTGACCTAGGTAGTTTAGGAGTTGCCTCACAGTTGGAACATTGATTACACATAACGTAGGTAGTGCTAGGTTTTTCGCCGATCAAGCAGAGGAAGGCACATAATCTTGGCTTGCAGCTATTCTTTTATTTTGTTCATTCCATTCCTTTAGATGTTCCTGTTGGGACACCTGTATCCAAACAAACTTAGGCCAGCGCTGGATGGTCATCCGGACTTTCATCCTCCGCTACGTCGACACACCTGCATTTGAGTGGTTTGTTTTGGTGCTAATATTCGCCTCTAGCATCACCCTCTGCTTTGAAGACATTCACTTAGAGAAAAACAAGCCATTGAAGAAAATTTTATACTGGACCAACCTTGGTTTCTGCATGATCTTCGTCGTGGAAATGTTCCTGAAATGGATCGCATTGGGGTTTTTCCGATATTTTACCAGCTTCTGGACTCTATTAGACTTTACGATAGTCTTTGTAAGTATATTCAATTATTTTTATTACTATTATATTTAGGGATACATAAGAAATATGGAAACATATTGGATTGATGCTAATTAGCGTTTTGTATTAAATTGTGATCTTGTAATTATAAAAAATAATTTAATAAAAATGTATAAATCTTAAAAAATGTGAAACTAAATGGATAAGGTAAGTGATATAGATAAATTTGTATATTATTTTTCATGAATATTCAAATTAGCTTATATTATGTTATATGGAAGTATTTATAACTGATATTTAAATTTTCAGGTTTCTGTGTTTAGTTTATTGATAGAGGAAAACGAAAATCTAAAAGTTCTAAGATCACTACGAACTCTACGTGCTTTACGTCCATTGAGAGCAATATCTAGGTGGCAAGGCATGAGGATAGTTGTTAATGCACTCATGTACGCTATACCAAGCATTTTCAATGTATTGTTAGTCTGTTTAGTATTTTGGTTAATTTTCTCCATAATGGGTGTACAATTTTTTGGTGGAAAGTTCTTCAAATGCGTCGATGATGAAGGAGAACTGCTCCCTTTAGAGGTAAGCGGTCATTACATATATGGTTATCAATATTCAAAAAAGCTACTGGGCATATCAAGGTCCATCGACCTATGCCAGTGTATGTTGCCAGTGACTTATGCACTGAAACCAAGTCACCAAATGCTCCTCTTGTAGCAAACATACACCGAAGAACTTAATTTTGGTAAACCTAAACCCAAAAGCGATCCCACAAGGCAGAAGACAGACAGTTCAGTAAAGATAACAGATTGATAAAAGCGAAAAATGTTAACAGCACAAGGCCGATTATTCTGAAGATGCTTGTGAGATGTCAAGCAGCATTGGGCGTCTCTCAAAAATATGATGTTAATATTTTTTTTATTATTTTGAAATACCGTTTAAGCATCAATAGGGAAAATATTAAATGCAAACATTACGTAACGTAATCTATTACTATTATTTGATATGTTCAATAAAATAATGTTGTTAAAATCTGTGGTAAATTCATTCTTAATATCAAAAATAATTCTTTGCAGATAGTGAACGATAAATGGGAGTGTTACTATAATAATTTTTCATGGGTAAACTCTAAAATATCGTTTGATCATGTGGGTATAGCATATCTAGCCCTTTTTCAAGTCGCTACGTTCGAAGGCTGGATGGAAGTTATGGCTGACGCTGTGGATGCTAGAGGAGTAGATTTACAGCCAGCAAGAGAAGCCAACCTCTACGCTTACATTTATTTTGTTATATTCATTGTGTGTGGGTCATTCTTCACTCTTAATTTATTCATAGGAGTCATCATTGACAACTTTAATATGCTCAAGAAAAAGGTACGCACCTAATTCATCTTCCTTATTGTTATACTCGTAGCCTTGACTTTATCTACTAATAATATTTATTATTTCGTTGTTTTCAGTACGAAGGAGGAGTATTAGAAATGTTTTTAACTGAAAGTCAAAAACACTACTATACAGCAATGAAGAAATTAGGTAGAAAAAAGCCCCAAAAAGTAATTAAGAGACCACGAAATCAATTTTTGGCGATGTTTTATGATTTATCAAACTCACGCCGCTTCGAAATTGCCATATTCGTGCTTATCTTTCTGAATATGCTCACGATGGGAATAGAACATTATGATCAACCGCATTCCGTGTTTTTTATTTTAGAAGTTAGCAATGCTTTTTTCACGACAGTATTTGGATTAGGTAAGATTGTTTCACATATTACACACAATGTAGCAGTCATATTTTCATTAATATGTATTCGTCAACATTCAAACACAATCTTTTTCATATGATAATAAATATTCATTTGCATACCCGTTGATGTACTAATTATTTACTATTATTATATCTACTTTAATACTATTTATTAAATTTTACATTGCTATTTGTCATTCCAGAAGCAATAGTTAAAATAATAGGTCTACGATACCACTATTTTACGGTTCCGTGGAATGTTTTCGATTTTCTGCTGGTGCTCGCTTCAATCTTAGGCATTTTGATGGAGGATATCATGATAGACTTGCCTATATCACCCACACTGCTCAGAGTAGTCAGAGTATTTCGTATAGGGAGAATATTAAGACTGATAAAAGTAAGTATTTTGACTTGATTATTTCGTTCACTGTTTCTTTTATACGATAACGATAACCCGGTAACCGTTGTCTCTACAACAACGAGACTATAGACAACGAGAAACTTCCTCACAAGCCAAAATCGCATGTAATCAAATAATAAAATCAAAAGACAGACAAAAGAATTGAAAAATGTAATCATTAATGTACTCATTTAATATATATTTTCAATTTCAACAAGTATTGATTACTTAAGTAATATTTCCAGGCCGCAAAGGGCATTAGGAAACTGCTGTTTGCGCTGGTAGTATCATTACCAGCATTATTCAACATTGGCGCCTTGTTGGCGTTGATAACTTTCATATATGCCATCATAGGCATGTCGGTTTTCGGTCACGTCAAGGAACAAGGCGCCTTGGACGACATAGTCAACTTTCAAACTTTCGGGAGAAGTATGCAGTTACTTTTTCGGTATGTATTATATATACAAATTGCATTCAATTTTTAACATATTCTCTCCTAATTTTTTCCTGTTTAACTTTCAGCCTTATGACATCAGCAGGGTGGAATGACGTGCTAGAATCATTGATGATCCAACCTCCAGCTTGCGAACTAGGCGACCACGGTCACAGTAATGGCAACTGTGGAAGCCCTCTTCTCGCTATCACCTATTTCACTTCCTTTATCATTATCAGCTACATGATCGTTATTAACATGTACATTGCTATTATTCTTGAAAATTTCAATCAGGCACATCAAGAGGAAGAGATTGGTATCGTGGAAGACGACTTAGAAATGTTTTACATTAGATGGTCTAAGTAGGTATATTCTACTTGGGAAAATGCAACGCGTTATAACAATAGATATTCAATTTCAAAACAATAATGTTATATTTCAGATACGACCCTCACGCAACACAGTTCATTAGTTTTGCTCAGTTATCAGATTTCATTGCTTCTCTGGATCCGCCGTTGGGAATATCAAAACCAAATACAGTAGCACTAGTCAGTTTCAATCTCCCTATAGCGAGAGGCAACAAGATTCATTGCTTAGATATTCTACATGCACTGGTCAAACATGTATTGGGCCACGTAGAAGAAACAGACACATTTAGACAACTTCAAGAACAAATGGACATTAAATTTAAAAAACAGTTTCCGACAAGGAAAGAATTAGAGATAGTATCATCTACGCGTATTTGGAAGAGAGAAGACAAGGCGGCTAGAACTGTACAACGAGCCTGGAGGGAATACGTTAAGTAAGTAATAGTACGTTAAATAGTCTAGTATTATTATTAACTACAATAAATTTTGTATTATATATATTGGTCGGAAGATTTGATGATCATTCTTAAACTATGAGAATCACATTGTATCCATTGCAGACGCAAAAATCGTAGTCCGTCAAATGAGGAGGAAAGTACAAAATGGTCGCCGGGAGGCGGATGGGGAGGTCGATTGAGTGCCTTGCTACATGTCAGAAGAAGTTCCCATGCTTCAAGCCGGAAATCTTCAAGAGCCTCCGATGCATCCGATCTTAGCGAACTTGGTGGTGCCTGGCTTAACCTACCGTTACTTCTTCTACCTGGTGCTACCCCTACTGAACAGGTACACCTTTCTGATTATCTACCTTTCTTACTTTATATTTTTAGATAGTCTTTCGGTTTGAAGGCTGTTTTAAGATTAAATTTTGCTAATGCCTTTAGACCATACTTCAGATATCAGCTGTCTTTTAATTTTAACTGGATTACCTGCTAAATCTATTTGTATTTATTTATTCGTCCTCTTTATATTTGATGTTAATATTTAGGATGAACGTTAGTTGGTAGTATTACATTTAGAAAGAAACTAGTGTCACGAGGTACACACACAAGTTTGTCCACAAGATATTAGTCTCGAAACAGTAATCATAGCATAATATTCATAGAAGATATTGAAGGTAGGTATAAAGAAAGGTTCGAATCTTTGAATGATGGGATGTATGGTTCTGGTAAAGTAATGAGGTCAGAGCGTGAAATGAATACGTGTGGGCAGGCGGCGAGTGGATCCGAGTCGGCGCCCCCAAGGCGACGTTCGGCGTATGGTCTTCCCTTATTCCTGAGGCACCAAGACGCTGTGGACGAAGACGGAGGCCCTAAACGCGCAGGTTCATATGTAATGTTATGCTTTCCGTGTCTCCCATAATTAGAGTAACCCGTGTACTAATAAAAACTGAATATGAAACGCCTACTAAAAACAAAGTACAAATGAATATCAAGTATTTTATGCATGGCTGAATGTGGGTTGAATAAAATTGGCAAATAAAAAATAACATAACTTAGCAAAAATACCCTTTATACTTAGGAAAATAATTCTAAATTACATAAAAATAACACACGTCAATACACAGGTAATGTCAAACTTATGTTTTTGAACTGAATATACATTTTTTATTAGTAATGTCACATTAGCAGTTAATAGTAGACGGATAGCAACTTTGATTTATTAAACCAATGAAAAGTGAAAGCACTGTAGTAGCAAAACGTCAATATTGGGGGAGTATACAAATGCAGTATTACAACGACCTCTACCAAACAACCCTACCCGTCTATTACGAACTAAGTTGAAAAAATCCTTATTAAATGAAACCTGCTGGAATGTATTTAATATTTTATATTGTTACAGTATAATTTATTTATATGTGATAGTAATAATCTTTTTAAATATAGATATACATTAAAAAATGATGCTTTGCATGATTGCTTATACTGCCTAGAAATTGTAACTTTTGGACATTGTTATCATTTTACTAATACAGCACAATTTTGACTGTGTGTTGTAAATTTTGTAATTTGCTCGGTAAGTAGTAGATGGAATTTATTTGTAATGTACGCCCTGTTTATCGTCGTTTGATTATAGCAGTATTGTTTTTATGTTTCCTGTTGTTTGCTCCATAAGTACCTAACTATACAAACAAGAATATTTACAAAATAATTTTATAAACATTTTTTAACTAAGCATATGTATTGTTTTCTGTACGAATTAACTATTTTTTTTTTGTATTCTCACTTATTTGATATAATATTTAATGACATCGGCTAAATTTAATGTTCAGCGATCAAATATAATGGTACGCATAAATGAACAATAGTTCAATCCATAATAGCCATTTAAACGCAACGTATTACTAAATAGACCTATTTAAGAGGATCACATCAAGCAACAAGTTTTATTTTTTAATTTGCTATGGTATAATTATAAAATCTACTGATTTGTATCAGTTTTTTAGACACACTTCAACTAACTCAGCGTTCACTTTTCTACGCTCTTTGGTTATAAGGACACCATAGCACTATAAATAAAAAGTTTCGTTTCCGATTCCTTCAACTAAAGCCACAATTAAGGTTTAACTAAATCCATAGCCGAAACAGGAAAACCGTTAGGCCTATCAGAGCTTATAAAATATCTTTTCAATGGTCAACGTTATAACGTCTCGTTCTACGTCATGGCGGACTAGTTTTGAGACAGCTTAAAAAAAACATGAAAGTAACAACACCTTTACGGATCAGCTGTGGTTTATAACTAGAATTGAAGCTCACTTTCGGTTCAAAAGCTCAACATTTCAGGTTCCCTTCGTCTGAGCTCAAGAAGAAGTTCGGCTCGACGAGCCACAACGCCAGTTCGGGCGCGGACACCGTCTCCCCATGCGAACAACAGCGAAGTCAGCATTCTGGTGACGGAGGCCTCACCCGATGCCGCCCCTCCCCCTTCCGCGCCGCCCACCGTGGTCAGGGTGCTCGTCCACCGCGAGAGCGATGAGCAGCCCAGCTGATCTACTGCCGAGCCCGAAGAGGCTCCGCCACCAACTTAAACTTTTTAGTGTCAAATAGTTCTCAATAAGTGACTTGGAAGCAGACGCGACTAGTGATTACGAATTATGGCAGGATAAATTGATAAGCCGTCAAGTTGAATATTTAGCAATTGAGATAAGTAATGGATGACACAGGAGCTAAGAATGTTGTTTTGTTTTAATCGTGTTTTGTGTCGCGTCTGCAAAAGCAGTGTTCGCTAGTTGGCGCCAAGCGTAGCCTCTAGTGTAATAGATGTCAATAAATAAGCTATTAATATAGATGTGAACGAATTATTGTGTTCACGACGGACGAAAAGTGATATAACGGGTAAATATGATTCGATTATAAATTTTGTGATTTTAAATATTAATTGTAGCTTATCAAGTTTACTATAGAATATGTTTTTAAGTAGGAATTATCGAATTGAGGTTTTAACAAATTGTTGCATTTATTTTAAGTCCCTCGTGGTTTATTGCCAGAAGCTACAAATAGCCTTTTGCATCGTACAAAATCGAATTCATTAGTCCCGTTTAAATTTCCTCTGCATTAGTAGTAAATAGATGTTCTAAGATCTTAATAGGAGGTGCTTGCTGGAAAGTTATGTCGTATATTATCAAACGCACAAGGCATGACCAGTAATAATTTACGCTAGATTTTATTTGTACTATATCGATGAATTATGAAGTTTAATATTTCACAAATACATAAATGGTTGCAATTATGCAACGACTAATATAGAGTTTGCTTAATTTTCCTAAAAGCTACCGAACAGAAATGCGACAGCAAAAAACGTCGAGAGTTAATGATTCAAAGTTATGGATCGTGAAGGTAGCCACATATTTTGTGGATAGCTGTCAATGATCATATGTCAGTGAAGTTTAGGATCGCTAAGACGCTTGTAACTTGCCGACATTAATTCATATTTAAGAGTTTGAAACTCTTTTCAGTGGAATAATTGTCAATTGTCTTTCTTTGTATTATTAATAATTAATTAGACATGCTTCGCGCAAGACCTACCTTCAAAAGTAACAAAGAACTGTCGGTGTTGGAAAATAATCAATTATAAATATTTAACGATTCGTCGTAATTTAGAATTTAAGCCGATTAAATATCAACCAACCCACGGTTCTAAGTAAGAATTGTCAATGAAAGTTGAAAGTTGTTTTCCGACACCAGTTTTGAGTATAGGCGTTATTCGCTCCCTCTGAGCTTAGCTTGAAGCAGTAGGCCGACGTAAGATATATAATATAATTAGAGATTACTTGATTTTTGACAATAACGTTAAAATTAATAACTTCTAGATCAGAATGATTAGCTGTAATACTATACATTTTTCTCGTGGTGCATAGCTGATATTCATATCTTATTGGCCTACCATTAGCTATAAAAACCACAAAATAAAATATAATTTGGTTCAAGCTTACCTATTATTTGAAAAGGAAAGGAAAACAGAACGTGTACTGGACCAATCAATCATGGGTGAATTATCTTTGATGATATTTTTAAGGTTTTGTGATTGGTTGAACACATTGATTTGGATTTTGTTTATTGGTGGCCTATATTTTCGTTCTTGTTTCATTTTTCGCAGTAAAGCCCCATGTTATTTCAAGTATTAACAAAATATTATTTATTTCGTTCGGGCTTTGAATGGTTGTTGGTACTTTGTAAATATTTGTATTTATTGTGACGACTATGATCATTTCCACGTTCTTTACATATGGCACAATAATATAATTCAATTTACTTAATACATGTGTTTTGGATCAACATAAGTAGATACATTTTTATAAGGCTCTATATTCATCGTTCCGATTCACATATCTAGTTACTGAATAATTTATATGTCCCTACCGAATTCTTTAATAAAGGTTATAAAAAACAGAGTGAAATGGAAGTTCCTGGAAATGTTTTAAACTAGAACGCTGCGTGCGTTACTCAGGGCCTAGAGTGTACTAGTAACATATTTTCATTTCTTCCACTAACATGTTGTCACCTGTTAACTAAGATCAACTAGTTGAATTGAGCCGCGATCATATTCTGACCACATAAAATTGTTTTTAGACATATTAATCTTAACTTGAAATCATTAATTTAAGGCCTGGACTTGTCTGTACATGCGCCTGAGCATGGATCGTTTCGTCGAATAACATGTTTCAAATGTATAGTTACTGTAATTTTTGTGTAAACGGAAATCTCACTTGCATCGATGTAATATCTGTTGCAAATATTATTTAACATAATGGTAAAAGTCAACGACTGACAAAATTTAATTAAATTTATTTATTTTTATTTATTTAGTAATTTTTTGCACATGTAATTAGTATTACAACAAACATCATTAAAACCAAGGTATACAAAGGGACTGCTTATTTCACAACTGAACTTTCTTCCAGCAGACCTGTGAGTGAGGTTTATTTTAATAAATTTATCATTCCATAAAATTCGACATCTTCGTCTATACTTACACTACATATGAGATATTTGTTTCTATTAACCAAATATCCAATTCGTTTACGAGAGCCGATCATTCATATTAATTCGGTTATTTATTAACTAAGTCAGCAATTGCAATTATATTAATTTCATAATTCTTCTTACTTTAAACCGATCTTTTAGGTTTCTATATATCTATAAAATATATCAGAGTGACCAATGTGCCACATATTTGTTAGTTTACTCCACCAATAACTAAAGCCGATCCACAAAATTCAGATTTAGTTGTTCAAGTGATGTGTACTTCGATAACAATTTCCGATCACTTCTAAATAAGATACTTGAAAATGAATTTTAATTATACTTGGCTATAAGAAAATTCAAGGTCGCAACATTTGAGACTTATATACCGATTCCCTGAACGGTCAATCTTTTCTGGAACTCAGTAGGACTCTTTGGCATATAAATATGCGTGGTAGGCCATAGTATACTTGAACGATTTCCTAATCTTTCCTAGGATAAAATTAGCATTTTTAAAAGATTTTGAACAAATTATTATAACACCGCTTGTCACAGAGGGCATACAACACCTGTATAGAACAGATCTGCTGAATTTACATCTATTAATCCCTCTTATTTTTCTATTGTTTAGTACAATCAAACATTTGAAAAGGATAAATTTATACATATAATAAAACAACGCAATAAATATTTTCAAATCGTGTTGAAGGTCGGCGAGGTCGCCGAGTACCTTCAACACGATTTTAAAATATCAGGTGATAACGAATAAGAATATTTATAAAGAAAACAAAACAAACAAATTATATAATTAAGATTTTGTTATCCTTGCAGCTAGCGTTGATCCTCAGTTGATTCAGATGTTGATAGCATCAACAAGGTTTTCTGAAAAGGTCGAATGGTTTTTTCATATTCCCAGAATACCCAAAATCATAAATAATGAAAGAGGAACTTATTTATAGAAATGTCAATTGTTATAACCTAAATATTAATGTATATATTAATCAGTTCAGTGCCTCTAGTTATGTGCGCACAATTTGCCGCAATTTCTTATAATTACGCTATAAAATATAGGTATTAGCTAGAAAACGTATTGAACATTTTCAATCGCACATTTTTATATGAGAAAATATAACTGTCTATCTTCTACCAATTAGCCCCGAAGTTAGTTCAGTTTAGATACCACAAGTTTACATTTATTTGCAAACGATATCGAGATTGTAAATGATTGTATGAATATATTATAGCCTAGCGTAATGTAATTGTACGATTTTATTCATATCTGTGGTTTCTACTTCTGTAGTTACCTATACCTCAAAAACCTAACAAAAACGATAGCTAATTTGTGGTAGCCACATTTTTACTGAACTAGGTAGCAATACGATAGTTTGGTGATAGTAAAACTGAAAATTCTTAACCTTTTTATAGTAATATTTTACGATATACAAAACATTGAATCGTATCCATGTTGTTAAAGAAAACCCGTGAATAGTGTTACTTAAGAAACTGATTCACTCTTGATCACCATTTAGTGTTGGCAGAATTCGAGTCGTCGGAGTATAAGTTAAGCAACTTTGTCACAAGAGAAATAAGGAACTCGAGTCTTGAGATTTTGAGGAATAGTAAGTTCCGATTCTGTTGAAACAAATGCTAGTGTTACATAATAAGACAACTAAATTGAATATGTGAATACGTAATCAACATATACAACTTTACTAGTTAACGTTTAAATTATCACACAAATACTTTACAAAGTATTATAAAAAAAATATTTAAAAATATATCTAAACAACAACTTTATCTGTATTCAAGAATATTTCTAATAAGTGCGTATATAGGAGATTCAAGTAAATAGAATTAAATTAAAATATTGAGAAGAAAAGGGGTATTTTAAATTAACATCTTTTTTGAATAAACGTAGAGTTCAATAAAACTGAGTAGTTCGATATGTTATTAAAATTAGTTAAATCCATACCTAAATTATGATTTAAAAGGTCTCGAATCTCGACTAACCACAGTCCACCTACCTGAAGAAATAAACTTAATTAAACATATTTAGGGTGACAGTAAAGAGGTATAGTGGTAAGAAATAGTTGTGGGTGTATTTGTGAGTGGATCGCTGTTTATTATCTATCCGAATTAAATTGATTTACACTGGTTTTGAGTATCACAAGTTTCACTATTTATTAACAAGTATTTTCTGGAGGTGTTTATAGTGCACTATCTTCACTATTAAATTTGGTTTATTACAATTTAGTGGAAATACTTAACGTGTGTGAAACGGTGAAGTGGATCATAGTGACTAGAAATTAAGAAAAAAAATAAATTCCCTCTCCACATTTGCTTATACTGTCGAATTTCCGAAATTACAAGTATATACATTATTTCACTAACACTGGTATCGTAATCTATAGCGCATTGCATTGGACCGATCGAAAACGAGTGATGACGCCTTTGGAACGAGGTTCGAGCCTCAGCGGATACGATCCTTTTGTTTTGTTTTTCTCGTCGATTATTTTGTGAGAATGCATTATTCGTGTTGTAAGTCGACTACAGGGGACGCTACCGATTCCATCAATTGCTCGAGGTGTTCAAGTAATTATCATATTAAATGTTTACCAATGTACAAGAAAAAAGATATAACTTCTAAGTTTAAGACATCGTGGATTTGTCCCGAGTGTTGTGCCAATATACCTAAGCAACCAAATCGTGATAACACGCCCGTACGCAACAACTCGACATCGGCCGAAGTTAATGAAAATATAACCCTTCGTCGTGGAGTGGTTCCGCAGACAGTTTCACCTGTAGTAGCACAAGAGATTCAGCAATCTGACGTCAATGTATTGGAGTTTATTCGGAATACCATAGCGTCTGAAATCGATAAGTTAAAGACTTCAATACAGTCTATGATTTTTGATACTATTTCTAGAGAAGAAATCTCGGAAATTAAACAATCCCAAGATTTCATAAATTCCAAATTTGAAGATTTTGAGCGCCGCGTTGTCTTGAACGTGATGCTAAGAAGCAGGCGATGGCAATATCGGACATGCATAATATCAAAACATCTTTAGACAGAATAGAACGTGAAGCTAACAACCGAGAACAGTAGACGAGGAGATCTACTCGTAATGTGGAAATTTATGGTACCGGAAAGGAAGGGAGAGAATTTAATGGAAGTCCTTAAATCTATTTCAAATCGTTGTAATTTCAACTTTAGCCTGGATCCTTCGGTTCACATTGATTTTGTGACTAGAGTGTCCCCGCGAAAAAATGATTCAAGGAGGATAAAACCAATTGTAGTTCGATTTCTATCCCGGTGGAAAAAAGGTGATTTTTTAGCACAGACCAAAAAATTGAAACTTAACTCAGTTGATATTGGCTTTACTGGTACATCTAGTCCTTTATATTTTAATGCTCATCTTACTAGCGTTAATATCATTATTACATGAAACTAAGAAACTAGCAAAAGAAAAAAACTATCTGTATGTCTGGGTCAAACATTGTACAGTCATGGTTCGTCGAGAGGATACCAGTCCTGTGATGCACATATTGAGTAGGGATGATATAAAAAAAATACTTTAGGAATTATTTATATTGTCACTTATATAATAATATTTCTTATGATCATCTATTTAATATGTCTATGCGTATTTAAGACTATGCGTTTTGTTGCTCGATTTGTTGTGTTTAAGATCGTTATTTACTTTATTATTATCCGTGACTCCTGGAGCTTTTTATGAGGGCATTCTAAAACAAAATTATATTTTATCTTCTTTGCGCTATTGTGAATATGAAACACCTTTTTCGTACGTGATTTTAGTAGTAGCAATAAAATTTGCATATCAAATAAATAGTGTCACGTTGGACAGGGTAAGTGAGGTGAAAGATTTAGGTGTTTATCTTGATTATAAACTGTCTTTTTCGTTGCATTATGACAATATTGTTGCTAAAGCGTATCGTATGCTGGGATTTGTTCTTTGGATTGAAAGGGACTTTAGGAATATTTCTACACTAATGTTACTATATAACTCATTTGTACGTTCCATCTTAGAATATGCCTCTACAGTATAGAACCCTTAGTATAAGAAATACAAAAATCAAATTGAGCGAATTCAGAATAAGTTCCTCACTTCTAAACATTGTAATGATTGTACGCTTCCTACTTTGATATCGTTGGAAAGTCGACGTACGGAAAGGGATTGATTATTCTTATTTAAATTGATAAACAATTATTTAGATTCTCCATTTTTGCTAAGTCAAATTTCATTTAGATGCCCTCAACTAAATTCTAGGAGTATGTCGCTGTTTCACCTCCCACTCAGACGAACAAATTATTGTAAGAACACTGTTTTCGATCGCGCGTGTTCTTTATACGAGGGCTGCTACTTATGTATCCGGAATAGAAAAATTAAAAAAACGTATATGGCTAAATATGGGTTTATTGTTTTTCAAAGTATTCTCCGCGATGATTGATACACTTTTGCATACGTTGAAACCAATTTTTATAGCATTTTTTCCACTCTGATTGCAGTATCTCTGAAACGTGCTGTTTGAACGCGTCGACGGCATCTTCACGGACCGAAAATAGTTGACCACATAATTTATTCTTTACATTTGGGAATAAATAGAAATCATTAGGTGTCAAGTCTGGGCTATATGGTGGATGACCCATCAATTCTATTTTTTGACCCTCCAAAAATGTATTTGTTTCGCGTGATGTGTGACAGCTGGCATTGTCGTGGTGTAGAATGATTCTGCGTCGCTTGTTGTTTTTACGTATTTCTTCAAATACTTCCGGCAAACAAATGGTCGTGTACCACTCCGAATCGACCATTTTACGATTCTCTAGTGGTATTGTAGCCACATGACCATTAATACCAAAAAAGCAGGCCACCATTTGCTTTAAAGTACTTTTTGCACGAGTCACTTTCGTAGGGTTCGGCTCATTTTGAAACACCCAAACTGTAGATTGTTGCTTAGTTTCGGGATCGTACGCATAGATCCAAGATTCATCACTTGTGTAGATGTTATAAACAGATTTTGAGGCACCTCCGTTAATTTTTTTTAACATATTCTTGCACCATTCAACGCGAGCTTCTTTTTGATGCTGAGTTAAGTTGTGCGGTATCCAACGCGAACAAATTTTTTACGAACAAATGTTCATGTAATATTTTATTAATGCTTGTCATACATATGCCCAGATGCCTATCTCGCGATACGTAACATGACGGTCTTGCATAATTAGTTTTCGTACAGCTTCAATGTTTTGTGGCTCCACGACTGATTTCGGGCGACCTTCCTTAACTTCGTCCGTGAGCTTACTCCGTCCACGATTGAACTCGCTAAACCAGTGATACACAGTGGTTTTTGATGTAGCTTCAACACCAAAAGTTGAAGTTAATTGATCTACGCACTGTTGTTGCGTTAAACCATGTCGAAAATCGCAATAAATCATAGCACGAATATTTTCACGTGTGAGTTACATCATTTCAGCGATATGACATTTTAAACCCATCAGAAACAAAACCCTAGCGTACATAAGGAAAAAAAAAGCGGCCAGTATTCAAAAAAAGATCGAATTTTACCATGGAGGTCATATATTGCGTTTAACAATGTTGAAATCCCAGATTGCGGATACTTAAGCCCTCGTATAACAATAATTTTGAATCTGTCGATCTGTTTTTGTTAAATATTAATAAGTTTAAGAGCAGTATTTGTGCCATTATCCGTGACCGCGCTCCATGTTTGTTGTTTTGAATACGATTTTTTATTTCCTAAAATATTTTTTAGCGATCTACTTCAAACATGTGTTAGTAATTAAGTGGAAACTTCACTGGTATATGATAATTAATTTTATGTATAGCCGTTAAGTATAATATTTACGGTTTGTTTCCCAAATATAAATAAATAAAAATAAATAAATAAATATTTTTTTGATTTGATAGCTAATTACAATAAATATTTTAGCCTCCAGTGTCATTCTATATTGTATTCGAAAATAAATCAATCGTAGGCTTTCTGCTTAGCATAGGTAGGCGCGAACTGTGCATTGTGGATTCTTGTACATTTATAATTTAAATGTAAGTAAAGTATGTTAAATCGATTCGCACAAACTTAATTAATAGTGCATGGCGCATTTGTTATAATGTCATATTAGCGATTAGCAAATATATAGGTTACGGCTTATTGGCCTGTCTCTAGCCTTCGAGATCGCATTATAGTTTATAATTTACAACCAATTAATTATTGTTAGAATATAGCCCGTCCGTATTATTTTCTTGCTGTAGATTTGTTCAAGTGCATATATAATTATTTATAATTGTTGCGATTTATAATAATTATCATAATGTAAGCAATTTTAAGACAATTTGTTTTAATTATGTGATTAACTTAAGCACTTCCGAACTACCAAATGATTTCTGCATATTTTAACTAATTCATAACTTCTGCATATACCTAGCTTGTAATTATGGAAATAACAATTCGTAAATATATGTAGAAAAAAATGGAATTTGTCTTGAAAATTGATAAATGTTACAGTTTTCTACAAATTGAATATTTCAGCTAGCGCGCACGGGATACATTTCGTAACAGTTTCGTCAGTCTTGCGTGGATAGGTATTGCGCGAGTATATGCGCACGTAGCGACTTAACTTTTCATACTGTAAGAGACCTAGGAATTGTGGAGATAAAAGTCACCCATGCGTAAATGAGTTTTGATAACGTTTTAACAAAAGTTGAGAAATATATGTTTATAATACTACGGTTACTATTAGATAGTAAGTAGCTACGTAGCTACGTAAATCGGAATCTGCTACGACTTTGAAATAGCAGCAAGTAAAACAAAGTTTATCTTTTTCTTATGTCCAACTTAGTAAACATCTATTAACGAAATTGCTTATTAAAATAAAATAAGAACCGACTACAAAAAACATAATCAAACACAAGCGTCAATTTTTATAAAGTAGACGTCCTTCTTTTTTTATTTAGTTATAGAAGATATATAGTTAAAAGAAAAAAAAAAGAAGTTTTAACACCGACTTCTAAATAAATAATTGAAGGTTGTATTTTGACTTTATTTAAAGTTGGTTCTCATTTTATTTAAATAGATTTATTTGCAACTTGTTAGTGAAATAATTACATTTCAATATCGACCGACTTGACTCACTTTCAAAAATATATCTAAGAATAAATATGTGGTCACAATTTAAATATAACTCAATTCGGTAACATTATATGTAGAATATCAGATGTATATTGGATTTTGCTGGGCAACAGCCTTCTCTCAGATGTTTATAAATAAAGCTCTTTTATAAAAATTAAACGCCTCGTCTGATATATTTAAATCTTCAAATTGATAGTAGGGGTAGTCGACTGATACAAAGATGCTGAAAAGGTTATTCTAGTTATCAGTTGAAGTAATATTGTTATAATACAATCAAAAGACGTGTTTTATTAAGTAGGACACGTAAAATAAAACCAGCTTTTATTTTTTTGTGACAGTAAATTTTACACCGCAATTATAATGACTTCCTTTAAGTACACTTATTAACCAATGTTTTTTTACTTTTTTTACACCGGAAAATGCACTAACGTGGAGAAATAATACATTTCTTGTTCATTTCTTTATAGTACATAAATATGGTCTTATGGAGTAGAACTGAAAAGACCACTTTATTCATTGATTTTTACTCCCTAGGTTTTTCACTAAATGTAACTTAAAAAACTGTAATGCCACTTCATGAACTAGCACGGAGAGTCCTAAATACAAGGAAGTTTTCGCGTTATATATTATTTCATAGGTGAAAATAAAAATCATTGCCATCATAAAAATATATACAGCAACAGATTGATACGAAATACATAAAATACAATTGTCTGTCGACCTTCATTGTGAAAATGATGAATTCGCAAAGGTGTGAATGCTAAAATTACAAATTATATTATATTGTAATATACAATATTTGAGATAAATTGATATACATATATAAGAAGATGAGAAAATAAAAAAATATTTAATACTAAATTAATTTCTTTTGTTCATAGTCGGAGTGAAATGTATAGTGGTTATCTCGAGACTAAAGGCCAAATATATATCCTCGGATTAATTCAAACTACCTCAGTTATATATTAGCTCTGTTTAGTCCCTCGTTGTAAAACTCACTATGATATCATATGGTATTCATTTTCGATTTACATTGCGCTAACGTAAAAAGTAATACATTTATAAAATTCATAGAGAGAGATTTATCTTGATCTGTAGATACTTTTGATAAGTATGCTAAGTGCCATATAGGCAATGACATGACAATATGCCCAGTTGGCGCTTAAATCTAAATTTTCAGAAATTAAGTGCTATAATATTCGCTTATGCCGGATCCACACTGTCTATTAGTCAAGATAAAACACAAATCCAAATATTTGGACAAAAGCTTCAATACCGTGACTATGCTATGATAGAGCGATTTTTCACGATAAACTGTCAAAATACAATGGATAAATATTGAAATGGCGGTTATGGCTCATGATAAATGTTTTGATACCGTGTCTCAGTGGTCATGCTACAGCGACAGGCCCCGTTATGTTTTAGAAGATATTCTCTTTATCTCTCTGATTTCGCTCTAGCTTCAGATGCTACCGACGACGATATCTTGTAGTTGGAAAATATGCCATCATTATATACAATTAGGTATTTGATTGATAGCGTGAATCAAAATTTATTAATTACAACCTTCTTACATATCGTCATATAGTAGAAAAATAGCAATGTTCGTGTTCCAACATTTATTAAGATAAACAGTTCTTTGGTTTTCGATTTTACCTTATCCTTCCAAGATGAAAGCAAATATGTAGGCCTCTCTACATACTAAAAGAAAAAGATATATTTGTAGCTAAACGAGTGCTGATTTAGTAACTACTCGCTACGCTTAAGACCTCTGGTTGGCGACGAGTAGCAGTCCAATTATCAATATAGGTGACGGACCGACGGACAATAAACTATTATTTAGTGTGTTTATTCACGGGACGGACATCCATCCGTTGCTACAAAGCTAACTCCTGCTGCACCCGGTCATTTTCAAGAAATATAAACTGTTTAACATAGATATGTAGTCAATAGAAAAAGTTAAAATTTTTGTCTTCAAATCCTCTGAGAGTATAAAATAATTCAGAGCATTCTATTTCTAATAAAATAGAACCCATAGCTTAATTTTCGTTACTTTGTAGCATTTTTGTATTTTTCTATTAGAATAAGACTTCTTTGCACTCGCATTATTTTAGCGGATCGTGTGCAAAGATAACTTTTTCGCGTCAGCCCGTTACGCGATGAGAAAATCGGCCGTAAACAAAAACATTTATGCGGGGACCTCCACGACGCGCGCTTGCTACAGTATGGAGCCGGCATTAGAATCAAAGTTAGGTGCATTCTCTATTTTATTTCAATGAATAGAATATTGTTAGCTTTTGTATAAATTGAAACGTGTAACGTTAAAATTTTCTTACACTAAACCTATTTATTACTATCGTAGAGAGAAATTAAAATCCTTTTTAACTAGTAAGGACCAATATTATGTATATTATTATTATTAATTTGTACTTTACTAAGCCCTGTCCGAATTTTGTAATAAACTGTTGTTTCATATAATTTTTTTTTATATCTCATTTTAATTAATTTAAATGTATTAACCATATAGACCAATTATGTCAAATACAGTCTTTATTTATTAAATTAATTTTTAATTTGCTATGTGATTAATTTCTATATAATTCATTCACGTCATCATTTATTTATCTTCTTTCTTGATAATTATTTATACCTACATTAATAAACTTCTGTTCTGAAGAGAAATTTGAACTTGAAAACCGAAGCGGTTGCTTAAGTTCAGATGAAATGTAATTCAGTGAAATGTTATTTCACTTTCAAAATTCTTCCGTAGTTTATACACATACAAACAAACTAAAAAACGACTAAACCGATTTAAATCGTCACTTATTTTTTGCATTCAATTATTTTTTTGCATCAAATGTTAAAAAGCAGAGAAAAGGAATCAGAAAGATAGATATTTATTTAATAAAATATCTGTTTTGAAATACCACACAACTCACATCACGTCATTGACTATTAAGCAGTACGAAGTAGGTAAGCCAGATTACCTCCTAAATCCTTTTTTATTTAAGTAATTCTATTATGTATTATACTTAATAGATTTTTGTCTAAACTTTTTAAAAAATACCGTTAATTGTTTGATAAAGCATCAACCAATGCCTCACTAGCGTCCCACAGATCGTTGGTTAATCTATAATGTAATCACATCATGCATTATATTTTCACTAAGAAATCCGTCGTTATTTCGAGCGGCATAAGAACGGTTCACGGATCGTACGGCGCTTAATGTATATGCTTAAATTTATTCATATATATCACTCTATATCAGTCAGTTTTATTGTGCAGTGAAGTAGTCATATACCGCAGTCATCTGTTCAAAATAAGTGTCAATCAAACGACTAGCCCCTCTATTGAATAACGTCATTCAACCACATGTCTAGCTTTGCAATTGAATTATTGAAACTTTCTTTCTTCCTTTTTGTAAAGGACAATAACAGAAAATAAATAGTGAAATATCCCGACAATGCTTAGATTAAACTTTAAATCTATAATATGTAATTAATTATTCACTCTCAATTAATAAATCGCAAACTACTAAACGTACAGTCGTTTCAAACTATCCATAACAAGTGACAAGCAATGACTATGCCGAAGGATCCCAAACTTTTTGTGTCGTAGACCGTGTGACATATTTTTCTGTTTTGGATAGACCCCCTTACCTGATAATGAATGCCTACATCCATATACATACATACAAAATTTAATAAACATATATATATTTTTTACGTCATAGGATTTTTTAAAAATAACTAGCTGACCCGGCGAACTTCGTACCGCCTTAGCGTAGCTTTGATGCACTACTTTATTTTGTATAGTTGACCTAATGCTCTTTTAATATAGTCTATGGCTGCGAATGACGTTGACATTCGTATAAAAAAAAATTGACATTCGTAACGCGCGTTTTTTAAAATATGCAAAATTAAATGTATACTTTTCAATATTTCTGAGAGATTTTCTTAATATTTTTTTCCGTAAGAGCCATCCTTGGACTTCCACAAACATTTAAAAAAAAGAATTATCGAAATCGGTTCAGCCGTTCACACGTGATGCCGTGACAACGCGAAACGGGTTTCATCTAATATATATAAATCTCATGTCACAATGTTTGTGCTCAATGAACTCCTAAACTACTTAACCGATTATAATAAAATTCGCACACCATGTGCAGTTCGATCCAACTTGAGAGATAGGATAGTTTAAATCTCAGTGTCATCATCATCATCAATTTTAAAAATTCTTTCACCAATAGAAAGCCACATTATTGCGGAGTGTCATCATCATCATCATCATCATCATCATCATCATCATCATTATCATCAGCGGACGGCGCGCGATGGCTTCGGGTTTAATTCAGTTCGCTTTCGTGCTCGCTTCGGGGATTATTAATATTATGCCCAACGAAGTGGGCGCGGGTCAGCTAGTTTTTATATATATATAGATGTATGTCTATTTATATTAGAAGATAGTAGTATAATGTAAGTAAACGTAGACACCCTCACAAATTCAATGGACCTTTTTTCGCTGCCGTAGACCCCTTGCAGGTTGTCATAACCCCTACGGATCGATATAAACCACTGGGAATAACTGGACTATGCGATGTATCTATGTAAATTCAAATTTCCAGTTAGCTGTGCATTATCTAGTTGTAATATTGAACGTTGTATTCAACCAGTTGGCGAAACGACATCTTGCCGTGTGGTCGAAGGGCGTTGTTCAAGAGAAAAACTACTTAACTGGACAAGTATTGAAACTATTTGGCTGTGACATACAATATACCTAAGTTTTATTTTAAAACATGACTTCATGTTTTTCATGTTCATCAAAAAGCTGACTATTTTACAGTTATACCTAATTTTTCATCGTTAACCACTTATAAAATAAGTGATTCTCTACATATTACAACTCGTTGATAGGAATCCTATATTATGTAGTTCGGACAGGGCGTTTCACGTGTCCCTTCTGAACTTAATATCTTGACCAAGCCCTTTTTGAATTTGTTTGTATTAACGTAGAACTTTTCGATACCTGTTTCCAATTATTCTAGTGTTATAGTCGCTTATAATGTACCAATTTGTACCTACCACTTCGCGTTATACTCGCATTCAACAGTTTGCTTTAAAATCTTTTCACCTTTCAACAACAACCCACTTTACTATGGATTTTAAATTTTCAATGCATGAAATCGTTTTTAATAGAATAAGTTAATTCTGATGTACCTATTGTTCATGAATTTGTAAATACGTGAAAAGATGGATGCAATTAATTTTAATAATTTTATCTATAGTTATAAATTTAAAAAGGTTGTTAGAAAAAAAATAATTTTAAATATTATAATTTATATATGTACGGTGTACATGTAAAACTATGAGTAGTTAGTGAAATTGCAATATTTAAACATGTGTTGGGCATGGTTCACGTACTATAATTTGTGTAATATATGTTTAAATTGTAATATATGTAAATAAAAATTTTAAAGAGAGACCTACAAAAATATGATTTTCTTCCGAGGTACAAAATATGAACTATTCATGTTGAAAACTATGATTAAACCAAAATATAGAAATTACGATCGTTTTATTATTTCCCTATCTTAAAACGAAATACTTAGTAGATCTTTAACTACGAAAATGTAGTTTTCGTTAGAACATTTTTATACAATTTTAGTCTGTTTTACAATTTAGTCTGTTTCTCTACAGTGCAATTTTACGCAATAATATCACAATTAGTTTATATTAATTGAAACAAAAAACAATGTTTTGCCTAACTTTGCATTCTCCCAATACAATGTTATAATACATACATATACACATACATACATATATGTCACGCCTTGTTCCCAATGGGGTAGGCAGAGACCACCTCTCTCCACTTGCTACGATCCTGGCACACTTGTGTTATAATGAGTTGTTGAAACCCGAAAATTATCCTATTAGATCGCTTCCAGTTCCACATCGGGGCGTGTCGAGGATAAATACAACGTACAACGTTATTATACTCTGTCCATTATATTATTTTCTTTTTGACAGTTTAAGATATTTTGAAATCAATGATGAACTCGCAAGTTACCGATTCGATTAAAACAGAATATCGATTTTATTTAAGAAGAACTTTTAATCGATTTAATGCAGCGATATTATTTTTATTATAAATATTAAATTCGTTTATCTGGTTTTTTCAAATACATGAAATAAATTGTCATATATTGTCTATGGGGTTGTCTAGGCAACGGGAGTTGTGAGGAGTGACGTTAGATTGTATGTGTCATTTTGGTTGTCATTTGCCATACAACGCTTGTATCACATTCATTTTTGTGTATTGTTTTACATATAATAAGTTGAGTTGAGTATTTATATTCCTCCTTATCAATACGTACAGTCTACAGTAGAGCTTAATTAAGTTCTCAATATGCCGAAAGGAACTGTGTTAAAAGGGCAATCGAGGGAGTTTGTGAGACGCCTTCATGAATACTTTGAGAAGGAATGTCAAAATGGTGAACCGCTACTACCAATATCGCAGGTTCGCAACCGTGTTGCTGCCGCCTTAGGAATTAGTATTCCAACAGTCACAAAAATTGCTAAAGAAGCCTACGGCAGTAGTGGTACGCAGAGTAATAAACTGTCTTCACCGAAAAAAAAGCTCCGACTCTGTAAAGTTACAAACATTGATGATTTCGATGCCGATGCTATCGTCGTCAAATATATACGCGTACTATCACGTAAAGAAATCCAAACTGTAAGAAGAATGGTAATTTCAACTGAGTGTGAGAGAATCTCATTTTAAAATAGTTTAGTGCACCTTGTTTTGCACTATGGTTTTCGTTACTAAGCAATTATTTTTGAGAGTTTGACGTGATGGATATTTAATTTAATTTTTAGTTTTATATTATTGTAGAAGTTTCCAAATACAATATTCTTTCCGCACGATTCCCAGCTTTTATTTTAACATTTGTGGCGACCGTGACAGGACCTTACAATGGAATCGCTAAAGCGGAAGAGAACTCAACTACGACGAGAATTCACATTACTGGCTGACGACTTAGAACGGCTTCATGAAGCTCAGAATTACGAAGATTTTGAAGAATCATACATGTTGGGATCTGAGACTTCAGAAGCATTATTTAAAGTCGAAGATGCTATTCGGGAAGCATGGTGTTCCGCCGAGCCATTTGATGAAAAGGCATTCCAAGAAGATCAAGACAGGGCAATGACTTATCGAAAAAGATGGTTCAGCTTACAAATGAAACACAAAAGGATCTCGTCAATAATGGGCGTTACCAAGAGTGAACAATCGTTGTGTTCCGCGGAGTCTATGGTGGCAGACAGATGCGACGATAGGAATTGCAAGAACAGACGACGTCTTCACATGCCAAAACTGGAGCTCATGAAGTTTGATGGAAACATTAAAAACTGGTTGCTGTGGTGGGGACAGTTTCAAAAAATTCATGGCGATGGTGAGTTAGAGAATATTGACAAGTTCCAGTATTTACTACAGTCAATGACACTCGGAAGCACCGCTCGTCAACTGGTGGAAAGCTACCCGCCCAGTGGTGATAATTATGTAAAAGCCCTAGATGCCTTAAAAGCTCGATTTGCGAGGGAAGACATTTTAATCGAGACATATGTACGAGGTATTCTGAACTTAGTACTTTTACGAAACAAAGGCGAAAACCAATCCATTAGCATCTTGTATGACAACTTGCATAGTCACCTTCAAGCATTAGAGACATTAGGAGTTGCCAACGATAAATACGCATCTATTCTGTATCCGATGATAGAATCAGCACTTCCCGAAGAAATTTTAAGAACATGGAATAGAATCCGGTATAGAAGTGAAATAAAAGGAGATGATCTGACGAAGTTGATGCAATTTCTGAAGGATGAGGTAGAGTCAGAAGAAAGGATACAGTTGGCTCGATCAGGCTTTGAGACAGGTTCTAAGCCTCCTACAGCATGTTTCGTAACGGAAGGAAAAACGGAGAGGTGCAATGACAGGAAACAGGGTGATGTGACCAAGAATGTATGTATTTGGTGCGAAAAGTCTACGCATACAAGTATAGAATGTTATAAGGCAGCAAAGATGACTCTCGCAGACAGAAAAGAGTTTTTGAAGTCGAAAAAAGCATGTCTTGTATGCTTAAAAATTGGCCATATCGCAAAGAAATGTAGGAGTTTTCCAAAATGCCTTATCTGTAAGAAGAGACATGTAACGCTCCTGTGTTCAGATTTACAGAATGAAAAGGTTGACTCAAAAGAAGATGGTGAAGCTGAACAGAAATCGGGACAAATGTTATGTCAACTTAAGACTACTACTATTTTACAGACGTTAGCTGTCAAGGTAGTGAATGGCACCAAACAAGCGAATGTAAGAGTTTTGATAGACAGTGGTGCTCAGAGATCATACGTCACGAAAGAATTAGTTCAGCGATTACAATTGCAGCCAATAAGTAAAGAATCTATTAGTCATTGTTTATTTGGTGGATATGAAACGGAAAAGAAGGACTTTGATGTATATAATATTTCTGTACATAGTGATTTTAGTAATTTTGTATTGAAAATGTCAGTCTTAGAGCAAGAAAATATTTGTGGTTTGTTACCAAAAATGAAAACCGAATACGTTGTACGTAATTTATTAGAAAAACAGGTAACGTTGACAGAGACTTCTGACACCCCTGACTTTGTTTCGGTACTCATTGGTGCGGACTATTCTGGAGCTTTACTGACTGGAGACTTGATTCAAATTGACGATACATTAACAGCTATTAGAACAAAATTAGGGTGGACTATTCAAGGGCAAATAACTGGTAATTTTAGTACACAAGTTAAGTATACTCTACATTCCATGTCGAAAATAGATATAAAAGACTTATGGAGTTTAGAGATTTTAGGCATTAATGATCCTTTTCAGCAGGTATCAAGACAAGCGAGAGACGCCGAGATTCTGCAGCAGTTGAATAGTAGTTTACACATCAATGAGGAAAATAGGTATGAAGTGCCACTTCCGTGGAAGGAGAATATGCCTCGTCCATTGTGTAATTTTAAAGCGGCTCAGAAGCGATTGTTGTCTACAAGCGCACGACTGAAGGCTTTAGGTAAGACTGCTGATTATAATTCTATTTTTAATGAATGGCTGACTCTTAATATTATTGAAATTTCGCCGGATCAAGATATTGACAGTGGGTTTTTCCTGCCTCATCATCCCGTCATAAAGGAGTCCAGTTTGACGACAAAGATAAGACCTGTCTTTGATGCGTCAGCTAAAGACTTTAATGGCGTATCACTAAACTCTTGTCTTGAAAAGGGTGCAAATCTTGTCGAGCTCATACCTGGATTATTGTTAAACTTTAGGAAGTACGCTATTGGTATAACTGCTGACGTAGCAAAGGCATTTCTACAAATATCTGTTACGTCAGAGGACCGAGACTTCCTTAAGTTTTTGTGGTGGGTTAACTACAGTGATCAAAGCCAGGGCATAATTGTTTATCGGCATAGACGTGTAGTGTTCGGAGTTACGTCCAGTCCGTTCCATCTTGCTGCGACAATATTATACCACCTCGATAGTTGCCCAGACCATTTAAAAGATACGGCTGACAAATTAAAAAGGTCGTTCTATATCGACAATTGTGTCATAAGCTTAAACACCAAAGAGGAAATGACCAAGTTCATAAAAGAGGCAAAAGAAATAATGAATTTGGGTATGTTTGATCTTAGGTGTTGGGTAACCGCGCCTGAGAAAGTAGATCAACAAATAACGACCATATCTGTATTAGGCTTAATGTGGGATACAAATACTGATGAACTTTTTTGTAATGTTTCAGCAATAACTACTGTCGACGTTAAATTGACAAAACGAAGTATTTTATCGTTGACACAAAAAATCTTTGACCCGCTCGGCTTCTATTCACCTATTACAATCATCCCTAAAATGATCTTACAGAAATCGTGGTCTCAAAACGTAGGTTGGGATACTGAGTTACCGACAGACTTAACTAAGGAATTTCAAAATTGGGCAAAATACTTATATTTAATCCCTAA
Organism: Scirpophaga incertulas; assembly: GCA_036419045.1. NCBI lineage: Eukaryota > Metazoa > Arthropoda > Insecta > Lepidoptera > Crambidae > Scirpophaga > Scirpophaga incertulas. Next base: position 6,902,216 of record CM071645.1, on the reverse strand, counting down.
CATTAAGATACCTAGGAGAGTGACAACATTTAACATAGAACTAGCTAATAATACTTTGCACGTATTTTGTGATGCAAGCCTGCATGCTTATGCAGCGTGTGTGTTTTTAAGATCCCAATACAATAATGTTGTTGACATTAATTTGGTTATGGCTAAATCTCGTGTAGCACCGGTCAAGCAAATAACGGTGCCACGCCTTGAGCTAATAGCAGCAACATTAGCAGTAAGACTTGCTCAGACAGTAATAGACTCGCTCAAACTGTCATGCAAGGTCTATTACTGGACTGACTCTAGTGTAGTGCTTAGTTGGATCAAAGGTGAAGGCGATTGGAATGTTTTTGTTGCTAACAGAGTTAAGGAGATAAGGAAATTATCTTCACCTAATTCATGGTTTCACATTCCTGGTAATCTTAACCCGGCTGACTTACCATCGAGAGGGACCGATGTTGCGACCTTGCTGAAGAGCGAGTGGTTTAAGGGACCATCATGGTTGATGTTAAGTTCTGAGGAATGGCCAACTACGCGTTTTAATACAGATGAACGAGCTTATGATGAAAGAAAGAAAGGTTCTCTGTGTGTAAATATTTGTGTAAATAATGACATACTTTCTAGAATAAGTTTGTATTTTTCGTCATACATTAAGATAGTAAGAATGGTTGCCTGGATTTTAAGAATGCGTTATAGGTCTAATAGAATCCATTCAGAGCTGGTTTATGAGGAAGTGGAACGTGCTGAGATTTGCTTGATAAGATTAATACAATGTTCCTATCAGCATCGTATTAGTGGGCGTAAGCTTAAGACATTTATAGATGACACTGGCGTAATTCGTTTAGAGACGAAATTACAATTCAGTAAAGAACCGTTTGATTTTAAATCACCTATTTTGTTGTTCTCTGATGGAATCTTGGTTAAGCGTTTGGTAGAAGAACGGCATAGAACACTACGCCATGCCGGTGCGTCGACTTTAACATCTAGCCTTAGAGAACGGTATTGGATTGTCGGTGTAAGAAAATTAGTAAAACGAGTCATTCGCGACTGTGTAGTTTGTAAGCGATTTATGGTTAAACCGTATGTGACCCCTCCAACTAGTTTACCAACAGGCCGAGTTGAAGGTAGTGTTCCATTTGAAGTTTCAGGTGTCGATTTAACAGGTCCTTTGTTACTTAAATCAGGTAATAAATGTTGGTTGGTACTTTTTACATGTGCCACATTTCGTGCAATTCATTTGGATGTCGTTGAAAGTTTGTCTACGAATGATTTTATTCTTGCGTTACGGCGATTTATTGCTCGAAGGGGTAGGGTGAAGGTCATGTATAGTGACAATGGGACGAACTTTCGAGGACTAGATAACCTACTAAAATTTTTAGATTGGAATAGTGTTTTGTGTTTTTCGTCAATTGTAAAAATTAATTGGATATTTATACCTCCCGGTTCTCCCTGGTGGGGAGGGTTTTACGAAAGGCTTATAGGATTAGTGAAACAAATTTTAAGAAGAATGCTAGGTAAAGCATCCCTGTCTTTAGTCGAACTGCAAACAGTTCTCTCTGACTGTGAGGCTGTGATAAATAGTCGACCATTGACATATGTGTCAAGTGATCCCAATGATTTTAAGCCATTGACTCCTGCGTGCTTCATTCAACCACTAGCTGATACTTCAGTACCAGAATTAGACGCAATAGACAGAAGCTCACTCAACTCAAGGATGAGATATTGCCAGAAGCTGCGTGATGATTTTCGTCAGCGATTTCGAAATGAGTATTTAGGGAGTTTAATTCATAGGGGGAAAAATGTTTCAGAGTTTCCTCAGCCACGCGTCGGAGACATTGTACTATTGGAGACGGATGAGAAAAGGGTAAGGTGGCCCTTGTGTAAAATAGAGGAATTATATGAAGGGGCTGATGGTGTTCATCGAGTGGCTAAGGTTCGCACCGCTTCCGGAACAAAGGTTCGTACAGTTCAGCGACTTTACCCGTTAGAACTTTCAAAATCAGACGATACTGACATTACGACTGATCTAACCAATGACAAGCAACACAGAACCAGATCAGGTAGAGCTGTTCGACCCCCAGCCAGATTTAATAACTAATGACAACCTAACTGATGATAACCTTCCGGTCTTTTCTGGCCCGGAGTATGTGAGAGAATCTCATTTTAAAATAGTTTAGTGCACCTTGTTTTGCACTATGGTTTTCGTTACTAAGCAATTATTATTGAGAGTTTGACGTGATGGATATTTAATTTAATTTTTAGTTTTATATTATTGTAGAAGTTTCCAAATACAATATTCTTTCCGCACGATTCCCAGCTTTTATTTTAACACTGAGAGACAGTGGTTTGTACCGTGGCCAAAAAATCTTCGCTAAGGTAAAGTGCTAAGAAAAATTGGATTTTTTTTACAGAAAGTCTGATAAGTTTAAAGTAAGAGAAAAATTTTATTGGACGCCATGATATAGACTGGTCGAAATGTGGTTTTCACTGACGAAACTTGGCTCAATGCTAATCATACAATATCGAGATCGTGGACTGACGACACTGCAGCATCTACTTCGGCTGTGCCTATAGGCAAGGGCGAACGCCTTATAGTTTGCCACGCAGGCAGTGCAAAAGGATTTGTAACAGATGCTTTGCTAACTTTTAAATCCAAAAAATCTGGTGACTATCACGAAGAGATGAATGCAGAAGTATATGAAAGTATGACTAAGAAGAACCTTCAATTATATTTATAGACAACGCGCCCTATCATTCGCGGCAAATAAATAAAAAGCCAACGCAAAGCAGTACCAAAGACCAAATTGTTAACTGGCTTCGTGATAATGGTGAGGATGTGACTGATACATTGTTGAAAGCGGAGCTGATAAGAATTTTAAATTCGAAACGTATACCTAAAAGATACGTCGTCGATGAAATGGCTGCGGAATATGGACATACTACTGTCATTAGAATCCACCGTATCACTGTCAGTATAATGCCATCGAATTGATATGGGCACAAATTAAAGGGAAGGCAGCAAGAAATAACACAACGCCGCCGTTTACAGCAAATAAAATGTTGCAGTTATTAACTAGCGCGTGTGGTGATGTGACGCCTGAAAACTGGGCGAGTGTTGTACAGAGGACAAAAAAATTAATAATGTCTGATTGGGATCGAGATGTTGCAATTGATAACATGATGGCACAAGAATTGGTTATTTATGTAACAGAGGACTCAACTGACGAGTCTAGTGTAATTTACGAAGAAGAATCTGATGAATCTATGTAATAAATAATGTAAATAAATTTACTTGTTTAATTTTTATATTATATATTTGGCGAATTACCCAATTGGGGTAATTCGCCAAATAATAAAATTTTGCCTAATTTCCTTGGCATGTGTAAAACTTTATTTTTTCGTATATTTCTGATCCATTTAAGAAAGTTTTCCTTTTTCTCTCTTAAATGGATCAGAAATATATGAAAAAATAAAGTTTTACACATGCCAAGTAAATTAGGCAAAATTTTATATTTTTGGCGAATTACCAATTACCTAGCTAGTTTGTTAAAAAAATGGTATGTATGTGATTTTCTAAGTATTCTTGATCATAATTCTTGATTTAAACTTGACGTAGATGTTATTAACTACATATGCTACTAATATTAAAATTCACATACCTATAAATAATGTAAGGTAGCTGTCGAGAAGGAAATAAATAAATTTACAAATATTTGATTTGAAGACAATTTATCGATTTATCTGATTTCAAGAACTGCTTATTGTCTGTGGTAGTTTGTTATGCACAGAGCACTTCACTATGTGGGCGTTACCCGTCTAGAAAGTATATTATTACTGTAGTACTATAATTTGAAAATAGAAACAATATTTCATACGCGCGATCTGTCAAAAAGAAAATAACATAATGGACAGAGTATAATGAAGAAAACTTATAGAAAATACACCCGACAACACCTTGGTACAGATTAGACACTCAAATATTGAGCAAGTTGCCAGATTTCAAGACTCAATATCCACACCATTTCTTCTGTTCGTTCCTTAGCTCCATAACAGTCCAACGAATCCTGCTCAATCTTTATCGAGTTCAAGCAGCTGCTCCTCCGCCATGTTCGTACGATATAGGTCCAGGTTTGGCGATAGATGTTCGTCCCCCGTGAAATTTTAGCACCCTTGGCACTGGCACCGTACCCGTAGCGAGATTCACGGTCGACCTTGTATACAAACAAGCCTGAGCGTTGGGTGCTCTCCGCCCTCTATTTCGAAAAGGGTTGAGCGTATAGAAAAAAAGTTGAGACAAAAGTTATGGCATTTTTTTATGTTCAATTTTTATAATAGGTATTGAAGTGATTAGAACCATAGAAACGGAGATGCAAAAAAAAGATTTTCGTGGCCTTTGACCTCGAATAACTTACGACGCAGACACGAGATATTATGAGACTTTTGAGACAACTTTTAGAACGCCAAAGTAAAGCTGTATACGAGTTTCCAGCTCATTATCTCAAATTCCGAGATGAAACCCTAAAGTGACTGGACTAGTTATATTGGTTTCCGTAAACTGTTTACTATTATTAACTTCATATCTTAAAATTTTAATTTGTTAAAATAAAATAGCAGATTGTCAATAAAAAAATATCGCTAATCTTTCAGTTTACTTTGATGCCATCATCACCTTTTTAGCAACCCATTGCCCGCCGCCGCAGTAGAATTCTACTGTATACCTACCTATCAAACAGTTTGCTTTCAGTGTTCTTTCCCCTTGGTATTTTTTATAAAAGGTGCATGATAGACAAAACAACTTTTGCATGTAAATAGCGCGCGAAAGACAGGAAGGCATCTGTCCGCGGTTAAAATGTACTGCGCGGTTACTGGCAGCCGGTCGCCGTGGACATTAAGTGTTTAGTTGCAGAAACAAGTTCGCGATGTTATAAGCAAACAATAGTAATTCGTAATGCGAATTGCATATCTTGTGAACAAGTAATATTTTATGCGGATTTGACCTCCTGACATATGTATATAACAATGAAATTTATGTCAATGTAAATGTATATTGTATAAGTATATATGATATTTTAATATATTATATAGATATTAAAGTCTGATTATTAATTCACTGGAGTAAACTGACAGATGCTAATGTCACATTGTAAAATTATGCTGCCATATTTATCGTACTAGTGAGGTGACCTGCAAATATAATTGAATAAATTGAATAAATCGAATAGGACTTCACCCTTCGTTGTTATTCATATCACTCACACAAAGTCAGTAACAACGTTTATTAAAAAAAAGTACTCAATTTATTATAATATAGGTACATGAATTCTATCAGATACAAAAAATGAAATTCACTCACTTGCTAGCGTTCCTGAACTATGCGTTCAGTTAATCAGTAAATCAATTTTTTGAGCTGTAATTATTCGAACATTTGGAAGTACTTTAATTATTGCAATCTTTTTAAAAGAAAAATACAGATTTAACCACTGTGTAATAGTAATTTTAGACAAAACATAATTCTGTAAATTATTTATCGTTGTAATGGATATAACCACGACAATTTTACGTCAAGTTTTTTTTTATTTATTGCTGGTTATTACTGGTTACTGGTACAAGAACATCAGCCAAATTACGTCATCAATCACTTGATCCCGTTCTAAAATAAAAATCACACTGACTCGTTCTAAACCATTATTTATCATTTTCTCATAGCACTTTCTCTGTCAAATTTCCGAGTGAAATTTTATATGAGTTTGGACGGAACCCTAAAGCCCGCTCTTCATTCTCTAAAACTTCTTTCGAATTGCCGGTTTAAAATAACGTTAAAAAAAATTCGTTAAAAATCTATCTATTGAATATTTTTGTTTCATTTTTCATATATATAATTCGAGTAATTACGCCATTTCAAAGTTATCACCTATTTGCCCTAAAGGTACCATGCTAATATTATTACATCGATTAAACAAAATTGGATTAAGATTTCTTAATAAAGTAAATAAAATGAGTAATGTGATTTGAGGACGGAATGAAATTGAATGAATGAGTTTGATTTCAATATTCTAGTCACAACACTATTTTCTGTTCATCATAAAGTGGTAACACCGTAAACGTCAGTTTACTCCAGTGAATTAATGATTAGACTTTAGGTATAACGTTTTTTAGATAGAAATAAAAGTTGTTGTTTTAATTAATATCACAAATAAATAAGTGTGGTATGTATATAACGTGTTTATGTATTTATAAGTTATATAGGTACACCACATATGAAAATGAAGATAAAATACCATTGGCTCTCATTTTTTTTAATCATCCAAAACTATCCTTAGTTTCGTAAGTTACAGGCATAAAAATAGGGCAATATAAGAAGGGCAACAAAACTATTATTGACCAGTGTAATGGTTATTCATGTAAGTTAACTGAAAATTAAAGCTATGAACATGATATCAAAGAGACTCATATTTGTCAGCACTTAAATCTCAAGGCCTATTTATTTAGAAGTTTTTAACATATTTTTAAACATTTTTTTTATAACATTAAGTTTTTATAACATTTTGTTTTATTTTAATGTTATAAAGATTTGCAACTATATAAGCTCTAACTAATATTTTCTTTATTTATAACATGGGTATTTTTAAATGATATTAAGAACTAAATCAAACTTCCAAAAACCCTTTTTGTCTACATTATGTTAATAAAATAATATATTATCATTGTATACTAACATTCTACTTGGTTGATACTCGTGTACGACGATTCCAAGAGAAATTAACTCCATAATTCTTTGGTTTGAATTCTTTTTCAATCTTTGGCTCGTCTAGGTACCAGCACCATCCGTTTTTCTCGCAGTGTTCAATGGCTTCATCAGGTGATTTGAATTCTATCTTCATATTTGACAATGGATCTCCAGTGGAAGTCCATCCCATCAGAGGATTTTCCCACCTTTGACGAGTGTCAAACTCCATCTCCCAATGATGGATATTGTTGGTTCCACTTTGCATTGCATTTTTAGGGGGTTGATAAATACGAACTCTGCGTGTCTTTATATGTTCTTCAGGAACACCAGATACAGGTGAAAGGTCGACCTAGAATATAAAAATATATTGTTTGTTATGAAAAGATGAACTCAGGGTGTAAAAAGACTAAACAGTATATTGTGAAATAGTTGTGTAATCAATTTTACGTAATTAATATGAAAGATGTTATTCTAGCAAGAGTAAAATATCATCCCCATATAATTCTATCTATCTTTTAGTTGATATTGATTTGTCATTGTGTAGATATGTTGTTATTCATAGTATATCTAGTTTTATTAACAAAGGAAAAAGGTAAAGAATACTGTAAAAATTTTCAATTGATACAAATAGTACTCAGTGGCCATTAGTTATGGTATCAACACAGCATGTTAAAGATACAGGTTTGAATACTATCAGACTCATAAATTTGATAGCATTTTTTTTATATGTACATATTGTCAGATATACTTATACTATCCAAATTTCATTAGATGCAACATTGATACATATTTAACAGTATATTATAGTAAGAATCTACTGTTAAATATATGTTAAATCATCAGTTTGATAAAAAATAAACTTATTACAATGTTTTATGCAAGATGATATGCCATTGATGTATACTTAAAACAACAATGGTGCATGATATACAACTTGCAGCATATTGATAGACATGTTACAGGGCACACCAAAGAAAGCAGTGCAAATCAGAATCAATTCCTTAGTCTCATCTCAATACCTTCATGCAAAAATAAACGTAACAAAGGTTATTCTAACTCATGCACCATTCACACCTTTCATTATTTTCAAAAGAAACTATCATTTTTGCCATTATTTCAGTAAGTACTTTGCTATATTAAAATGATATGTATCATATATGGAATTAAAAATATAATGTATTTATAAGTTTTAATATATATATCAAACCTTGATTGGAACGACAATGCTAGACTCCAAAGCACGTCTGGAACGCTGTTCTTCAGGCAGTGCTATGGCTGCATCAGTGTCGATGATCGGGGCCTCTTTAAGGCAAGATGGGTCAGACGAGGCATAGCGGCTATTGCATATTGCTAGACTTGGCAAGGACCTAGACAAAAAAGGTGGAATAATATTATCTTGGTCTTGGTAATACATACGGAATGCGATCTTCACCAACAGTTACCTAGATAAATTTGGTTTAGACAAAGACGCTATACGACCAACAGCTTGCAACATATTTAAATATTATTATTTATATTATTTCCTAAAATTTAACCACGGTTATACAATAATTTGTAAGAAATTACAAAATGTTGACATTTCTTAATTGACAACTATGACATTGACAGTGACACATGGAAGTAAGGATTCCTACGTTCCAAATGGCGATAAATGGTACCTAATATACCATCATTCCAAGGCAGCATATTATCAAGTACTTATTTATACGTGCGTTACAACCTTAGAAATGCAGCAATTTTAGAGCGCATGTCAACAAATTGTCAAATCAATTAATTGTTTTTTAGGCAGAGCTAACATTATCATGACATATTATCTCCTCTAGAAGTCTAACATTATCTCCTCGACACTTGGCGACGGGGTATCCTAAGCACTATTAATTATGCTCCTTATGACGTATTTTAAGCCTAGGAAAATAAGTATATTTCTAAAGGGGCCCCAGAATTGTTGAAGAATTCGACACTGGATACATATTTATAACATAATTCAAATGTATTAACTTGTTTAATAGTTAAATGATGTGTTGAAAATGTTTAATACCTCTATGATCAATGACTAGTTAGTTCGTAGATAAGTCTTCTGTCTACGAGTTAGTTGCTAGGTTACTAAGTTTTGTTATTGCCTTTTTTACGAAATTATTTTCAATAATACACTGTGTGAACTCTGCTGGATATCTTATGATTTATATGGTATAGAATATCTATATCTAATCGCTCCACCCCATATCATGATGCGAGTAAAAAAATACGGGTACCAGGTTTAAAAAGTGGACCGTAACGAAAAGGTCTATATCATCGTACCTTAATAATTTTTGGGGCTTGAATTAGAGTTGGGTAGGACACATGATATCAATGTGTTTGTATGAGTAACTCATATCAGATTGTGAGGTGGGACATTGTACCACCTCAAATGAGGTGGGACAAAATGAAATATTAAGGGACTACGAGAGGAGGTATACTGAGTGCGACGTTACTAAACGCGGGTTGATCTCTTATTGTTGTGACATACTCACAAACACACAGAGTTGAGCTGTTAATTTAATGTGACATTATTAGTTACAAATAAACTAATTGAAAAAGAATTAGGGCAAAAAATATTTGATAATATTATGAGAGTCTATCTGTAAATGTCATTTATACCAACCAACCTTTAAATAATAATAGTTATAAAATTTAGACCGTCATTGGCGTAGCGTCATTCAATTCAAAATTCAAATTAAAACAATAATCGAACATTATATGGTTGTCCCACTCACTCATTTGACGCGCGTCCTTATACACTCGTTCACAAGTATTGTGAGCGAGCGAGAGTAGATGGCGTTCGATCGCGACGCGACGATTCGTGCCTCATTGTGAAGAGACAAAATATACTTATGAAGTGATGGGACATTCTGTCATTTTGTATGGGACATTTGAGGTGACTCTTGCACGAGTTGCACAACTCTAGCTTGTATTGGTTTGAATGACAGGTGAATACCATAGATTACTGAGATTATGTTTAAATAAATAAAACAGTCTGTGAATAATACACACACTCATCTGTGATACACACATACACATAAGTCAACCATATACACGTATCGTGTTTCTTTTACAGAAATAATACTATACTCATCTGTGACAGAAATGTAAATATTTGTATGGGATAGTGTTATTAAACCGTGGATTGCGGTATTTTTTGTGTATTATACTTGTGCTGCTTTATAAATCAAGGTCGTTCGTTACTGTGTAAGTATTTACAATATGTTTATTCTATAAGGAACTCCTGGACGGATGTGGTAACTATTAGAATAATGCCTTTGACTTTGAGACCATGGAGTATTCTGTCTCATTAGATACCAGATGGGCAACATAACATTCTAATATCAATAGAGCGAACAAGCCTCATATAAAAATAACCTTACTTCAGCCTCCTCCAGAAGTTCTTTTACACTGCCTAATTCTCTTCAATTAAATTTAAATATGACACAAATCCTTTTATGGGCCACGGTTTGAGGTAAGAACCTAGTTTATTTATTTACCTAATAACTCTTCATTTCTACAAATTCTGAGTCTTTTCAAAATATGTATTATTTTATGCCAACTATATTCAAAACAAATTTTTAGAGACTACATTACAAGATGTATTATAAGGGATATTTCTTGTGAAAGGATTATGGAAAAGTTGATTCACTTCAATGAATGCCCTCACAATATTCAAATTATCTGTGATAGACAACTTACATTAAATGGAATTAATCCTTAAATGCACAGTTGATCTCACTTTTCAAAGACAGATTACTGTAAAGGGTGTTCTGTTTCCATACTTCATCTACTAGATTCCAACATTGTTGTGCAATGCTTGATGTTTATTTGGACACATTCAGTAAGCCCGTAAAAGTGTTTGTACAAAAAAGCAGTGTTTCTAAACAGATTTTAAGATCTTTAAATTCAAGCTAGAAGTACACATAAGTCCATGCTATCATAGTAGCCCTATCTAAGTTTAGTAACATATTACTGCCTAACAGTGTTACAGATATTGCCCATTTGATTATCCTGTAATGCAAATAGCAAAAGCATTAAACATAAAATGTAAGATCAAATTTTTTATTTAATATGAACTAATAATCTCTTCAGTATTTTGTGATTATTAGGTGGGATGGTTATGCTCTTTTCATAAAACAACCCATCCCTTTTTAATCTTTAAATACTAAGGCTTTAAGCATGTCATTTAGACAACTGCATTAGACAACCTCCATAGTCGAGTGGATAGTACACCGGTTTCAAGGTGTCACCGTCTCTGAGGCCCCGGGTTTGAATCACGGTGGGGGCAAATGTTTGTGTGATGAATGCGCGCCTAGGTTGTTGATATATATTTCTATTAAAAAATATTTATATATGTATGTCTATCCGTAACCCTAGATCCCATAGCACAAGCCTTATAGAGCCTTGTTTGGGCTAGGCTAATTGGTGTAACAAATATTTATTTATCTTATTTATTTGTTTCTGTATGTATCCCACATCTAAATAAGTTGATATTTAATTAACTGGTATACTATTTTGTCACAGATTCATGGTCCTGTTCTGGTTATCTGATATTTCAACTGTCGTAAAACTATGAGTTTAACTCCAATGTAACTATTTATCCTCCAGTCTCCTTGATATATAAAATGCAAGTGTGGTTACAACCTAATTTAAGTCTTCACTAACCTATCCTCCATTACAAATACCCCACAGAGTCTCAAACCATATTATCTCCTTCTTCTACTCAAATTAGTCAAGTCAAAGTCAAAGTCAAAATAATTTATTCAATTTAAACCTTTACAGGTACTTATTGACGTCACAAGAATAATAATATTAATAAAACTACAATAAATTTAAAATAGAAAAGACAATAAATTATTAATTAATTCCTTAATCGCACTTGTACATGCGTCCATCTTCCAAATCAAGTTTTAGAATATTAGATACACAACATTAAAATTATAATTTCTATGAGCTATCCCACGAGGAGCAGGTAAGAGTCACATCCAAACTGATTTATCATTTAAATAATCTTTAACAGTGTAGTACCCCTTTTTAAGAAGACTATTTTTAATGTGAGTCTTAAACTTATTTATCGGTAATTCTATAATACTCTTTTGTAATTTGTTGTAGTATTGTATACTTTGCCCTACAAATGATGCAGTAATTTTTCGTAGCCTAGTTTGTGGTACAACAAGTTTGTCTTTGTTACGTGTGTTTAGCTTATGTATATCACTTCGTTTAGTATATGTATTGATATTATTATGAACATAGACAAGGCAATTAAAAATATATTGCGAGGCGGTAGTCAGTATACCAATATCTTTAAATCTCTCTCTAAGAGAAGTTCGAGAGCTTAATTTGTAAATAGCGCGGACAGCTCGTTTTTGTAAAATAAAAATAGTTTCTATGTCAGCTGCAGTGCCCCATAAGAGTATGCAATATGACATTAAATTGTGAAAATAACTGAAATAAACTGATCTGGCAGTATCAATATCTGTTAATTGTCTGATTTTCTGTACAGCATATGCGGCTGAGGCAAGTTTACTGGCTAAGACTGAGATGTGGGGCCCCATTGTAACTTTGAGTCAATCGTAACACCGAGGAAGACAGCTGAGTCCACCACTTGTAATTTTTCTTTGTCGAGTATGACTGTCGTGTCAACTAATTTTACATTTGGAAGGGTAAACAATATACATTTTGTTTTCTTTGCGTTTAGTTGAAGGTTATTTTTACTAAACCATTTTAATACTTCTGCCAAAGCGATGTTTATATCATCGAAGTTAGTTTTTTTTCTATCCACATTAAATATTAAGGAAGTATCGTCAGCAAACAACACAATATCACATAATTTTTCGGCAAAAAAGGGCAGATCATTTATATATAATATGAAAAGCAGAGGGCCCAAAATCGAACCCTGCGGAACTCCCATTTTTAGTTGCGATCCAGACGATTGTACTCCATTAATTTCTACCGTTTGTGTTCTAGCATTAAGGTATGAATTTAGTAATTTTAAAGCAGGGCCCCGAACTCCATAGTGATTTAATTTCAGAGACAAAGTCTGGTGATCAACGCAGTCAAATGCCTTTGATAAGTCGCAAAATATACCAAGTGCATTCTGAGACTTTTCCCAAGAATCAAAAACGTGCCTCATAAGCGCAGCGCCAGCATCAGCAGTGGAATGACCCTTCATAAAGCCGTATTGCTTCTTATGTAGTATATTATATTTCTGAACATGAATTATTAATTGATTGTGTATAATTTTTTCAAAAATCTTACTTAAAGACGGCAATATAGAAATTGGTCTATAATTACCAATATCCTCTTTATTACCAGACTTAAGCAAAGGTACAATCTTACTGTACTTCATAAGGTCAGGAAAAATACCCTGATCGATGCAAATATTAAAAATGTCGGCCATATAGGGTGCGATATTTTCCACAATGGATTTAATCGTTTTTACAGATATCCCCCATAAGTCATTTGTATTCTTGACTTTAATCAATTTAAATGCCTTTACAATGTCTATTGCATTTATGTACTCAAATGAAAAAGCTGCGCTGCACTCCGGCACATGTTCAACCAATAAGGAAGCTGCAGAATTCGGCGACCCGTTTAGTCCAGCACTTATAGTTGTTGGTATTTTGGAGAAAAAATCTTCAAAAGCATTTGCCACCTTGTCATCATCCCTAATAATAATATCATTAACAGTAATGGCAATGCTATTATCTCTCTTCTTAGATTTCCCTGCTTCCTGGTTGATAATATTCCACGTCGTTTTAATCTTATTGTTAGATTTTTTAATTTTATTAATTAAGTGAATTGATTTTGCTTGTATACATACCCTTCGAAAAATTTTAGAGTAATTCCTAACATAATCGGTAAAGTCTAAATTATAATTATATATTTTTTTTAATCCATATAATTCGTATAGTCTATTTCTGCTTTTATATATAGACGGAGTAGCCCAATCACAAAACTTTAGTTTATTATTTGTAATATTGATATTTTTTTCTGTAAATGCCTTATTGAATTCAGTTTTGATGATTTCAAAAAGAGTGCCGAAAAGCACATTCGGATCATCAGCAGTACATGAAATCGAATCAAATTTTTTACTAACATTTTCTTTAAAGCATTCCATTCTTTTATGGGTAATAGGTCTGCACTTTATTATTTTAGGTATCTCAGATTCTCCATTGTCATAGCTAATACTTAAACCATAATGGTCGGATGTTATATAATTTATAATAGATTTATCTACAGCCTCGCAATTTGAAAATACATTATCAAGACAAGTAGCTGAATGTGACGTTACCCTTGTTGGTTTTGAAAAATTATGGAATAAATTATGACATTTTAATAAGGAAATGAGGCGGAGACTTATTTGATTATATTCAAGAATATTGACATTGAAATCTCCGCAAACAATGATATTTTTATTTTTTAATTTCAGCTTTCTAAATACATCATCCATAATCCATTCAAAACTAGAAAAATTCCCTGATGGGGGTCGGTATACACATACTAAGATATATTTTTCCAGCTCCACACAAGATAGCTCCACGGTGCATTCCACTGAAAGTTTTACAATATTTTTACGTTCTTTAAATTTTAAACAATCCTTTACAAATATCATGGAACCTCCGTGTATGGTATTATTCCGTACAAAATTACTGGCAATCTGAAAGTTTTTTAGGCATATAGATGTTTCATAATTCTTGAGCCAGTGTTCCGTGATACATATAACATCTGTTGGGTGATTCTGTACATATAACTCCAATTCTAATATTTTGCCAGTCAAGCCCTGTATATTTTGATAAAGAATATTAATATATGAGAGCTTGACTTTTGTCTTACATTTTAGTTTAAATTTGTGTCAGGTAACATACTATTGGCAGATGAACTATTTTTAATTTGAATAATATTACTAGGTCTTGGTAATCTCGCTATAGCGTCATCTATATTATGTGCCAACAATGAAGCAAGTAATGTCCTATATTTTTTTGACAGATACACAGTTGATGGAGTCAGCTTAAAATACCTTATAAAGTGATTTACGTCTAAAAATAAAATATTACTATGAGAACTAGTTAAATTATAGAGCAATAAATTTAAATTAAAAATACGTTGATTTTGCTCTTTTGCTAAATTTTGTGCATATGGAAATGCACAAATAATAAACTTACAATTCAATTTTGCCTGGAGGTGAATTATAGTATCTATGCTCTTAATTATATCTTTTTTATTAACAGCATTGCTGTCACCACATAATAAAGTAACATTGGTGATTCCATTTTTCACATGTTGTCCCATATTTTCAACTATGCTACAAAAGGAACGCCCAGGAGAGCAGATGTTTTGTAAATTTTGGTTCAAGGAGTTTCTTAAAGTCGAACCTAAACCTTTACCTAATCCGTCAGAAAAAATCACAGAGTTTGTTTTTAAGGGCTCTGAGTTAGAAGAAAGATGTGGTGTATGTGCTGAATGTGTTGAGCTATTAAACGGTTGCGGTGAATAGCATTGTTTGTGTTGATTTCTTTCACCTTCAGTTGTTATACATTTTAGCGCCAATATGTATTCTTTTATCTCTTTTTTCGAACCCTCATACATCCCTGTCATTTTTGTTAATGAATTTTGTAGTTTTTAACTTAAATTGTGCTATATTATTTTCGTATATTAGTCTATTTTCACTAATAATATTTGATAGAGATTCTAATTTTTCCAGTAACTGTATGCGTTCACTACTTCGTTTAGCATTATTAAATAATGATTGACGTTTTCTTATTAGTTTATTAGTTCTCGCAATATATCTATTTATTTTTATATATTTCTTTATTTTCTTCACGCTATTCCTGCGAGATCCGATTGCAACTGAAGCTGTGACATTCTTTAAAGAAGTTGAAGGATTAATTTCATTATATAAATCAGAAGACATATGAACCCTACTTCGATTGTTAATAATCACAGATTCTTCGGTTAATGATAAAGATAAATCACTTTGCTGCAACTCATGGAACAAGCTCTGGGAGTTAATTTCACTTGAAAAATCTTTATTGGAGTTTTCCAGTTGTGAGATGGTTTTTTGTGCCAGGAACAGATCAGACTCCAACTCATTTATGCGACTCAGGGCCCGCTCATGGGTGTCGCTACATTCTTTAAATGACTCAACACATTTTACTGTGTGACTGTACTCAACTAATAAATTGTTATATTTTAAATGTAGTTCAACTAGCTCATTCTTTAACTGTGTATTTCGAGTAACAGTCTTCAGAATTTCGGCTTCACTGTCCTCTCGTTCCTGTAGTAGGTGGTTGCTTAATTCTCTAGAGGTTTCCAAATCCATTAGTGCCTGCTTTAGTTTAACTTCCATATCTTTAGCGGTAGCTCGGCGAGTCATCATTTTTGTTTGTTAATTACTTGGGATTCAGAATTAACATTCGCTTGAAGAAACCAAAGGGGGTTTAGTACAATATTAAGTCTAATTTCCCTAGATTACACAGATTTATTTGTTCTGGCCTTTGTCTCACCTTCACTCAATGTCCAAAACAAAGGTAATCAACAGCTGAGTTGAACAATGGAAGCACGGCCTTGCACTTCACACATGTGCTCAAAACAATGGAGCGGATCAAAGTTCAGAGGTCTTTGTCCGCGGTTGTAAAAACAATCTTTGTTTAAACATAAACTATTTTTTGTTTTTTCTTAATAAGAACAGAGATCGCACTGAACTGTCACCAATTACTTTAATCTTGAATAACTTTATCACTTCACATAGGTATGTAATAGCGAAAATTTAATTTAATTTTAAGTCTTTGTCTTTGATTGTAGTCTTTGTTTCCATATAATTTAATTTCAGTAAGATACTATAGAAGTTACACTGTACTGTCACAAATTAATTTTAAACTATAATAACTTTATCACTTTTCTTTACTTTTGAATACATAAAATACTTTGTTTAATTAAATAAAATTTAAATTTTAAAATTTTAACACGTCTTTACTGTAATTTTTATTTGCCCGCGGAAGGGAGGTTGACGTGCGAACGGTTCAACAGACGGCTACCAAGTCTAAATAAAAAATTTAAGATGCTAATTGGAATCTAAATTTCACTTAAATAACTTCATACATATACCAATACCACATGTATATTTTTCAGAATAAATGAAGTGAGAAAAAAAACAAACAGTGTATGCAATCTAATTTTATATACTTGCATTAATTATTTTTAAATTAATAAAAACCAATAAATTCTTTGATTTAACATATCAACTAACAAGCAATAAGTATATTGTCAGCTTGCATTTCGTTGAGATAGGCAGGAAAGAAGATTGCACAGAGTTTCTGTAAAATGTGTACTGGAATGCATAACATAGGTGGTTATCTCAGAACCTTATCGTATATTTTTTGGTAGAGAGAAAGAAGCCAACCTAGTGATAGTGAGTGCTGTTGCTTCATTAGGGGCCAAAACTTGTACCTGTGTCAGTAATGCCAGTTGCAGTTTCTAGTCCCTTTCTATAAGTACCTACTTAGATTACTGTATGATTTTTATTTAAGAAGAATCACCCAATTTCCCCAACTTATTATTGATATTGTATTTATTGTTTCAGGTTCTACCTTGTATTGTGTTTATTTGCTTGTAAACTTCAGTGTAAAACTTGTACTGTTTATTTATAACTACAATATTGTACCTAATGTATACATTTAACTTATTAGTTTAATAATCATACAAAATAAAATGAGTAAGAACAAACTGGAGTTAGACTGCACTCGCCAGTGTCAGTCTCACAGACATGGCCAGTTATTGACAAGTGTAATCACTAAGAGATCCCTTACTGACAAAGCTTTGGCCAGTTTCATCAAATGCACATGTGCTAACTTCTGTAAAGTATATGATCCTGAGGTATGTATGTTTTAAATTAAAAATTGATTTCCATACCAAATTTCTGGCATGTTGGCCTACTTTAATACCGACTAGATATATACAAGTATATATCTACTGCAAATAATTCATATTAAACTTAATTATGGAGACTTGGTATATGGTCCATGTCTGCAGTCAGAAACTCATTGTCTTATACAGCAAGTACAAAATGCATGTAGTCTCTTTTGTTTCAAAATACCTTCTTGGAGTGATATTACTTCATATTTAAATGAGGCGTCAATCTAAACTAATATTATAAAGAGGAAAGATTTGTATTTTTGTATGTAATGAATAAACTCAAAAAGTACTGGACCGATTTTAATAATTCTTTTTTCATTAGAAAGCATACATACATACACTATTACTGAGTGACATAGGCTATATTTAGTACTAGATTACTATAGGAATCTTAAGAAATTCTTATTAAAACCAACCGAAGGTGTTAAAAAATTTGCCATGAAATGTCTTTCATTGCATATGCTGCGAAGAGTATTAATGATAGGACAAAAAAATGTTTGGCAATATTATAGAATATATCAATATCTACAAAAATCTACGCGAGACTATATGTCTAATATCTGTACCTATTTATGTCTACCCATGCGAAAAGCCCGGGACGTGCCGCTAGTGTTGAATATGAGCTGAAATGTGGGAAACCCATCTGTTTTCGAAACTTGAAATAACTTTTTTTCATGATAGATATGATAACAGAACCTATAATATCTTGGAATGGATAAATTTAAATTACTTCGAATTTTATTTGTAATTCCAGGGCAGAACTGCGCTACACATGTCTGCGTCTCGTGGTAGACTTACTTTGATGGAATGGCTTGTGCGTCACTCTACTGAAGCATTTATAAACGCCAAAGACAGGGAATCTGGATATACTCCTCTACACAGAAGTATATTTTATGGTCAAATTAACGCTGCCGTCTTTTTGTTGAAAATAGGTAAAAACAAATCCAGTCTGTGAAACTATACACTGAGATTTAGTAGACTAGTAGAATTATTTTATGTCATAAATTAAATTATATATTAAAATTATCAAAAATATGTTTTATAGAAAGTCATTGAATATTGAGCAGGTATAGCGCAAACTAAAACGAAAAAAAAAATATAATAAAATTTTTTGTAGTAACAACATCCTACCTGCTTGCTATATAGCATATAGTCTAAAGAACCATGAAATTATCTAAAATTTTAATAATTAGTTAGAGATAAAAATAATTTAGAAAATATATTTTACAGGAGTCAACACCGACATAGTAGACAAAGATGACTACAAAGCCTTGGACCATGCAATATTGGATCGCCAGTACATGTATAAACACGTAGATACTGGTGCAAAAGACGTGTATGTGTGGGGATATAATGCCAACGATACCCTGGGCACTGCGACCCCGCAACAGAGAAACACGCCAGAGCTACTCGGCTTCTTTAGCCGAAATAACACTAAAGTGAAGCAGGTAAGCCGAAACCTTTTAAGTGTATCATGAATTTTATTTATAAACTTATCATCATAATTTATATATATATATATATAGGTATATATATTATATAATATATATATATGTATGAATGTATATATATATAGTAAGGTTTATATATTTAAACCTTTATATACCTATAATATATACATACATATATATACAGGATTACTGGTAAGTCGACCCACATCCGATCTGTTTGTCACCATTTTTTCTAAGAATTATAAACATTTTACCTAACTATTGTACCTTTTTGTGTAGCTTGATAAACAGTGATGTTTTTAGTACAACTTGCAGGAATAGCTACTAGTAACTTTTAGGAGAGATAGAGCTGAAGTTAGAGGTTTTAGGAAAACAAACATGAAAATTTTAGTTCTGGGGTTGTACCAACCGTTGTCTTGTAAAACTTTGATAGTTTTATTTTATTAATAGTTTATTCTGAATGTCTTTAATACAAAATCAATAAAAAAATCTAGCCTAAAGGCTGGAAATAAAAAAAAATAGCCATAACCTAGGTAACGTCATCAGTGACCTTTAGTAAAAAAACCTAAAATATCAAATATCTTGAAAACGGGTAACTTTTGGATAAGGCAATATGGGCTGAAAATTGTTTGTTTTGACCAATACTATCACCTCACGACAGATGTGGGTCGACTTACCAGTAAGTATATATATATATATATTTATTACTATTATTATTATATATATTTCGACAGCTCAAACGCGATCGCGCTAATGATCTATTCAAATGGATGTTGCGGTGACATTATTGTCAATATTATCGCGATGATTGAATTGCACTGCCCATGACCAGTATCTTCATTGTCTTTCGGTGTTTTTGTCGATTTTATTATTCGGTAAACGTTATGTGAGTATGTCTGGCAAACAGGGAACATTAATAACCGGAAAGACCGGATATAATTTGACAACTAATGCAAACATTTCCATCAATGGGTTACACCCCCATGTAGATTTTTTAATTCTAATTTTTTTCAGATTTATATTTCGAATGTGGAACTTTACAGCTCTTTATGTCAACATTTCATTCATCCTCATTGAACATTACTACTCATGTTCTGAATTGTGTCAGATAAACGCTAATTGACAATAATAGGTTGACAACACTCCTTCATTCAGTTTGATTAACATCAGTTGTTTACAAAATAGTAACTTGTCTGTTAGATAAATTTGATGAATTGCACGTAAAATGCATACAATCGGACTGCCTCGAACCTGTCTAGGATTCACAAACATCTTATTCTTTATATTCGGGTCCATCGGGACCGTTATCTGTGTTTGGTGCGTCATCAACACCCAGTTTTTTGAAGATGTGAATTACACGGTCACCAAGAGTTCGCTAGTCGGCCATATAGCGCGATTTGTTAACTTAAAAGTAGGGTTGACACCAGTCTCTACAATTTTTATAATAGTTGCCGTCATAACGATGGCGACGTCCTGTTGCGGCATTCTCGGCGCAGGTTGCAAAGTGAAATGTGCTTTAAAGTCCTACATATTACTTGTCACCGTCATAACCTCTGTAACTTTCTGGTTTGTCTTCATAAGCGGCCTATATAACATTTCTACAAAGAACGAGAGAAGTAGAAGTTACTTAGAGAAGACTTTGCAAACGAATTACGGAGCAGACAAGAATCTGATGACTTACATATGGAATCATGTTATGGTGTCCTATGAATGTTGCGGTGTAAACGGTTACAGAGACTTTGCTAGAAGTAACTGGCAGCAAAAAACTGGAAAACTTTACCCGGTGCAATGCTGCAAACTAGAGAACTATACTGATCTTGTTCCAATTTCTAAAGATTGTGGATCAAGTTTGAACGATTCCATAATATCATACAAAGACTTTGGCTGTTTCGGTATTCTTAGCAAGAACATTAGGGCGAATAAGGGGAAAATTATATTTTATATTATTCTTACTCTTGTATTTTACTCGGTTTTGATTTTGTTCGCCTACTGCATTGTAAGAGGAGAACCTCTTCTAGGAGCTATGGCTGGTAGTTTTACATTGCCAAAACCTAAAACTGATGTGTACATTGAAGATGCCCCACCTAGAACATTTGCAGAGGATTCCTATTTGAACGAGCCACCTAAAAAGATTGTCCGTGTTGTGTCAGCTGTGAACCCGTTTCAAACCTACAGGCTTACCCCGTCTGCACCGCCGTTTAGGGACGTGTACTCAAATTATCAACAAACTATGTAATAAATCAAATAAACATAATTCATTTTGAAAGGCTTTACATGACGCTATAACTTCTAATTTCCAAAGGATTCTGTTTTCATTTTACTACTAGTTTTGATAATGCTCCAATTAAAGTAACAATAAATTGCCTATGTGTGATAAGAGATGTCTCGTGGCCGAAAAACGAGGCCAGACTTGAACTTCTATTAAAAACTATATCTTAAGAAAATGTTCATACAGATAGAAATACGATATTCTACATATTGTGGCGCAGGTCTTCCGTTTTAGTCAAGTAAAAGAATATAAGCGTAAAATTAGGATATTTATGTTGTTCAGAAACTATTAGAACGATCGCATTAAAGTATGACGATATCGCCTCAGCAAAAAATCATAGCTTGGTTTAATCTGAGGAGACCTCTGACTATATAACACGTTTTAAAATAAATAGTAATTTAAAATAAATGTAGCACGATGAAACCGATTGCTAGAGACGACGACTCTGGTTAATTGTAATGGTATAGTTAACTTGTTCCTTGTATTCTTCCAGTTGAAGCTGGATGTGATGGAGAAAGCTGCTTTATCGGTGCCTTAATAAGATAGACTAGATAGTGTAGCGCCGGCGTGACGATACACAAAAAATCTTGCAAAACTTCATCTACTTGCACAATATGACAGAACCTGATGTGCTAATGTTTGTGGAGAAAAATTTTAACGAGCTGCTGTCCGACTCAGCTTTGACCTTGTTGATATAACTAGACTGCTGAAATATGAGGCAACAGTCAGTGAATTAGAAGTCTATTGTCTGCTTTCGTTACTGGTTATATCATCTAGGCTAGGTCATCTGAGAATTTGATATGATATCGTAAAAGGAGCGAACAGACGCGTGGATGGTAGAAGACGGGCCTACGCAGCCCGTCATTCATGGCCACCCTAGGTGTGGGCTGCTCGCTAGGGAGGAATCCCTAGCGAGCAGCCCACACCTGTATTTGCGCGCATCTGGAAAGATGCGCGCAAATACAGCTCCGCCCCTTGTTATTGATATGTCCACAATAATCCCTCATAGGCGTTTAGACTCGGCCCCATAGCTGATCGGGTCGTCACTACTTTTATTATAGAACTAGCTGTGCCCGCGACTTCGTCCGCGTGGAATAGTTATTTTGCGCACCTCAGCTGTTACCACGATTCTTGACAACGCGACATATCCAAATTTGGTACCATAAAAACGGTCATTGTGACTAAACCTTAAAAGATAGACATATGCCGTCGCGGACTTTTTTTTAGATCATGTATAGAGGAATAATTCTTTCATACATATTTTTTGTGTATCTTGAACCGTTTTCGCAGCGCACGCAAAGAAAAGCCTTCAAAAATGAATAATTTTCCCCGTTTTTTACACATTTACCGCTCTGTCTTTGCTCCTATTGGTCATAGCGTAATGTTATTTAGCCTATAGCCTTCCTCGATAAATGGACTATCCAACAAAAAAAGAATTATTCAAATCGCACCAGTAGTTTTCGGAGATTAGCGCGTTCAAACAAACAAACAAACAAACTCTTCAGCTTTATTATATTAGCTATAGATAACTATATAATTTGATATTCTACAATTATTATATGTATATCAGAATATACAATAAACTGAATAAAATTATTGATGAGAAGAAGAAGATTAGAAATATTGTTGACGTAATAATGTACTGCGATTGTAACTTTGAAAATACAAAGACATGTCTATGGCGTTGTCGCGGATCACTCAAAATGCTCCACTACTAAAATAGACTGCATTACGGTAAAGTCGCCGAATTTGTATGACGTGTATAAAGAAAATGGTATTTTTACTTCCTAATACAACACACACTATATATATTGAAAGCTGTTATACTTTACTGTAAGAAAACTGAAATGTATTTAATTTATTCGAATTTTTGCGAAAGCAATCTTTTAATGTTTCGAAATCAGTTTATTTAAAAGGTTTTTAACAAATTGTTTTCTAATACTTTTTTTCGAATAACGATAACATACATCTATGATTGTTAAAATTACTTTAATTAGGAAATTATGTAGTAATTAGTGCTCGGAATAGGTAGTTTAATTTTATGTACTTGCAGAAAAAAAGTCGATGTAAAAGTAATATGGATAAACCTAAAATCAGCGTGATTTCCGGGACCTTAAATAATGCAATGCAATGGAACTTATGTCATTTTATAAAAATCATAAAAAATTACACTTATTGTTTATTTGTAGGTTATAGGAGTGAGTAGAAGGAAAAAAATCATGTTCAGATATTACAGATATTTATTGCAAGTTTACAATATAAATCAATTTAAAATTAAACATATATTAAGATTAAAGTACATAAGTGTTGTTCCGATGGTGTAATTATTTGTCTCCGAATAGAAGATCGCCAACATAATCATCATTGTTATGTTTTAGTTGCAAAAGAAGTATAGCATATTTCAAATAAAATACAATTTTCTGTTTTTATGTGCTATTCGTTTCTTTACGCTTTTATTGTAAAATTTTATTTTTACAACTAATTATTACAACAATAAGATGAAATACTGTTTGAAAGTTCAATATAATATTTTTACAATCTCTGAAAATAGTAAGTTCCCAGGCATATCCATACTATTGATGTCACAAAATCGCAAGTACATAAAATTAAACTACCTATTCCGAGCACTAGTAATAATAACGTTTATAAGATGCCTAATAAATTCTAAATAAAATAAACAAAAGTATTAGTACATTGCTTTATAATGGTGGAAAAGGTGAAAAGGAATCAAACCCTACTCGGACTAAAGCCGCTTGGAATATATCGCTGCGCTCGGGCGTCTAACAACCTCGTCGAGATTGATTCCTTTTACCCGTGTGTAGCACTTTTTCATTTCGAATGCAAGGAAAATAAAAAATAGCTTTTCTTACATACATAAAAACACAATTAAGATTTCGGTACAGCGTTTGCGCGTTTATTGGCCAAATTTTCTATTGTGTTTTTATTGACCCTGGCTTTTGAATTTTGGATTTTGATCGACCTTAGTTATCTGGTGACCTGTGCGCGTTTATTGGACTGATTTGATTGCTAATACGATAACCATTGCTACGAATATAGGATAGTCAAGTGTTATTTTTATTTTCGCAAAATATTTATCCTGCAAACAGAAAAAAAAGATCAAAATATTATCGTTTAATAAAGGCGCCAAAATGCGGACCGCCATGTCTGTGACGTCAATTGTACTAAAATAAAGAAATGTCAAAGTTGTCAAACGCCGAAGATAGTAGTGATGTGCCAACACGGAAAAACAAAACTCGATTTAACGCGAGTTAAAATTCACATTACTCGGGTTGAACTCGAGTTAACAAGATGGAAGAGTTAATGTTTTTTTTTTAATTTTTGCCAATTTATTCTCCACCTTCGCATTAATAGTAAAAAAAAAATGAACAGACCAATGATACAACAGATATAACAGATAAAAATCTGTTTCAATTCTTTAATTTTTTATATTATTTGTTTATAATGTATTGGAAGAGTTATACTAACTAAAGTAAAAAGGAAATTATTTTTTAAATCGAATTATTTATTTATGTATTTTTGGTCTGAATTTAATTTTTAAAAATATTTATTATCAATAAAACTATGTAATTATACAGCAGTCTTTTCAAAATAAAATCAAATTAACATTATGGTGCATTAATGTACATAACATAGGCTCATGATTGTATTTTGATTATTAATTAATTTATAATACAATATTTTCAAAACAAGAAAATTAACTAACTACTATCATAAAGAATATTCTTGCAGTAGTTAAATTATATGTTGATATTTTAATTTATATGTATTTTATAAGACTATATATAAAGGAAAACAAAACGAAAAAATTTTCTTGTCAATAGGCTATTTGACAATGCGAAAAATAAAGTGTCAATTACTGTTAACAGTATAAATTAAGAGTTAAAAAATGATTATTTATTAACGTAAGTTGAAAATAATGATTAATTTATTTTAAAATCCGTAAATAAAAATTGCATTTTTTAAACGTTTGTCATGTGACACAAAACGCTTCTGATGTGTCGCGTTTATCATGACGTCACTTGCTTGTAAACATCGTTTGCCTACTTGTGTTGCGCCTAGTTGTGGTAGATTATCTCCGTTATATTAAGATTTTCTTTACTATTCATTTTTTTTTTTGTTTATTTGCACTATTTTACAAGTACTTTCAACCATGGACAACGATTTTGTAAAAGCAGACAGCAGAAACCTGCCGCAAGTCGGCGCAATCATGGTCGGATTATTTTTGAAAAATAATTCTGACATTTATGTTTCGGAGCTAAAAAAATGTAAAACAGCAAAGTAAGTATAATTACACTTTACTGGTAACTTAAATTATATCATAAGAAAGTGAAATAATGATGAACTTCCACAAGAACTTATATAGGTTATAAATAATGTTGTCGGGGATGAAATTACATACACATTTTGTTCTTCATTATATCTCTATTTAAATACAGATAAAAACAATTCAAACACATTACAAAAACCCTTGCACTACAATTTCCAATACAACAATCAAAATCTTAATGCCAAACACATTTTCTTTTTCACAACCTACCAAAGACAAAATTTCAACGTCTTTAACAAATAATTAAGTTTGTTTGGCACAATTCCGTGAACATAAACGATAATTTGTTCACGTTACGTCGTCATTCTTGCCGTTTGACAAATGCAGATCGGGAAGTACCAGCATCACACATTTTTTTAATACGATCTGGCTGGCAATGAAATTTAGAAGGCACAACTTTATTATTTAAAATTATTTTCTGACTGAAACCCATTTTGTAGTTATAATAATTTGCCATTTCATTTTCCATCTAACGAACAAACAAGTTTTAGTCGGATCTTTTAGTGTACTCCTTATTGAAATCATAGGACTCTGTAGCTACAAATTTTAACAAATATTATGGAAAACAGCGGAAATATCGAAGTGAGTTGCAAGAGACATTCTGTTAAAAACATAGAATAGTATAACCTCATATCAATAACGAAAATATTAACATTCTGAATGTAATTATTATTACAAAATAAAATATTATGTTTACTTACATCGAAATGGTCTTCACAAAAGAAAATATTTGTACTATTCGCTATGTCATTATGATCCCTCCGAGAAAGTTGCAACCACTTTCGGCGCACTTCGATATTCTTTGGAACACTTACAAATAGTTTTTCCGGAGTTTTTAACAACATATTTGTACATTTTGAAAACTACACACCATTTGTAACTCATTTTGTTACATAAATCACTGATAAAAAGTAAATCCAATCGCACTTTCGTTTTTTGTTTACAACAAACAAATATATATGCCAGCTGTCTCAGATCAGAATACAGGCAAGTGACGTCACCGACCTCATTGCAGCGCCATATTGTCAAAGTAGCGTTTTGGCGGACTATTCAAATATTGAATTTTTAATTCGATGTTTTTCAGCTAATATATACCAGAATTAAAAATAACAACTTTTACTGGTTCCTTAGACTCTACTAAATAATATAAAATGGATTTTAAAAACTTGTCAAATAGCCTATTAGTGATTAACAAAAATATATAAAAATCTTATGTAAGTAACTAAAACAAATTTCTTGTAAGTTTAAACAAAAGCAATATTCTTATCTCAAAAACAATATTCTTCTATAAAATTTTCTTTTAGAACCCGGCATTTTTCAAAAACAGAATTTAAAACACGAATAACTATAACAATAACCGGCACAGCAAGTTAACCTCAAATCTACATAAATGTGACACTTATTTGTTATAAATGAGTCCGCTCATAGAGGGAATAGACATTAAGCAAAGCGAGCGATTTAGGTACAAAATCACCCCACAGATAATAATCGATTGATTTCTATAATTTGTCCCAACCCTATAAATATGGCAGATTATGTCAATTTGCTATAAAACGGAAGCTTATTTCAGAAAAATATTCCCAAAAGGAATGTTAAATAAGCAGAAAATACAAAATACAATAATAATCGATAATCTCGTTTAAATGTCAACACTATTCAAGTCCGGAAAATAGGAAAACAAGTTTAAAACTTTTTATTTAATTATTTTTTCACGAAAGTTCTAGGAAAATAATAATTATGTAACAATTCAATGAATATATAAAAATAACGAGGCAGTGTGATATATTTATACATGTTAAGGGCAGTCATTTAGCCATCTCCATTGACGAGTTTACTGACTTATGACGTCACGATTGCAGTGCTTTTAGTATGGAGCGTTTTTGAGCGACCCGCGACAGCGCCGCAAACATGTCGATGTATCTTTAAAAGTAATAGGTGCAGGTGTATTGTTGGTTCTACAATATTTCTCACTTAAAAGAGTACTCTTATTATATATTGAATTTAAACAATTGTCGTCTACCCAATTATCAAAAATGTTTGTCCCCAGGTGTGCCTGGGTAAGTTCCACAGTGTATGGGTATGCTCCGGCGCTTCTGAAGGGGAGGTGTACGCGTGCGGACAACTCGTGCGTGCTGGCGGTCCGCGCTCGATAGCGTTGCAGCCTGTGCCTTTGAAGTTGCCAGAACCATGCGTTCAGGTTGCTATTATGCTCAACGCTACAGTGTTTTTGTTGGAAAGTGGATGTGTGAGTAGCTCTTAAAGTTATTGTAGTAATATAGATAAAAAAGGTAAATAATAGCGTGGTACAGATTGGCGGAGTGCCCCACGTGGGCCTCCGAGCGCCGAGTCTTGGTCGCAGAGATCGGGCGAGATCTGTCTCCGTCGGCATTGATTGCGGCAATGCTGGCGGACGAGGGAGGTTGGAGGGCTGTGGCCTCTTTCTGTGAAGCAGTGATTCTCCAGAAGGAGGCCGCCGAGCGGGGTCGGGAGATGGCCGATCCCGCTCGAAGAATGCGGCGCCGGGCTCGGTAGCACAGCTGCGGCGCCGCCGCGGGTCGCCGGCGGGCGCGAGGAAGTCGCGACTGCTACGGCGACCCGGGATGGACCACGCCCCTTCCGTCGCCGGGGGGCGTCGTCGGTGGAGGAGACCGGGGGAGGCAGTAGCCTCCCCCGAGGAGGGTTCCCCTCTAGATAGGGGAGCGGAGGCTGGGGGTTCCCGGAAGGGGCTTGATGTTCCCGGGGGCTCCCTACATGCCTGAGGAAGGCCATCCCTGAGGTTTTTAGTGGGTAGGCCTCCCCCTTCTGGGGAGGAGAGCCCCACATAACCGCCGGCTCGCCACAGCCGGGGTATGCAATTTAATGCATTTTCCTCAGGGAAACAAAAAAAAAAAAAAAGCGTGGTACAGATACGATAACGACAGATAGGAGTCATACCAAAACAGTTTACAGCGACACTCAGACATCAATTAATTTTAATATACAATTAACGAATTATCTTGTACTAATTAGTACTATAGAATTAAGAGATTTAAGTATTTTAATGAATACCTTAAAAGTTAATGACGTCAATAAGTGCGTTAGTTAGACATGAATGTAGGAACGGATACGATAAAGGAAAACTTCAGAACGTATCGATGGATTGATTGAAAGAATGTGCATGTAAATAATGTCAGTGATGAGATGACGTATCACAATCATTACTAACGTACGTCATATGTGCCTCCTTTTTTGTGAGGAAATGCTCCTTATGCACCGTGACACCGCGCTGGCAAGGCGCTGCCGTGTGTAAGGGCTCTCCGGTCTGAGAGGGTCGGCCTACCCATTAAAACTCCCCTTAATTCTCTACGCCCATGCGGGGCACATGGCGGGATGCGCTTTCGCGATTCTACCGCCATGTGCTCCGGGGCCGGCTCGACCTAGGTCTGGTCGAGCCAACGTCAAGGCAGGGACTGTCTGAGAACCCCTGGACAGTCCCCCAGACGGAGAGACATCACCACGGCGTACGCGATAGCCAGTCGAGCACGCACCCTCGCGGTAGGCTAATTAGGCGAGCACCGCGCTTGCGTGTGCCCGCCTTCTACCTATCCGTCTGCGACGTCATATGTGTCCCTAATGAGTGCATACCTTTACGTACTTATTTTGAGAGAGAAGGCTTTACGTATACCATCGGAACTAAGTGCCACGTTGATTATGTCCGACTGCAAATCGATCGTTGCGGCTGACCAGAATCATTTACTGACAAAACTCAGCTTCAGCCTTCGTCAAAAGAACTCTACTTCTTGGATGAGTGGGTAGGCACTTATACTAATTACATTAGGACATGCCTTAACAAGGCTCACCCACCGCAGATTCGTCGACTATATTCAATTTCAAGTGTCTTCATACACTTACACACTTAATACTCAACAAGGGCAAACCTGTATCCTTGTAGTCTCATGGTGTTTATCTTCACCGTATGGGCTCGATAAATATGTGTGTATAAAATGCCATATAATAAAACAAAGGCGTGTTAGTTACATTACTTATAAATCAAGAACGGTTGACCCATGTTATACCAGAGCACAGCAATGTGAAACACAACTTTTTTTATCTTGCAAGACAGTACAGAGGTTTTGCTAACAAAGAATTTTATTCTAATTAAAGTATTTCCTCAGGTAGTCCAATACTCGCTTGACAACTCTAACAACAGAAGCCACGTAGGCAAGAAAATCCCTTCAGTCATCAGGCTGCCATCAGTGAAGCCCATATTGAAGCTATCCCAACCTCTGGGCATTTGTGCCGGGAGCTCGCACGCTGTGGTGTGGAACGTACGAGCTCTGTATACTTGGGGAGTCAATGTTGGACAGTTAGGCCATCTCCAGGAAGACAAAGTGGTTCTTGCACCGAAAAGGGTAATTTAATTTCTATACAATTAACACTAACTTTATAAATGGTATTTTTTTCTGAATTCCCATTATATGATCCTAGTCTGTTGAGAAACATACAAAAATAAACTTCACTCAACTCGAAGTTGTTTCATGCACTCACGAATAAAAAAGTCGCGCTCTTGAATCCCTGTTAGTTCATCTAGAGTAAGCGTAAATCGCGTGCTGTCACTAACGTATATACAAAATTAATAGTAACTTTGAGTAAGCTTATGTATGTGTGGCGTTAAGGGAATCAATTAAAAAATGAAAAAATTGATTTTCCTTACACGCACAAATTCTTTAAAGGGTCGGAGTAAGAAACCGGTCACAAATTCTTAATGTCTGGTGGAAGGTAGGTACGCCTATTACTCCCCTGCGACGAAGTCCAACAATGCGAGGAGTGGCCGAGGAGTTTCCAGGTCTTCACACAGGAAGAAGGACGTCCAGGTAGTTCCAGAACAAAGGGTGCTGTGTTGGCCAACCGTGAATTTGGACCTAATTTTTTTGCATATTTTTTTCAGATGGATAGTTATTGTCTTTTGTTGTGTAATTCAATTAAAATAATGTTTATTCAACGTAGATCTTTATAGAACTAATTGATGTCAAAATAATTATTTGCGTAATAGAACAAAAACCTTATATGTGCAATCCAAGAAGAAAAAAGACTCCAGAAGAACTTATATTTTTATTCTAAACTTCTTCTGCCCGCAACTTCGCCCGCGTGAATTTCGGGTTTGGGTCTATAGAGGGTTAAGGGTTATAGCTTTTGCTCACGGCTACATATGCGCGGAAGTCAATTTATGGCGCGAAGGTTTCATCGTACTTCCCGTGGGACTATCCGTTTTTCCGAGATAAAAAATACCATAAAACCTTGCTCAAGAAGCACTCTATCTATTGATGAAAACCGCATGAAAATCTGTGCAGTAGTTTTTGAGCGAAGCCTTTATTGTGCATCCCGTGGGATCTGACGATTATTCCAGGATAAAAAGTATTCTATTATTTAATCCGGACTTTTATCTTTACGTCTGCAAAATTTCAAAGCAATCGGTTCAGTAGTTACGGCGTGAAAGCGGAACAAACAAACAAACTCACTTTCCGATTTATAATATGTATTAGTAAGGATTGCATAAACGAGCCGACAAAATGTATTTTCTATAATTATCTAGTATTATTTAGAATTCTATGTATAAAATCATGTCAAGATTGATACCGAAATCAATTCCAAAAATTACAGAGTTTCAAAAAAAAAGTCAGTCACTTTAATGACAGGGAAACTGTGTTCAGAATGATTTTCAAGATCATCTTGGTTGAATAGGTAGCAATATCGGTTAACAACAGAGAAGATACCAGTCTACAACTGGCTTGCGCGTCCGACGCTGCCACAGTGTTCACCACGAGCCGGGGCGATGTTTACCTTCTGCACAAGTATATATGCAAGAAGATTGCCGTAAAGTGAGTACGGGTCGATCAGTTTATCGTTATTGGGACAAACTCGGCTTTATACCCACTTACTTCCCACTTAAAGATTTTAGGCTACTGTAGTTAAGTTAATCTGAATTAATTGAATGTCTTCAAGTCAGTAACACTAATCCAGAGTAGGTTTGCATACATCTGCTATTTACTTTTGAAAATCTAATCAAATCAAAAATTTATTCTTCAAATAGGGTTTTACAATCACTTTTGAATGTCAAAGATGCTACGTCATTGGTTCACAAGTCTACGACGGGAGACCTTGTACTGGAAAGAACCAGCAAGGGCAATTTTTTTTTCTCCCTGTATCATTACAGAGTCGTCAGTTGGAAGCCGGCTTCAGGTACACAGTCCGGACCCAACCTCCGATACAAGTTATAACAACTAACAAATATATATTTCCGTCACAAGAGTCATATCGCATTGAACAAATCTGATATGTCCGGTACAAAACAAATATATTATTTATTATAGAATCATTAAAATTATATATCGCAAAATTTACAATTAAATTTACATCCAAACATGTTTAATCGTTCAGGAAATTAAATATCGTAAAAATTACATCCAAGCATTTTTATCAATCAAGAAATCATTGACGACCTTGTACTACCCTTTTTTCATTAGAGTATTTTCAATATGTGCTTTAAATTCATGAAACGGTGAAGCAGTAATATTAGAAGTGTGTTATAAAAAGTTTCAGATTTCCTTAAGAACGAACCTCTAGTTTTTGAAGCCTGTATGTTGGAACGGCAAGTTTATTTTTATTTCTCGTGTATAAATGATAAATTTGAAAATTTGTATTAAATGTATCGTATTTCTTATAAACATATATTAAATTTTCATAAATATATTGACACGCTAATGTCATTATATTTATATCCTTAAATAAATCTCTGAGTGATTATCTCTGTTTTATATTATAGATAGCGCGAATCTAACTCTTTTTTGAAGCACGAAAATACTTTCAATATTCGCCGCAGATCCCCACAATAGTATGCCATACGTCATGATACTATGAAAATAACTGAAATAGACCAATCTTGCCGTTTCAACGTTAGTCAGTTGTCGTACTTTATATATAGCACATGAAGCAGAACTAAGTCTGCTTGCCAAGGTCTCATCAAATAATACATTGATATACTTATGGGTAGTTTCAAATCACCCTTAGGACCAATATTCAACAATGATATGACTCCAGCACGGTGTCAAACGATGACGATCAGAGCGATGTGATATCGCTAAAACGTTAATAAAAGGAGCAGTTAAAATTATTAAATTAGGCATCAATTTCAATACTACTGCTGGTATTGGACGCGAGCAGTGCAAGATCCTCGGTGCGACCTATGTTCACCAACGCTTTTAAATTCGAGTCAGACCTGGTATATTTCATATGTTTACTATATTTTGTGTGACATCTTGATTTCCTAACACGCAGCTTATCAATTATCAAATCGATTTCTACTGTTATTCAAACAGCGTGTCTTTTAAAAATATATACACATACCATTTTAAATTGTATGAAAATGTCTTTACAGTGAAAGTGAAATTCGGAATTATTATCGAGAAGTGGATTTCTGTGTTTTTTTAATCAAACAATTATTAATTATTAAGATATAGAGGAATTAGTAGATTGCTTTATAAGGGTGGAAAGGAATCAATCCCTACGAGGTTGTTAGACTATAGTCCGAGTAGGGTTTGATTCCTTTTACCCGTGTGTAGCACTCTACTTTTCATTTCGAATGCAAGGAAAATAAAAAGTAGCTTTTTCAGTAAATGATTTTATATTCCTTGCATCTCGCCACTTCATAAAGTCGGAATATGTATTTAAATATCTTTCCTTTGAAATTTTTGGCAAAAGATTTTCGAGTATTGTATTTGCTTCGTTCGTGACAATCTGGAGCCGGAATTTCAGAATCGCTTGAATTCCTTGTTTTTCTTAAATCGATCAAGATTTCGGTAAAGCGTAACAGATTCCCCTCCCGCCAAAATTATCTTTTTCACGGGTATTTTTAAATTTGGAACACATCGCGTTACCTTTTACTGGCCATTCAGCCAAATACTTTTATTATCATTGTACCAAAGATTGTATCTACGTAACCTAATTCAGTTCTATTAAAAAAAAAATACTTTCCGCCCTAAGGAGGGAAGTAAATAGTATGCGAATTTCGCGCCCGCTGGTGGGAACTAGCGTTTTCCTCCCAATACTCAGATCAAGGAAACGCTCCTTTTCATTTCTCATACTCGGAAAGTTATGTTGTTTTGATCTGATTATTGGGTGGAAAATGCTGCTTCCCGACATAGGGAAGGAAAAACTCAGACAATTTACTTCCCACCCAAGGGCCGGAATGAACTTTAAAAATAGAACTACGAATGTCAGCTACGAACTGTCAGCTGTGAACTATAAAAAAAAATGCTGCGGCCATGTGAGTTTCTAAACAGCCAGTGTGAACTTAGCGCAACTACTACTTCCAGCGGAATAAGCCGCAACAAACACGCGGTGAGTTCCATATTTAAAATTTAAACAGTCGACATAAATTGGCGGGATGTGAATTTATTATATATATCTGTGACGGAATTTGAAAAAATTCTAATAATCTCTTATACTAGTTAAGATTTTAATTTTAAAAATGAGTTCAAGCGATTCCGAAATATTCTGCCTTCTGCCTACTGATGGTCTACTGATATTATCATATATTATCAATAAATAGATTAAATAAACAACCTACACCTACAATACAATATAAAATGTTTTATTTTCCTCATATATTCGAAGTGAAAAGTAGAGTGTTTAACACGGGTAAAAGAATCAATTCCTTCTCGGACTATAGCCGTCTAAATACCTCGGGGATTTATTCTTTCCACCCTCGGTTAACAATCTACTTATTCCGAGCATGAGGAATGAAAAAGAATTGTACAATGCTTTAGACACGTTAATTTGTGTCCAGACAGATCAACTTGCGCCAGGTGTGCGTGCAAGGGAGGGTGACTGAGCAGGGCGTCTACTCCAACGTCACTGTTTTGCTTCTTACCAACGTAGGCCAGCTACTCGTCTGGCAAGACACTGCCAACAAGATCACTAGGTAAAGAAATATAACGTACGATCATTGTTGTCGCTGTCTTTATCCTACTTCTAGGTGGAGACCACGCAACATGTTTTTTCTACATTCTTCTCTATCATACGGCATGTCTGCACTGACATTTCATCACAATCTGTGCATATTTTTTAGTTCTTACCTTATGTTAATACAAATTCATAACTTTTCTATAATATGACTCATCAGTTATCACTTATAATCAGTTTCATCAAATCAAGATATTGTCATCCGCAAATTAGGTTACAATTTCGTCTACGCTCGCTGGAGATTGGTGTAGTGCGACCGTTTACCCTATGGTTCAAATACAGGAAATAGTATTCACGTTGTTTGCGGCTTTAAATAAATGCACCTTTAGCATGCTATTTTGAGTAGTTGTAGTCATAAAAGATTCAAACAGCTTTTGAAATGAATCGTGTTTAAAACTTGCTGCACTAACATTTTTAAGTTTGATTTTAATATAAGCACTGTCAGCATTCGGTGTGAGTGATATCTCACTCATCATTTGTTTTATTAGTTTACTCATAGTACTCACAACTAATACAAGATACTAACTTACAATGTTCAAATCCTAGTAAATTGTGTTGCGTAACAGTTTTCGAATTCAATAATATAATAACACACCACTAAAATAAAATAACCAGAAAATACTGGTCATCAGTATCGACTTCTGAAACGATATATCTAAGTTGAAATAAAAAACTATCTCTTTAAAAATGGTAATTCTCAATGTTAATATTATTGTATTTGAAACTGGTTACACTATAATTTTTTAATTTACTTAAGCACCGGCTAATCATATTACTCATGACATCTCTTTCATTGGCACGATAACGTTAGTTTCGGACCGCATTTTAACAAGCCATTGGTATGCGCATATCGACTTAAATGGGATGCAAGAGAATACGACTCTTAGTCGGCATTAAGTCGTGGCAAAGAGAAGTTTTGTATCCGTATGTAGACTAGGTGGACTGTCCACCTTCATATTTTTTCTACCCTACAGTATCCATAGTGTTTTTATACAAACAAATTGAAAGTTAGTCAGAACTCAAATAAATCAAAACCAACCGCTTACCAAAAAATAACCCTGACGCTCTTTCATACAATTTTAAATCGATTTAATTCATATATTTATTCTATCACACAGATGCGTGTTCGGACTAAGTCATCAGACCGTGATAACTCACATCGCCTTAACCCAACACCCGGTTTTCTTCACTACCAAATATGGCGAAGTTTTTTTCGGTTTCCTCCCAAGGAAGGCCCCGACTGCACAACCCCAGCCCATCAGGAAGGAGAAAGAGAGAGACAGCAACAAGTCAGCTCTAGTCAAATTCTTAGAGAAAGACGATTGTACTTCGGTGGATATTGTTAAGATTCCAAATATCCACAGAGCCGTGTCGATAGCCGCTGATGTCCAAGGAATGAACTTTGCGTGCTTACAAGTGAGTGAATATAGGTCGCGACAAAATAAATAGTGTAATTTTGATGGTATATTAAAACAATAACACTACCGCCACATTTATTCGAAATGTACTAACAAACGGGGTCTAAATAGACTTCCCTCAGGCAGTAACGAGATTTTTATTTTAAAATGATTATTGTTAGTTTGAATAACAATAGCCACATTCCGAATGATCGCGAATATTGCATGAAAAGCACGCTCCATGAGACGTATTTTTGAATCATTAGACGTTAATTCATAATTCGAATACGAATACAAACCGTGCGCGAAATTATTTTCTACTGCTTACAATTTTTGGATCACTCGAATTCAGTGTTGTCATTAAAAACAAATTCTTAATTAAATTCCGTTTCACGCAAAAAAAATTCAAAATCACAACAACAAAAACAAAAAACCGGCGATGGCCCACACGTGAAACGGATCGCTGTCAAGGTCACTTCAGCGTTGGATATTCTACTAGTAGAAATCAAAAGCGAGTGGGTTGCACAACGCACGAAATGAAAGTTCAGAAATAGCGAATTCGGTAATTCGTATACGAATCTCGCGATTTCTAATGCTAATTGGTTTTCTATTGTTTCAAAAATTCGTCTCCTGATCCTTGTCGAGAGTTTTCGCTCCCACGTATCGTCGAGAGATGCCGAGACCAAAAGCGGTAGAGAGCCGCTGTGTTAGTGTCCACTCAGTTCTGATACAAAGTAGATATACTAAAAACGTCAATCGTTACAATATTATGCGTTAATCTATCGCAAATTATTAATTTGAGACCATATGTCCAATTTGTACCCAATCTCGTTCATTATAATGATGTGTCATCACGATTTCTGCGCGAACTGAAGGTGTATGAAAAGGTGGAGCTAGTCTTTAAAATATACGAGAATAAACTACTTATACGAGATATCTTTGATTCGGGCCCGAAATACGTATAGAAATTACACAATCTTAGATGAGACTTGGCGATTAGCCCCACTCACTTTTGTAGTTTTACTACTCTCGTGTAGTTTTAGCGGAATGTAGCTTTCTACATTTAGACTTTAGTAACAAGCTTGCGGTTACTCGAAACTATTTTGACTCCAAAGTTGCACTTATTTTTTCACCGTCCGTTTTAAAATAATAAGTCGCGATATAGAAATTGCCATCTTATGAACCTTTAAAATTATTGTTTTTCTTTTTTTTGTCAAAATATTATGTTCCTAATTGTCCAAAAAAAGGTGTATGCAGTTTGCCTCACGATGCTTTACTTCACCGTAGGAGCGTCAGATAAATATATTTATCTACACTAATGTTGTAACATTCTACTTATGTTTCCCATACCTGATTTATAATTACTACTGTTATAGCGCAGACAACAAAACACTCAATTTAAGCAATTTCACATGATGGTATAATATCCACATCGATATCGTAAAATCTCATTATAACATCAATAAAACGCGACCAATTAACCTGGCGAGCCATATGTCAAAATCCTCAGACAAGTTGTATTAAAATTTTTATATTAGGCTGGCTTTTGAAAAATAGTTGGATTACGTGAAAACTGAACAGCGCGGCGCTGCTCTTGATCGGCCCTGCGCGCGCAGCTGTGCTCTCATTGGTTAGATTTTAATGGCGGCAAGTTCACTGTAACATACACGTACGGCGTGAATTTCAAGTTTGCCAGGCCTCCAAGTCATCCTACTTTTCCTACTTTTCCTACATTTTAGTAGGAAAGTAGGAAAAGTCCTACTTTTTACACATTTGTCCTACTTTTCCTACTTTTCTCTAAAAATTGAGTTGAATTTGCGATAATTTATTACACTTATTATTAATTTTTACATAATTATGTCAATATTTCCCAATGAGAAGTTGTTTTTTTCCTAAAAATTGACTGACTAAGATCCTTTTCTTTTTATGGAATAAAATAATTGATTAAATGTATTAATGTAACCTTCTGTATGCAATAAAGTATTATAATAAAATAATAATAATAATAATCTGCCCCGCTGCCGGCGGCACACAGGTTTAAGTTTTTTATAATATTTATGTTTATCTATATGTATTGTAAAAAAATTAAATTTAATATTGTACTTTAAATAAATGAATAATAATAAATGATTTTTATCAATTTATAAGTTCCAATAGTATTATATCTAATCAACCGTGAAAACAATTTTTTTCAAAGACATGGCAATACATTGTGATACAAAATAAAAATAGTGATTATTATCAGTGCTTACTATTTTGACATGTCTCTTAGATTTCCCAATGAATTAAACTGAGGGGAAATCCATGCTCCTGCACTTTAACCCAGGTTGTGGCAGCATTT
The DNA here is from genome assembly GCA_036419045.1 of Scirpophaga incertulas. Taxonomy (NCBI): domain Eukaryota; kingdom Metazoa; phylum Arthropoda; class Insecta; order Lepidoptera; family Crambidae; genus Scirpophaga; species Scirpophaga incertulas. Next base: position 6,863,760 of record CM071645.1, on the reverse strand, counting down.
TCTTTCCATGTTCAGGATATATTAATAGTTTACCAAAAATTTATATTAGGCCTACTAATTCATGCGTTTTTGAGTTCTTCAATTGATGTTCACATTGTTAGGAAATAGTTGCAGACATGTTCTAATTTAGATAATTATTAGTCTTAAGTGATAGAAAATGTCTACAATAATTTCCTAATCAATTCATGTTTTTCAGATTTTTTTTCTGTACTTAGGTAATTGGTGATAGTTGAATGTTTTTGAAGAAACGTAATTTTTTATGTAGAGTGTAGTGCAGTGAACATGCCTAACATTTAAAGATGAATGGTTAAAGAAGAAGGACTCAAACGGCCAAATTATTGAACAGTGGTGTGTAAAACGATCAAGATATGAAGTATTTTGTCGTTTATGTAAGAAGGTTGTGAGATGTGATAACCGTGGGCTGAGTCAGTTGCTAACTCACTCAGAAACTAAAGTCCACTCTTCATTTGTTAAAGACGTGTTAGCTGGAACACAAATGATTTTAGTAAGTCAAACCAAAACCTTAAATGAAGCAGATAATACCGTAGCTACTATTTCCTGTTGGACAGCAAAAGAAGAAGTCATAAAGGCAGAGCTCTTGTGGAGCCTCAAGTCAGTTAGTAGTGATTATTCATATAAATCAGCAGATGATACTCCAAAGTTGTTTAAAGAAATGTTCCCTGACAGCACTATAGCTTCCAGGTTTTCTATGTCCCACTCAAAATTATCTTACATGATAACAGAAGCAACTGGACCGTATTTTCATGAGGCCTTATTGTCTAAATATAATAAAGTCCTCATCTCCATATTCAATTTCTTTTGATGAGTTGACCAATAGAGAAGTAAAAAAAACAGCTCGATCTGAAAATAAGATACTGGTCCAGCATTAAAAAAGAAGTTGTCGTCCATCATCTTGACACACATCTAATGGGACAGGCAAAAGCCAACACTATCTCGGAAAAAATTATTCAAACAACTAATGATGCTCAAATCCCACTAGCAGACTTTATTGCATTAGGCAGTGATGGGCTCAATGTAAACAAAGCAGTTTTCCAAATGGTGACTGAAGTGAAGAAATCTCAGGACCTACCTCCTCTTCTCAATATCGGGTTTTTTAAACTACATTCCGTCCACAATGCTTTTTCCAAAGCTATAGTAGACTTAATAGTTGACTTACACTATTTTTTCAATCTTTCCCCTGTCAGGGTCGAAGAACTAAAAGAACTACAAGATGAACTTGGTTTCAAAAATCAAAAGTTTCTAAAACATGTGCCAAGCAGATGGCTTACTTTAGGCCCTGCTTTGGAAAGATTGCTGAGCCCAGTGGTCAATGGCTGAAAAATATTTTATGAAAACTCTTCCTGTAAGAGATAAGAAAATAACTGAAAATAGACGTTACAACTGAATAATAAAATTCTTTAAAATCCCCCACAACTCTGTCCAAGATCCATTTTCTGATTACTGTATCGAATCTATTGCAACCATTTCTAAAACTTTTCCAAAAGGAAGGAACCTCTTATCCACCTACTGTTTGATCAAATGGTCAGTGTTATTAAGAACTTGCTTGGACGTTTTATCAGAATAAAAAAAATTAAAAGAAATGAGCATTGAAGATTTGAAGAGCCTGAAATTCCCAAATTTTGAAATTAGCTCTCTGACAAAGATATAGATATTGGAGAAAACACTAGGAAATTAGTTGGTAAACTGAAGGCAGAACAACAGTCAAGTTTGATTGTGGGTATGCGTAAATTTTTGAGGTGTGTAACTTTGAAGTTGTTGGAAAAAGTACCAACCAATGGTATAATTTTTTTTTTTATACTACAACGGTAGCAAAAAGGCTTACGGCCTGCCTGATGGTAAGCAGTCACCGTCGCCTATGGACGCTAATCCGAGAAGCACGATGTCTGAAGGCCAAAATAGGTGTGAATCTTGGACTCTTGCATCTGTGAAGAACCTTGCAGCCAGTGTCGCATTAAAAGAATCCCTAAATGTAGATATAGTAAATGATGAATGGAAAGTTCTTCAGTGTGAAAATATTCCACAAGACTGGTATAGTTATGAAATTTATGAAAATATAATGCAAAAGAGGATTGATCAATACTATAGTGAATTCTTTGCTTTAAAAAATGATCTTGGCCAAGAAAAGTATCCTGAACTAAATAAATTAGTAAAAGCAGTTTTGGTTATTCCGCACGGTAATGCTGATGTAGAACGAGGATTTTCTCTAACTTCAAACTTTTTAACTAGTACAAGAACTTCTCTTTCAGCAGCCTCGATCAGTGCTTTGCAATCTACAAAGGATGGCTTAAAAAAGTTTGACAATAAATGTCACTTAGTCCCTATCACAAAAAAATTCATTGATAAAGGTGCTAGAGCCTACAGATCTTACGTAGAGAGAAGAAGAAAAGAGAGTGGAGGCAGAAATAAAAAACAAAAGGAAGAAGAAAAACAGAATAAATTGAAAGAAAAAGAAGATTTGGCAAGAGAGAAAGCTGAATTTGAAAAGAAAAGTAGAAAAACTAAAGAAGTGATATTGAAAGAAAAAACTCTAGGAAAGAAAGAGGATGAAGCTGCGACAGAGATGGATACTTACAAGACACTAGTAGACAAAGCAATTGAAAGAATTAAAAATGCATTAAAGAACCAGGATTTAAAAGGCGTTAAAATAGGACAAAGGCGTTAAAATATCCCCATACCAAATTACATCGAAAATGGTTTGGCTGTTGCCGTCGCAGTTTCCCGCGGGAAAGAGATATTTTATCGCGGTAAAAAGTATCCTATGTCCATTTCCGGGTTTCAAACTATATTCGTGCCAAATTTCATCAAAATCGGTTCAGTAGTTTCGGCGTGAAAGCCGGACAGACAGACAGAGTTACTTTCGCATTTATAATATTAGTAATGGCTAAACACTATTTAAAATTTTTTAAATCCTTCATTAACGTTTTACGGTATTTCCTTATTCCTATACTATTTGATAGACTATTGAGTATTTATTATTTAGTTTTTAGGGTTCCGTACGTCCGAATACAAAAAACGGAACCCTTATAAATATCACTTGTGTGTCCGTCGCTTCCAGTCAATTATCTCCGAATCTACAAAACCGATTAAGATGAAATTTGGTACACATATAATAATTTTTTAGATAATAATTTTTTATGCGAGATAATAAAAAAAATAATTAGAAGTCCATGATATTAAAATAACATTGTAAATAACTCAATTTTGTTTAAAATGTTGTATAGATAATGGTACGAAACCCTCCGTGCACGAGTCTGACTTGCACTTGGTCGGTTTTTAATATGTCATTTCATTGTTTCAGCACAAAAAGATTGATTTTATGTCAAATTAGGTCCTACTTTTCAGTAAAAAGTCCTACTTTTTGCTAAAAAAATCCTACTTTTCCTACTTTTTTGGGGTCAAAAACCACTTGGGGGCCTGAGTTTCGCAGTGTGTTTTGTTTTTGATATAGAAATTAAAAGTTAAAAATGGACAGCGACGATATCTGTACGCCTCCGGATATTCTAGAATTGGCAACAGAAGTAACTCGTAATCTTTTGCCAGAAAAATCTAGAAATTTATATGAAAAAGAATATAATAACTTTTTGGCATGGAAGATCGAAAAGAAAACTACATCATTTTCTGAAAATGTTATAATGGTGGCATAATGGGGGCATGCCGAAGGCAAGAGCTATACAACATCCAGTTCGATGAAGTTTCTAACATAGACGAAGGTACAATCATGGTAAAAGTTTCGAAAACAAAAACAAAAATAGATCGTTCTTTCGTTGTGACGGGCAACTACTATGCCGTATGTAAAAAATACATGGAACTTCGACCCACCCCCTGTCGAAACCTTGCCTTTTTCTTGAGCTATAGATCGGGGAAGTGCGTTGATCAAAGAACTGGTATTAATAAATTTGGTGCTCTAGGAAAAACTATCGCAAGTTTTTTGAATCTGCCTAACCCAGCGTTGTACACGGGGCATTGCTTCCGGCGCACCTCGGCGACCCTTCTCATAGATAGCGGTGGTGAATGAAGTGATTATAAATATTCCGACTCCGTCTACGAGCTCTACTGCTTGCCCCGCGACCGCTACAGCTGCTGAATCAATAATTAACATTAACATTCAAAATTGTACCATCCAAAATTTGAACAATTATTATAAATAAACTATTGTCAGCTTTTACTCTTGTTGTTTGATTAATTGCATTAGTGAAGATAAAGTAGTGTAAAACACTCGTTACTATTATGAAACTCGCTGCGCTCGTTTCATAAACTCACACTCGTGTTTTAATACCCTTCATTATATGACAGTTGCATAAACTACTATTAAATTATTAAAATTACTGCCTAATATTCTGACAGCCCTAAGCCATATCATTGTTAAGAATAACTAAGCTAGCTATAGTAACAGTAACAATCGTACTCAACAACATTTGTCAAAACAGCAATATAACAGGATAACAGACAACAGTTTACAATAACAGTTATAGGAAAATAACATAACAGTGTTATTCATTATTACAAAACAGTCGTTATTGCCATCACTGCTGAAATCTTTACAATCGTAAGAAGTCCGTATTGACAAATATCACCGTCATAATTTATCTGTCAAAACTATGACATGATCATAACATTTCTTAGACTGCGATGACTTTAGATCTGTTAAAATAAAAACCGTAAATTTTATAGGAAAAGGCCTAGTATTTATATGTGTCTGTTTTCATGGCAGATAAAACCGACGTGCGGACTTCGCTCGCTGCCCGTGTTGTCTCCGTCCAGTATGAGCAAGCATATGGAGGCTTTGATGGAGAGCGGCAGCGAGGATGATCTACTTCACGATGTTATTTTTAAGGTGAGCTGGAGATTTTGTTGACTGAGTTGATCTACTGTCGAAATTACAATATCGCGGCTGATATGGCAATAGGCAACATTCATATGCTTATACAGTCCAATCAAACAGCTACCCCTTTGACTGAACAACGTCCTTCAATCACACAGCTATACGTCGTTTAGCCGACTTGTTGATTGCGACGTTCAACATTACAGCTAGATGACGCTTAGCCAACTGGTTAAATGGCAAATTAACTAAGGTGACCATTGGTTTAGTAGTTAATTTGAGAGAATAGTACTTTTTGTAATTTCTTGGGAGATTATTCTTGAATTAAGTTGAAGAGGTGACCAAAAGTTTGATGAAATAAGTAAATATGAAAAACAAATTGTTAATCATAATATTTTTTATTGCATCATGCAAAAAATTACAAACGCAAAAATTTACGAGCAAGAATCATTTCATGATCCCGTAATTTCTCCTGGAATATTTGTTAAAATTTTGATTCACTCGTAACTGACCTCATAATTTCCGTGTCTTTAATAACACGTATAACGTATATTTACTAATTACTTTCCGAAAAATATCTTGAAACAATCACCAACCACGGCTAGTTGACGCCATATTGAAACGCACCTAGCGCTGCGGTGGTGATCGCTGAACTAATTAAATTAGACGACGGCTTTTGAATCAGCTGTAGTGTTGAACGTTTTGAGCGACTCAAATATTTAATTAATAAGCTAGACGTATGGTTGAATGGGGTTGTTCAGTCAAGGGGCTAGCTGTTTGATTGAACGGCCATTTTAAACAGTTGGCTGCGACATATATATATTTATCCTAACTTATTTATTGCAGGTAGGCTCAAAGCAATTCCCTGCACATATTTATATAGTGGCAACGCGTAGCGAACTTTTGTACAGACTCTATCAGGAACAAAGGAAGAAATCCGGCGAGAAACCCACCGTACCCCTCGAAAACGTACATCCTGATGTTTTCCAACGGATTCTTCGGTATATGTATACGGGCACTTGCGACGTGACCGAGTTAGGACCGTGTCAACTGAAGTTGAAGAAGGAAGATCTGCCCGTAGTCAAGAAAGGGAAGGAAGTTCTGGATGATACGGAATTGATTGGTAAGAAGTAATTCTAACATCAATCGAAGGTTTTGGAAATAATGCTAAGTGTGAGTCATTGTATATACCCTATTTAGATCAGCTTTTCTGTAGAAAACAAGAAATATTGGGAAATTATTGAAAACAGATCTATCTACAATGATCGGACCTACTCTGTTAGCATATTTCCTGCGATTTGCACCAAATTATTGGACCATTTTGTAGGTGGTCTACTAACGCTGCGTATGCCAACATGTCCGCCGCTCAGAACCGTCTCGCCCCAAAAGACAATTTAGTTCCTTATAAATAACTAGCTTTCTGCCCGCGGCTTCGCCCGCCTGGATTTCGGGATTGGGTTTATAGAGGGTTAAGGGTCATAGCTTTTGCCCACGGCTACATATGCGCGGAAGTCGGTTTATGGCGCGAAGGTTTTATCGCGCTTCCCGTGGGGCTATCCGTTTTTCCGAGATAAAAAATACCGCAAAACCTTGCGCAAGAATCACTCTATCTATTGATGAAAACCGCATGAAAATCTGTGCAGTAGTTTTTGAGCGAAGCCTTTATTACGCATCCCGTGGGATCTGACGATTTTTCCGGGATAAAAGTACCCTATTATTTAATCCGGACTTTTATCTAGAAATTTCAAAGCAATCAGTTCAGTAAAGCGGCGTGAAAGCGGAACAAACAAACAAACTCACTTTCCGATTTATAATATAAGTAAGGATAACCAACAACATTGCAGAAAATTCATCGGAAATCTCAGCATTCGAAGTGTACAAGCAAGGTAGTAAAAAAGGTCGCACGCGTCGCTTGTCCGAAGCTCCAAAGCACACACACTGTGATCCTGTCAAACTATTACAAGCTGCCGCCAAAAAGTTTCAAGTTATGGCCCTACATAAGCTTCTGGACAAGTTCTAGTGAGTGCTTTTTATATAGAACCTTTTCTGTGACATAATAATATGTTCTTTCAACTACGTAGTGATGTTGCCACTACAAAACCGATCACTAATTACGTATATTTCGTTTTGACACACAACAATGCAGAAATGTTATACGAAATCTGAAATTTTTTCATTAATATTATTTCACTGTATTGTTATTTATTATTTAAAATTTTACCACAGAGGATTTTTAATAAGTCCCGTTAAGTTAAAAAGTTACTGGATAAAAACGAAAATCAGCTGAATAAAACCGACTTGGTGAATAAAAATAAAAAATAAATGACGCACACTTTGTACTATTATAAAACTTCGTCATATTTAGCAAGTTTAAAAAAATAGGAATTGGATGTGAATTCAACTCCAGAAAGTATAAAAACAAATGCAAATGAAATTGTTGATAAAACTTTCGTCGTATTAATCGCGAAATAAATATTTTAATAAATGCACATTAAATAATTGTTAATTTTAAATGTTTGAGAATACTATTCTTAAATTTGAGTTTTTATTTTCAATAGGTATATTTTATCAATATAAGCAAATTGGCAGTTGAGGGAAAAGATAAGTGAGTGCATTAATTATGCACTCGTGTTAATTTAGTATCCTCGCATACGCACAAATATAACACTTATACATTAATAACTCACTTTGCACCCGATGCTTACTTTCTCTTTCCTGATAATTTATAAAGATCTTTTAAACGCTTGTTCCCTATCAAATTGATATCTTTCAGGATTTTCCATATTAGTTTTAATTTGACTATTATTATTTATCGAATTACTCATGGCTTAGCAAACAAATTGATTAAACTTTCTATGATATTAAACTTTGTAGCAACATAATTATGAAAGTAAACAACATTGTTTTCATAAAGTTATAGTCAATAATGTACAAAACTTAAATGAAGAAAGGAGGTACTTTTGAGATTTTTTTCAACAAAACTAACAGTACTCGTCTTCGTATGTGGTACTAAATACTAATTAACTGAACTTATTTAACTACACCCACATACTTGATATTTGAGTGAATCTGCCTACTTCGTGAAATATCCAATCTTTTTAGATAGTGTCTAGAGCGAAATGTAGGTTATCCTTGAGGCCGTTGCAGATTAAAAAGTTTTTTTTTTATATATATTGTGAAAAAAAGTGGTTAGAAACAATAAACAGGTGGAGGCGATGACACAAATACATTAGTGTGACGCTCCGTCATACTGACCAGGAGGTGTACTCTTAAAAACTATGTTCTATAATATCGTGTCATATCCTACTCTTAGTTACTATCGTTTAAAACATTTCAATGAACGATCGAACGAACGACATTCGCAAAATAAACGTCAAAGGACATCATTCAGGCTTCATACAAATTTGGGCTATTTTTTTTTTAGCCGGCCAACAAAAAATAACGAAATTTTATCATAGGCATAATAATAATAAACATTTTGTATTATGACAGTAAAGCTCGAAACCTATTGGTTGAGATGATAATCAGTCTCAAAGTATTTATTTTATTACCTACGGCTTGCACCCAGCTTGCGGGGTGAGCTCGTGATTTCCAGGTAAACAGTTATTGTTAATGGTGTGCGAGGGAGAAGACGTTTCAAATACATTTACCTGCCGAGTTGCAAGTGTTAACAAGAGGCAAGAGTTAGTTCTCCATGCAGGCGTTTATGTACAGGTTTTTTATTAATTATAATGCATATTATTTTCATTTCATATATTTTTATTTAATATTTACAACTCTCCTGGCCTTACAATAATATCTTCTAAATCTTCGGCAGCAATGTGTATCGTTGGCTCGTGTCTGGCAAACCCCATGTACCACACAATGCACATGACGTGTGAGCACCAGCCAATGGTTCTTCGGCCAATGTTACATGTACAATAATAGTGTTTTATAGCCTGTCGCCCTTCGAGAGCCCTATCTATGCCAATATAAACGTTATACGAACGAGAACGGACATGTCGGGACTGGATTCTACCTCGCAATTCGTGAAGGTTTGTTCCTCCTAGGTCTCGTATGTGTTCTGTGGGTAATTGATCACCAAGTTCAACGATGAACAAACCATTTGGCTACAAATGCTCCGCATAGTAACTCCTAGCTTGCTTTATTTGGTATACACCAAGTGCAAAAATGTACTTGTAACGTCTTCTCGCTCGCACACCATTAACAATTAACTGTTTAATATTTGTTTTACCTGGAAATCACGAGCTCACCACGCAAGACGAGTGCAAGCCGTAGGTAATAAAATAAATATTTTGAGACTGATTACCATCTTAACCAATAGGTTTCGAGCTTTACTGTCATAATACAAAATGTTTATTATAATTATGCCTATCATAAAATTTAGTTATTTTTTGTTGGCCGGCTAAAAAAAAATAGCCCAAAATGGGTGATGTCCTTTACGATGTTTACAACGACACTTCAAACCGTATCGTCTTACTTTTCGTAAATTTGACGTTTATTTTGCGAATGTTCGTCTGTCAAATTCAATTTATCGTTGTCATTTGAGGCTTTCTTATGTCAAAATTAATAGCGTTCGTTCGATCGTTCGGTGGAATGCTTTAAACGATAGTAATTAAGAGTAGGATATGACATGATATATCGAATATCGTTTTTAAGAGTACGCCCCCAGCTGTAGCTGGCTTTAAAAGCACTGCGCTGCGCTCTTAAAAGTAACTCCATCAATTGCAAGTTACGAGGGATAAAACTTGTAAAATGAAAACATCTCCAAGTTGATATGAACATTAAAATACATTTTTGATGTTTAAATATGTGAAACAATTGTCAAACACAGCTTTAAAGATCAAATACATTGTTGAGATTTAATAATTAATACACAACATTTGGTAAAAATACAATTAAGAAATTAACTTTTAAATTAACAGCTACCGAGATGGAATCATCCACCTAAAAGACTCTGCGAATGACTCCAGAAACCCGAGCCATATGTGGGATAGGGAGGCGTTGAGTGAACTGGTGGATACCTGTGTAGTCTCCAAAGACGGCGTCCCCATTCCGGCGCACAAATGCGTACTGGCAGCCAGGTTGGACTACTTTCACGGGATGTTCATGCACTCTTGGACTGAGGTACCTTTTATCGATATGTAGAAAAATTACTTGTGAGTTTTTATTAATAATATATATTAAAATAACTGTTTCGCGTGTGTTTTATAAAATTTGTAGTATATTTGTATCTCATAAGTTTCAATTTATGAGTCAAATATGAGATATTCATATGAAATAGTTTATGAGTTGGTCCAAAGTGGACGTAATAATTACACACGGTGCTGCTTGCCAGTTCTGTTAACCTTGGCCATTTGTCCAATTTGATTGATGATCAAATCTCCATCGATAATCTGATTCCAGAATCAGATTAGTTCAGTAAATTATAATTACCTAAAAGAAGCTGCAGTGCTTGCATTGCTGTGCTCCAACTTGAAGAGTAAGATATGGTAGTAGGGTAATTTCTGGCTATAATATATATTGTCACATGTCATAAGTTAGAAATATATTCTGTGTTTCTTGAAATTGTATTTGCTGCAATGCTTGCAAAAGGCTAGTGTTGTTTATCGATATAGTTGTAGAAAAATATATTTCATTAATTTGCAGAGCAAACTCATGTCAAAAGTCACATTACCAATAAATCATGGAATTCTACTGCCAGTCATAAATTTCTTGTACACTGACACATGTCCCGAAGTGGAGAATTCAGATAGCATTGATTTTATCTGTAGCATGCTTATAGTCGCCGACCAGCTCTTCGTCACAAGACTCAGAGAAATGTGTGAGATTTATTTGGCTAAATTAATCACACTTAAAAACTGCGCTGAGTTATGTCAATTGGCACACACATACAATGCGACACAACTAAAGCAATACTGTATGGAGTTTATCTCTCTAAACCTAAGCAACGTTCTCGAAAACAAATCTCTTACCATCGTTGAAGAGAGCTTGCTTGACGACATAACTGAATATTATTGTAAATTTAATCCTATCATGTCTTCGAGAATTATAACTCCCTTTGATAATGCTCCCTCCGATGAAATTATTGAAGAGTTTGCTATGAATTATTCAATCAATTTAGATTACACAGATGAAGAGGTAAAAAAAGATGATAGCACTGTAGAAGTAAATAAAAAGAAAAATAAACAACTCAAAAAGTTAGATTACACAGAGAATGAGAAGGCAAGGATGAGATATGAATCGGTAAGTTTGACATCACATGATCTTACGAATGAGATACCTGGTGATATAACTTTATCACTCAGCAAAATATCTAAGGAAATAGAGAAAAATGCAAGTAATAAAAAGGAAAAGTGGATAGAAGTTCCTAAAGCACAGGATAAGTTACAGAAAGTTAATCACAGACATAAACCTATTATGGTTCGTGATGTATTGAATGATTCTCAAACTGAACAGTTTACAAAACTCGTCAGTAATAACTTTCTTGATTCACCGCGGAGCAGTAGCGTGGAAAATAGTTTTGCAAGCACTTCTCGTATGTCAGTGTCACCAAAAGAATCATCTTTTCCAGAATTAGTCCGAAGCCCTCAGAGTAATTTTTTCATTAGTCATGTTGGACCAAAATTATCCCAAAAACAAAGAAAGAAGATGGCAGAACAAGGCGAGGCCAGTGTACAAAACCTTAACGATTATATGACAAATAAAATCAATATAGGCAGCCCACCTGAGAAGCCTAGAAATCCATGGAAAATATGTGAACCTCCTGCTGCAGCAAGTAGTCCAAATAAAGAGATTTCTATGGAATTCGATAAAATATTATCAGCTCAAAAGAAGCAAAAGGAAGATCATTGTAGAATTATGACGAAACCTCTGGTACTCACTCAGGTAAGTTGATAATGCTAGATGTATGAGTGTAATTTTGTTGATATTGCTAATTGAAACTTAAACTATACAATAAGAAAATATTATATTTAATTGAGCAAATGCAGAGCTGAGCACCATTAATTGAATAGTTGACTTTGTCAATTGCTAACTCATTACTATAATTAGTAAAGTAGATGATACTGTTTAAATGGTCAAGTGGTTTTCGGGAGCCAGGTCTAAATTTTGGATATGTTGTTCTTCTGATCGAGCTGAGAAAAAAAATGTAATGGTCGCAAAAAATTAACGACTCATTTTCCCGCTAGGGGGCTCTGAAGTCTGAATTAGAAAATCGTGGTTTTCGGCAGAATCTGCCGATTTTTGGATATGTTGTTCCCCTTGACAGCTCGTCAAGGAGAACAACATATCCAAAAATCTGAAAATACAGCCATATGGCCCAAATTGTATAGGGAGAAAGTCTGGAATAAACATGAAATGTTTGTTAATAATTTAGGCTTATATCATATTATTTGACATTACGAATATGGCAACCCTGAAACACCAATTCTAGTTTTTTATAAGCCATCTCTATTATGTAAGCATTAAACTGTTTATTTTTTTAATGTGGGCCACTTATTTTAAGGATGTACGTTCGTCTATTTTGTTACATGACAAATATTTATTATAATTGCAGCTTGAAGACAAAGCAATTGAGGAATTGGAAAGATTTTACAATATTCATGAAATCGATGATGAACTTATTACAGTGCAACGCATAGAGCTTCAAGTGTCTTCCCCACAATGGATTCATACTGCTCAAAAATGTTAAAAAATGTGCTATTTTTAATTAGTTTTAAGACTAGTTTATTGAGTTGTTGGTGAGAGGAAAGGAATAAATTTGTAATTTTAAACTTGACTTTTTTATTGTTCAAGGTGTAGACTCTTAATTTCAGACTTTAAAGAATTCCTTGAATAAATATTAAAATTTGAATTCTCCATCTGTTATATTTTCTGTATCATTTGTATATGAACATATTTTTCATTTATGATAAAAGAATATAGTTATGTTAATAAATACGTAAACTAAGCCCTGTAAGTAGGAATGCTACTAAAACAATCAATATCGTCAATTTCAAAAACATCTTTACTAAAAGAATACTTTTTTATTAAATTCATCAAGTAATATGAAATTATTAGAAGGGTTTTAAAAATTCTATAAACTCAATTTTTATGTTGAAATCTCAGCACATTATACCCTAACCCATTGCAAAAACAAACTGTGTATTTTTTTCCATTGGTTGGAAAGGCAGAGAATCCTCACTAAGAAGCAGCAATACTTTTTAAGACCTAATGACTGCAAGTCTGCTTGCTCTTTAGAAGAGGGCATAATGTCTGCTATAATAGGACAGTGACTCACTTTCCAATAACACAATAGGAATTGAATAAGAAGGGTACCACAGGCTGATATGTTCAAGATGTCCGCCTTGCAGTGTAGCATTTTGTTTGCTGTGCTAGTGTCGCCAGGGCACATCAACATAGCATCCTCTGTTGTGTTGCAATGGTGGCAAATTATAATGTCGATGTGTTATTTACTATAGTTAAACATTTGGCAATGTAACTATTAACTCATTCAATTTACAACATTTAAGTAATTCTTAACAGTAAAATAACTTTTTCATTAGAGTATTTTTGACAATATTGTAGTTTTTATGCCTGAAGGATGTATAAATACCCTGACTTTTGAAGAGATAGAAAAAATAATATTTGAAATCTAACATACATGCAATAGTATTTTATTGATATCTTCTAAAGTAATTGAGATATTGTTAATAATAAAAAATGAGCATGTGTGTTGATAATTGATTAATAAAAATAAAACATTGTATAGAAAGAAATCGAACTGGGTTTTACATTATTTTTATAAGTAATTTACTTTTGTGCCCAACAGGGTGCCCAAAAAAATAATAAACATTTTTGCCTTTCCCTATTCCAAGAATGTTATTAATATGCACTACACAGAACAAAAATTATTATAGATTATATACATGTTGTCTAACATGTATGTAACTTTGAATAAATAAAACAGTGAATGATATGCTGATGACTTGTATAATATCGATTGGTCTAACTTCAATATACCCAAAATAAGATGGTATGCAACTTAATGTAATACTTGCAAGATAATAAGGAGGAAGAGTTAAAAAAAATATTTTTTTCATCGTAACTAGGTATATTAAATAACTAATAAGTATTAAGTTGACTTAATGAATATTCTCGTATTGATTCTTAGAGCAAACTTCAATTTTGTCTTCTTTGTGAATTAAAAATTAGACTTGCTAAACTAGTTACTTTAACGGAGGGAACCTCTTCAAAAGTTGATTCAATTGTCTATGTGTCATCGTGGTTTCACCAGGAACAAGTATACCTTTCTTTCCTTGCTCTGTCGCAATAGTTTGTGTTTCGCGATAATTATTAAAGCACGTTTTAAACTCTGACACTTCCTTCAAGCATTTCTCTTGATCAAATTCATTCTTTTTAAAACAGGCAAACATTATTGCCATTTCTTGCATACATGAAGATTCTCTAAGTTTATCACTTTTACCAGAAACTGCTTTTCTAAGCTTCAGTGGCAATAACATTTGAAAAGGTATGGGTTCTCGTTGCGGCCGTCGTGCATTATTCTGCTTAGGACCAGAATATAAAATTGGGTGGACCCTCATAATGATATTTTGTCACAATATTTTTTTGAAAAATAAAAACTAACACAAATTCAGTGAGGTTATTTCATAATTGCTTTGAAGTTGTGAGATGCCTGTCAATGTCATCTAAGTCAATGTCAACAAAAAAATATTGTCTTTGCGGTCCGAACGTAGTTTGGCATATTACTTTGGTCTGAGGCCAGCACTGGCATGTCTGTAATATATCAAACCTCGATCTCCATGATCCATCAACAAATACATATATATGAATCGTCTGATAGGAAAGCAGTGTCTTGGCTTTTGCCATTTATGTTCACTTTTTTATTTATTGTATGTGTCTTATATTCGAAACATTTTTTGTTCCAATTGTTAAACATCTAAAACGTTTTAATGGAATTTGAGTGCCAGATATATCTTTTACATATATTTTATTTGCCATATTTTTACATATGTTTTATTTTCCAGAAACAATAACTTCTTTATTCTAGTTTGCTTTTAAACAAGCAATAGGGTATTACACGCATTTTTGAAATGTATCTTAAATAAATTCTACAGTCCTAATATATCACAAAATGTTTTTAAATATTTTTTTTTCTCGCGTTATGTACGAATATAAATTAATTATTTTATCATAATTTCAAACTTCGCGCGTATTTCGCGAAAACGCGGCAAACAGCGGACGCCATGATTGTTGTGGAGTCATGACGTCATTACGTGAGTAAATTAAAAAACATAACCCTCTTCCATGATGTTGAATTAAAATTATTCTATTAGAATATGAAATGAAATTGAGCGGGCGGGATGCGAGAAATTGTAGCAAGTAGTTAAGGTAGTTATTTACCTATACGTTAAAGGTTAGATACATACCAAGTTGACATTGACAGCTGACACTTTTGTTTACTAACGTAATGACGTCATTAGCATGGCGGCGAAAGTTTCGTAGTGTTCAAAGACAGATAAAAAAACCTAAAAACGTTAAACTGCAATAATAAAAAAATTCAGGCACTGTATGAAGTGAAACTAACATTTCCCGATTTCTTTTCTTCTAAACAATCATTGTAATACACTTTTAAATTTTTTCCCATCTAGACTATAATACCCTATTTGGTACTACAAAATCTATTGATAGAAGCGAATCGCTGCAAAACCAACTCCACGTAGTCTTACCCTATTAATTTAAGCTCACATAGGAACTCCGCACCGCTGGAACCTTGGCAAAACCACGTCTGCTTGCATGTTGCATTCAAAAATTCCTATTTGCATGCAACATGCCTGTATGCTCGCTCAATGCCTCCCTGTATTACCGTGTTGCTTTCGGTTTGGCGTTAGTGTACTTATAAACCTTATGGTTATAAATATTTGTTATTTATAACTTATGAATTGATTTCGAAATCTTATAATTTAACCAACATTTTTGTCACATAATCCAGAAAAATGAAAACCTATTAAGACTTCATACATTAAATGTAATACTTTTCAATATATGAAGTATACATGTAAATGTAGTTATTGGCAATTTAGTTTATACGCTTTTACGAATTACAGGACTTCATAATATAATGACATCACAATGCATGTCACATGTACTTTGGTATCAATCGTTTTCGAGCGAGCGGCGGGAACGGCGCAAACATGTCGCTGTATCTTCAAAAGCAGTAATTAGGAGAACACTATTACTTCTTACTACACAATATTTCTCAGCCAATTGTGTGTTTTTGATATCAAATAATGAAAAAATCGCTTAAACGCTATGGTCCGTACTAATAAAGGTTTTTTAAATCTTTATTCGTTAAATTAATCTACATTGATGTCCTTTCAAACAACATTAGGAATATTGTATGTTTACAATTTATGGAATAATATGTTTTTACGACAGCATGTTCTGTCACGTGGGAAGCTCGAGATAATCGGACCAATGAAGAATTTGTCAAGTGATAGATTTTAGACTCTTCTGAGCCTGTTAAAGCCAGTTTTAAAATATTGATGGCATTATATTTATTACATCTGTAAAACGATGAACTTTTGTTATAGACAATATCTTGCTGAGCTACATATCTGCAGGTACATGTAATTGCAGTATGAATTCACAGACGCAGTTTTCGTTTAGTTTGTCTGGCTCAGTACAGCATTACACCGTCTCCTCTACTGCGGAGGTGATCACCATCCTTTGAATCTATAAGGTGATAAAAGCCGAGACTCCTAAGCAGAGTTTAATCCGTAGGTGAAGTTTTTCTCTGAAGCCGACATAATCATCTGTGGATTGGCATGGTCCAGGAGAAATCCTCTTGTGGTAACAAAAGATCACGAGAGAGGTTGCTTTTGATAGTTTTTAAAATTTTGCTATTATAGCAAAGGTGACATGTTAGTTGTGTAGCTAATAATTTATAGCTCATAACCTTGTGGCGTTTCTTAATCTTATTCACAACTACAATTTATTATTAAAAGAAATGCCGAGGTATTCGTAGCCAGGTGTCAGTTCACATTCAATGGAACCATAAATTATTTAGTATCACATGTCCGATTAATTCATTTATATGACTTTATCAATATTATGCCAATAAAGCAATAATTAGATATGGCACTTCCTTAGCAATTCATCAACAATGACTTTATCAACACAAAATAAAGTGTTTGCCAATATTTTGCAATACAACAAATAACATGAAATATTATCAAAATATTTTTAAGTGTAAATCTTAAAAGAACAGGAAGTAATCCCTCTAGCAGCTGGTGTCCGTTCTTCGACTAATATGATCATTGGAGAAAAGAATAATAAATACCATCCCTAATCATTTACGTCCTCACCGAAGTACTCAAATATTGTGTTGTGTTGTATTGTGTTGTGCAGTGCTGATTGATTGACTTCAAATTTGTCAAGTCAAGTCATGTCCCCTTCCTGAGTTACGCTTTCCTGAGCGCTTTTTCATTTTAAAATTTGAATTATTTATAGAAATTTATAATGCCGTTCAACCTGATTGCCACTTACCACAATACAATATTAAAAAAACGATCGCCTTAGAAAAAATATGTTATTGAAAATAGCATACAACTACAAAAATATCGATGACTAATCCTAAAAAAGACACGAAGCTACTAATTAGGTAACTACACTTGTTAAAAGGTGGCCTGGCACTTATCAAAACTACTTAGGTTTTTACGTAGTCCAAGTGGGAGGCACTCGAATGGAAAAACGAACATCTCAAAAGATTACGCTACACAAACCAAAATAAATACTTTGATTTAACAAATCCATTAACAAGAAATGGTTATATTCATTCAGGGCTTACTCCAAATTTACGTAAACTGTGTACTGGAAAGCGCAGAATCTTATCTGATATGGCTCGGTGGAGAGAGATTCCCAGGTGGTGAAGGTAGGAACTGATGCATAATGTCCTACTCCTGGATCACAAGCTCCAGGTACTGCTTTTGGCTTCTTGCAGTACTCCTGCACCAGCACCCGCGCAGTCAATAGAAACGATAATTAGAAAGGAGGTGATGTTTCAACTAAAACAGTGTTTTTAAAACATTCGCGACCACTTTAGATTGTAAAATTTTTCATAACCTTGCTCTTCCAAACCTGCGTTTATTTTTCAGATAAGTACAAAACAGTACGTTAATTATATATAGGTCACGTTGCTAAAATGCAGTAACACAATGCAATCACAGTAGATTGAACGTATAGTGTACAGTGCCAGCACACTGAGCTACCTTTTTCCCAACAAGTGCAGCTTTACATTTGTACTACTCAGATCGTCACTATTACAAACGACAAAATCTGTCTCATGGTCAGTCTCAATGTTGTATGTAATTGTCCGTATAAAGCTAGCTGGCAATGCCGTGTCTGAAATAATTATAAACAAATACAAAATCTTCAAGATTCTTCCTTTGGACGGGAAGCTGTTTCTAAGTCTGTAGTACTTTTATTTATATATTGGTAAAGAAAAACAGAATATACGTCTCAGTACCATGAATAATTGGCAAAATAAAACAAAGATTTAAAAGTATTGTCTTGGCTAATTAATTATTACATACTCTAAATATTCTTTTAACGTTTTTGTATTTTAATAATTCATTGTGCGGCGTTACCTAGTTCATTCCTACCGAGCGAGGGGCACAAGAAATTCGACAAACGAAAAATACACGTCCAAATCTCGCGATTATCACTCTTTAATTTTATTATCAATAACGTAACTATCATCAATTTCATCTCAAAGTATTGCATTTAATCTCATTTAGTAAATATTTATCTAAATCTTTTAACAACATCTGGATTTATCGGTATATTTTACATATTTGAGCAATATTGGGTTGCCAGCTTTTTGTCCAGCAGAAGCATTAGAGTCGTGGTCGACGGTAGCTGCTCTGAATACAAGGACATAAATGCTGGCGTCCCGCAAGGCTCCGTTCTATCTCCGACACTGTTCCTGCTGCATATCAATGACATGCTGTCCATCGATGGCATACATTGTCATGCAGATGACAGTACCGGAGATGCGTTATACACGGGCCGTACAAACATCCCTCGTTCCGCTGTGGAAGAAAGTCGCGAGCAACTTGTGTCTGAAATCGAGAGAACTCTATCTAGAGTCTCCGATTAGGGCCGGGACAATCTAGTGCGATTTAACCCCTGCAAGACTAAGTTTGTGCGTTCACCGCTAAGAAAACTCCATTCACTGTGGCCCCTCAATTCCAGGACACACCCCTTTCCATCGGAAAGTGTATTGGGATCCATGGTGTTGACATCTCCAGCAACGTTCAGTTTCGAAGTCAGTTGGAAACCAAGGCCAAGCTGGCATCAAAAAAATTCGGTGTGCTCAATAGGGCGAAGCGGTACTTCACACCGGGGCAAAGACTTGTACTGTATAAGTCGCAAGTCCGGCCCCATATGGAGTACTGCTGCCATCTCTGGGCGGGAGCACCTATGTACCAGCTTGGGCCCCTAGACTCGGTTCAAAAGCGCGCTGTGAGACTCGTCGACGATCCCGTACTCACAGGCGGTATCGAGCCTCTAAGTCTTAGGAGAGACATGCCTCCTTATGTGTGTTCTACCGCCTGTATAATGGGTTGTGTTCTGAAGAATTCTTTGACATGATGCCCACGGCCACTTTCTATCATCGCACCGCTCGCCATCGACAGGGAGTTCATGCCCACACACTGGAGCCTAAATGGTCCCGCACAGTGCGGTTCCAAAGGAATTTCCTCCCGCGTACACTTCGTTTGTGGAATGAGCTCCCTGCCGAGGTTTTCCCGCAGGGCTACAGTATGGGGTTCTTCAAAAGGGAAGTAAATAGGTTTTTGAAGGGTCGGCAACGCGCAAGTGACACCCCTGGTGTTGCAAGTGTCCATAGGCTACGGTAACCGCTCACCATCAGGCGTGCCGTAGGCCTGTTTGCCACCATCGTGGTATAAAAAAAATAAAAAATAAAAATGTTTTAATACGCTAATAAAGTGTTTGCCCAAAATTTTTGCAAAGTTTTGAATTGAAGATTGTATTTAAAATAAAAATTATTATAGAATAAAGGAATTTCAATTTTAACTAGAATCGGATTTCTGACTCAACTTTAAGCCCATACCCATATAAGCGACACATTCGTATAACATTTATTTATTGCTCTGTTTTTCAGACATAACTATGCATTTGCTATATTGGTAAATTTGCACAACAAGAAAATTACCTATATTTTTAATGATATGACAAACAGGATTATTTTAAAGCAATTTGTATTAACCGATTAGCCAATCTAAACTTAATTTTATTACAGTGAAGATAAAGTGCCCTATATATAGCTATAGATGTTATTAGAAGCATAGTTTGGTGAGACTTCTCAAACCAACGGTGTGTATATTATACAAATTTTCTATACAACCATACTTTGAAAACCAATTTTTTATCAATCGACAGCCATGATTTATTTTTAGAATAAATATAAAGATTTATCGGTTTCTCTACTGTTTATCATAAACTTATAATTAATTATATTAGATTATTGTAAGTATACAACGGTATACGAGATAGTAATCTCGTATAAAAGCAATTTACTTTGTCCCCAAGGTTCCCTGGTATAAAATTGGTACCTGAATAATAAAGCCTAAAAATACGATTAATAAAGTACACTGCGTATTTATATTCTGACGGTTTGTTAACCAACAACAACGTTACATGATCTCCATGGTCGAGTGGATTGTAAACCGTCTCTGTAGCCATCTCTGAGAGTACGGATTCAAGTCCTCTTGAGGACAAATGTTTGTGTGACGAATACGAGCATTTGTACCTAAACTGTTAATATACATATATTATTATCAAAAAATGTTTATCTATCTATTTGTTATCCCATAACACAAGCCTTACAGTGCAACTTTGGTCTGGGCATTAATTTGAGAACAAAACAAATATGAAAATATATTTGAATTGCAATGGCTTTTAATTAAAATATGCTTATTTCCGCAGTTAAAATGAAATTCCTATTGGTGGTTGCTGCGTTGCTGTCTGTGGTGGTCGCCGGACCGACCCGCGGGTTCATAGTCCCGGGAATCACCGGCCCTGCTCCCATTATAACACCCGAGCCTACTAACCCGGCGCCCGTTGTGCCTGGTCCAACTGGTCCCGCTCCCATTATAGTGCCAGGGCCGACTGGTCCAGCACCTATTATCATTCCGGAACCCATCGCCATCGGACCAGCCATCATCGACGGCTTCCAACCAATTGCAATTGGACCCGCAATTGTTGACAATTTCGAGCCAGTAGAAGAAATCGCACCCGCCCCAGCTACAGCCAGCGCAAACCTTCCACTTGTTCAGATCATCGTCAACATCCAACAGGCTGAATCTGAAGCTCCTGGCCCAGTACCTTCCCCTATCGCAGTCCTACCTCTGCCTCCCTTCCCCACTCCAGTTACCATCGTCGAGGAAAACACTGCCCCAGTTCTACCCGCGCCCATAGTGCTCCCTCCTCCCGTGATCCCTACTCCTGAAGTGGTGCCTACTCCCGTCCAAATTGTGGATGAAGTCCCTATTATACCCTCCCCGGCTGTCACCATTCCGGAGATTCTTGGTTAAATAAGACAATGTAATCGGCGTATCTATAAATAACATAGGTGATATGATGTAAATACATACTATAAAAAAATTATGACTCTGGCAATAAGTACTAATTAAAACCAGAAAAGTGATCTCGTCAGGAAAACTTTCCGTGTGCTGTAAAAAAAATGCATCCAATAAAGCACACATACTCTTAAACGTTATTAAATTAAAACTTAATACTAAAATATATTCATTTGTTTTCTTAATAACGTGGTAATCCTTGGACACAAACTTTATAAGATGCAATACTAATATTCTAAACGAAAATAAAGAGTATCTTTACTCAGGTATTATATGTTCAAGAAAAATAATTGTTAGTAAGTTGCAAGCGCCGCGCCGTGGTGTTAAGTCAAAATAGAATTTAAAAATATTATGTGAATGCCGATGTTTTCCGATTGGGCCGCTGCGAGAATCGAGCGCAGGATAATGTTTTTATGGCAAAAACATTAATCGTAAATAAATCTGCGTACACCTGCAATGAAACTCAAAGTTGTACGTGATGTCCGCACTGAAGCTGCATGGATGCACCATAAAGACGTAAATCATCTTTACAAGCGTTTCTTAAGCAGACCGTGGCACTGCGGCAGCGAGGCGCTGCTCCTCAAATAATGCGCATTATATTTTATACTTACACAGTAGACTCTTTTTTGTGACCTACGTTGCTGGCCGTACATGGTCGTTGCAATTTCACCATGACATTAGTTTGAGGAAAGTGATGTCTGGTAGGTTCGAAGTGGCTCAAGCCCTGCAAGCAAGCATGGTGGATTTATAGCATTCCGGCATCACCCTGAGGGATAACCCCAGGACTGTAGAGTCACTGATTCGTACAACAAAAAAAGTCCCTTAATTATCTTACAGGACAACATTACAATGACTACGTGGTTAGTGCAAAGAGACACAATTTGTAATTATTAGTTTCCAGGCGTTATTTTCTGGATGGAGTATTTTTATAAAATGATTAATAATAATATTGACTCGGCTGAACTTTTATAAAGAATTAATATTAGAGTGCTCAGAACTTCCTCACGTTCAAAAGACAAAGATGTTCCGTATTGTCGGACAAATTATGCAAAAAATACCTTTTTCCGACGTTCTTGTAATTTTTATAATAAACTCACAGCTATTCGATATAGATGTGTTTTGTGACTCCTTGGGGGTATACAAAAATAAACTAGCAGGTAAATTGTTTCCACCATATAGAAAGTCTTTTATTTTTTTTAATTTACGTTTTAGTTTTTAAGTCTAATATTTAATATGTATATAATGGTTTCCATCACATATCTGTACAATCTGCAATAGTCATAACGAAAATAATGGTAGTTTAGGTCTATTTGTATATATTTTTTGATATTTTCATACTTTATTATAAGACTGTTTGTTACCTTAATAAATAAATAAACACGACTCAAATTGGGATTCACACAACGCAACTCGATTACGGCGATAGAGGCTCGAACGTCTGATTCTATTGGGTAGTTGATGAAGTAAAGTGCAATCAGGCTCCTGTCTTCGCACACTTATTTTACTAGTGCGGTATATGAATGCTAAATTTAGCTGTGTAGTGTTCTATTGGTTGGTTTAGGATGATGCGAATGGAGAGGCTAGTTTGAAGATGTCTTCTTTGATAAGAGCGTTGATAGGATACTGAGGTTCTAGCAGACCTGTGTAGGAATCTATTTTAGATTTTTTCCAGAACATATAGGTGGAGTGTCTCATGTCATAATTGTGGGTTACCACGTTTTGTAAAGTGTCAGCTTATTCCTGAGTGACATTTTATTGCGTTTGCGTGTCTAGTGATAGAGTTGACTGAGTATGAAAACCGCTCCGTGTTTAACTGTCTCGATATGAGGCACGAAAGATAATAGCATGTCTAACGTCACGTTAGACACGCCTTGACCTGGGGCAACTATGGAATGGGTTAACGAAATAACTTGTAAATGGGGAGTCGATTCTTTTATCGTAGGCCTGGCGATGAAAGTACCTACATTGCTGCACTTATATCGAGGTTTCGAAATATACTCGCCCGAAGTGCCGGCGCATGTTTGAAGGGTTTATATGAGCGAGGGACGATACAAACTCATGCACAAAGGACTGTGAACATCAGATTCGCATGTACCGCAACTGTACCGCATGGCTTTAATAACAACTCTTTTATAGAATGGGTATAGGTATACAGGCAATGCGCATCATCTTCAGCCGTGCCGCGCTACTCTGTGTTTTTTTTATAGGGCAGCAAACGAGCAAACGGATCACCTGATGGTAAGCGATAACCGTTGCCCATGGACACCCGCAACACTACAGGAGTCACAGATGCGTTGCCGGCTTTTTAAAAGGGAATAAGGGTGGTTGGGCCTCTGGTACGCAGGGCACTCCGCCAGCGTGTGCTGGGCAGAGTCAAAGTCGGATGCGCAGTGGTAGCATCGTGTCGATCCCTCCCGTCCTATTCGACACAGATACTCACCGAAGCAGCCGTGCCCGGTGAGTATCTGAGGCAATCGGTAGGTGACCTCCTCCTTCCCGTGGAGCCAAGCTTCGAGGTGCGGGAGTACGGCACCGACGGCCCGCTGCGCGCTGCTCCGTAATTCGAGCTACGAGGCCGCCTCATGTACTCAGTGCCTACATCCAAAAAATGGGAGCTGGAGAAAACACAATCCGAAAATGTCTGATTTGCGGCAGAAATAGATACAACGGAAGTATCTTCGCTTCCTTTGTATTTGTCGTTATGGAAATTGTACATTTCTATTCGACATGTTTTATTCATATGAACTTACTAGAATACATTATCGTTTTATTTTCATAAAATACTCAATCACGATCACAGCTCATAGATCACAGGCTCACAGGTCCCCACTGAGGGCTTCGAGTCTGTGTTAGAGCGATTACGCGTCAGTCAACGACGCTGGCCAAGTGTGGTTTGGTTTACAACATACACCTTTAAATGTCTTCGCAGGCAATAAATGTGCATATAATATCTTTAAATCGAATAAATATATTAGTACATAACAGAATCGACCCTTGGCCCCCTGAGTATTCCTATTCGAAGAGTAGTGCTGAGACCACAGCCCTACCGACGCTCCATTGTATTTTCAATAAATTGCAACCAAAGTAACAAATATTTATTTACTTATTTATTTTATTACACATGAAAAAGGAACTAAGAAAGCTACCTTTTTGACGTGACAACGTCTTAAATTAGGTTGCGGCTGGGAGTCACTTATGAAAAAGTGTAACGCTCGGTAACGTTACGATGAGTCACCGAACGAGAGAGAGGCCCGCCGAATGCCTTGCGTCTCTCTCCCACTCAACTATGATCGGTCTGCCGCGCGCGCAGCACTAGAGAATTAGGCGCATTGAATCGGCGCATGCTTGTGTCTCTGTCTTTGTCTTTCTCGAACGTTCTTGGCGTTGGAAAAAACAAGAAAGCGTCATAATACAAGTTCACACGTGTGGTTAAAGTATCGTCAGCTGTGTCTGTAGTGAAAATGTGGAGTGCTTAGATTCGTCATTTACAACAACTACAACAATAAAGGTAAATAATTGTACACTGATATTTCATTATCGTAAACTATGATTGATTGATTAATTGTTAGATTGACACAAAAGTTGAGAAACTGAGTTTTTTCATTCAATTCCTTGTTCCTATTGTGCAATTTTTCTCATATTTAACATATCCTTATCTAACTAAAGCAATGAATTCTTTAATTTTATTTGATAGTCCACTTTCAAAAAATTGCATGACCCAATTAATCGCAATGTAAATACAAGTCATCTGCGAGATAGACCCATAAAAGAAAATAGAATAATATGAGCATATTTGTAAATATGGAAATAAATGTAACGAGTGTACTGAAAAAAGCCATAAGTTATTCTACAAGATAAGTTCAAAAATAGACCTCATCATTTTTTTATTTAAAATTCAAATCGTTCCATGAATGAAGGGTAAAATATTGTTTAAGAGCAAGTCTAAAAACAGAAATGGGCTGTGACTATTATAATTTCTTTTCAATTTTGCTTACAAATGAGCTTTTCTTACAAAATCTGTTTATATACATATTCTATTTCAGGCACGGGACGCATTTCATATTAGTACGAGTCCATAAGCATTGGATTAACTTAAGTTTTGACTTCGAATGAAGAGTCACGGTCGCCGATCCTGTAATTTGTTAAGAGGCCTCTTAACAATTTCCTGTATCCTTGCTGTTCACATTGTGAAACCTCCTCTCTGCTCGGATACCACATATTTTGCAAATCCATATCTCGATATTAAGCAATTAAAATGTTAATGCAATTAAATTAACTGAAATTTGTATTATTTCAAATCAAATATTTTTTTTTATAAAAACACCATCAATCAATATTAGAAAAAAATAACAAACATTATACGATTAATTATGTTATTGAAAGAATGAAACCAAAGTCTCTTACTTTAAATCACACCTTTAAATTATTTATAACTGAAGAGCTTAAGAGAGATTGTTGAATGTGCCAGAGGTCGGAGTAACCTTCGATCTCGCAAAATTCAATAACCTAATTCTTAATGTCTGGTACATTAAAAAAATACAAAATCAAAACAATCGTTATAAACCGTTTCAGGCACATATTAAAACAGCTACCTAACCTTGTACTTACAAGGAAAAAAGTAAATATTCTACCCCTGTTCGTAAATTGGAAGAACTTTTTAATCCCTCTTTTCAATCGTCAATTATGATGATATGATGAAATATGTTATAAATTAGAATAATGTTATAAACTAGAAAGTGTGTAAGTGTCGTGATGTTTGTTACTACTTCACGTTAAAGCTACTGAATAGATTTTAATGATACCTACTTTGCAACGATAGCTTATACATGAGAATATTATTATTATTCGTGTAAATCGGGGCTGATATCACTGCGACCTATTAAGATCTATTGTGACCAGCCTCCTATGTAGGCCCTACAGTAGCTCCCTTAAGGCGGCTCCCTTAGTCAATGACCTTGAGCAACTCGGCTCGCTGTTCCCCGCATGCCCCCGCTACCCTCTACAATACATCGATAGTAATCAAGTAACGACATCTATGAAAAAGCAACGAAACTACGTTCGATCATCTTAGCACAGCATAGTCATGTCACTTGTTAGCCAGAGACCATAGTATACTATCAGACACGGCATGGTAGTTAATTATAATTAATACTTGGATATTTTTTGTGCTTATTGAATTAAATAAAATAAAAATACTACCTGGTCGGCATATACTCGTAAAGCCACGGTAGCCTATAGACGTAAGTGTTGCCTGTTGTTTTTGTGTTGCAGTTCTGTTGTTGTTTTTACAATAGGTACTTTTAGAAAATTATTATTATACAAATACTTTGTGCTATTGCAATTTGCTCACTATAGCATTGTACACTTTATTCCTTTTAGTTAGTTATGCCGTGCGTGAAAGTGTAACTAAAAATATGTCAATAAATTGTAATACTTTTAGAAAATTATTATTATACTGCTACTTTATACTATTGCAATTTGCTCACTATAGTATTGTAGGTACACTTATACCTGAAGTATAGTCAAATGCGTGAAATTGTAACGGAAAATATGTCAATAAATTATAAGACGTGAGTCGATTGACAATATTCCTGGCAATTATAATATCACTAGTGAAATTATTATATCACGGTTTTCTTTCTCACTCTATAAGACTCGAATAAGGTACTGATATTTTCAGTAATTTCTGGACATTCTGTGTCCAGTGTAATAATAAAATATAATTTAATATATCTTTACTACTTTGAATATGAATTACCTGTAAATTGATTGTGATAAAAGTAGAAATAAAACAGTGTAAATTTTATCATGAAATTATTCATTGTAATCCATACAATCTATCTATACAAATAAATAAAATTGGAATGTCTGTTTGTAATATTAAAATAACCGCTTTCTACTACATGTATATATATATATATATATATATATATATATATATATATATATATAATATATATATATATATATATATATATATACGGTACACATACCAAAATACATATTTTTAAAATTTTTGTCTGTCTGTTTGTTCCGATTAATCTCTAGAACGGCTGGACAGATTTGGACGGGACTTTCACTGGCAGATAGCTTATGTAATAAGGAGTAAATTAGACTACTTTTATTTTAGAAAAATGTCAAAAACAAAAAAAAATAAACAATTTTCTTTTTATTACTTTCCACGCAGATGAAGTCACGGGCACAGCTAGTTATATATAAAGCTGCAATACCACTTATCATTCACTCACTGATCAGGGTAATTTTTAGGATATTTGCTGTCGCTTTCCATCAGTGTTACAATTTTATTGAGAATTTATAGATTTTTATTGCAAGAGAGGATATTAGATTGCTAAATTTTACACAATTATTGAACCGGATTTTCTCCAAGATGGCGGAATCGGAGTAAGGCAAAATTCTAGGCCAGAGGTGTCAAACTCAATTTTGCAGAGAGCCACATATTAAATTTAGAATGTGTAGGCGGGCCAGATTCAAATAAAAAAAAAATACTTAATTATTATAACATTTTATTTATACATATATATATAGTATATGAAATAAACGGTTGTCAAAAATCATATTAAAGTTATAAAAGAGGGTAATTATTTTGAGCTGGAGGATCCAGATACCTGACTTCTCTTGTTTTGGACAAGCTCATTAATGTCAGGTATCATGTTTGTTGTAATTATTTTAAGAACAGATTGGAGATGTTCATTGGTAAGTTTTGTGCGATGTTTGTTCTTATTTATTTTCATGACGGAAAACATCTGCTCACATAAATAGGTGCTACCAAACATGCATAGAATGCGTGCTGCATGCTTTTTTAATTCCGGGTAGTTATCCAAACTCTTGAAATATTGTGTATAAACCGTAAGAGCGTTAACCTCCTTAAATTTTTCTTTCAAAATGCTGTCCGACTGAAGATCTATCAACTCCATTTGCAAATGAACTGGTGCCTGTAAAGCTTCAAAATTGAATGGATTGTTGAAAATTGGGACTTCCATTTCATTCATTTTATGGAAGTCTTCAGAACGATTGTTGTTAAGTTCCATTATCAGACCGGATTTGACCTGAATTGATCTTCCAGTTCCAGGTGCGCTAGAAGCGCGGGGAAAATGTCATCCTGCTCGGTATACGGTACAGATATAGAGAAAAAATCCGAAACTTTGATATTAGAAAGTAGATACGGGTAGAAAGCTAGTAAGAATATAAAACTCTTCATTAACAGTCAGTATTTGATTCGAAAAGCAATTGGCTAAGCATGGTTTTCATTGTTTTTCCAATTATAGCAGCTGCGCCTGAGAGAGCATTATAATTTTTTTTATAGCTGCGTTTAGACCATCATCCATCAGCAACGACATCTATGATAGGGATGCCATCTTTGTTCATTCTCCCATTGGAGATCGCAAATTCCCTTTCTATTTCTGCGGCCTTTTTCATAGAATTTGATAAAACATTTTGCCATTTCCTACTTACAAGTTCATGGTTGTATGAATACGATTTTTCTGATAACAGCGGAAGATTGATTGCTGCCATTAATTCACTCAGTTGTGAATGCCCCGCACCGATTGCAATAGTACCTGCGACAGCGCACGTATTGATATTGAGATAGTTGTCACTGCAATTATCGCTATTTATGCAAAACTTCGAATTGCAAAGACGACATTTAAATGTGAATTTCGACTGTAAGCCATTTTGAGTTTCAGCTACGAGATCCAATTCTGTGAAGCTGCATCCAAGAGGTCCATGGTTTGAAATACGTTTTAATTCAGAAAGGAAGTAGCTGACGTCTATAATTCTTCTATTTATAATTGTGTCCTGACAATCTGCTTCTTTTTCATCAGTAATTTCAAACTGAAAAAAAAAATGTTTAATTTCGTTATATGCGTTTGAAATATACAAAGAGAGTATCAGTGACTATTGAGTTTATTGATTTAATTGCGCCTGCTGACTAATAGGGAACTATCAAATACGACATATTATATCGTTCTTGTGGAGGTTTGTAATCACGAGCCAAACAATGGATTCTAACTTCTTTCAGTTAGCGCAGTACGGTAACTCTATTTTAAAATACATATGTATCTTGACAAACCTCTTCAATATTTTTATAAAAATCTTGACTGGCTTCATCTGCCGTAAACTTCTTGTTTCTTTGTAAACTGCAAAAGAAATATAACTGTTATAATTAACGGAGGTGATGTTTAAGACCCAGGGAAAGAAATAAGACAATTTTACTAAGGGAAAACATCGCTTTCCTTTGGGAAATTCGAATAAAACGCGGACGGGCGAAGCCGCGGGCGGAAAGCTAGTATATTATATTATTGATGTTATTTTAATTATTTTAGTAGTCAAAATTTTATAAATTTTATGTAGGTAAAAAAATAGAACAGTTACAAAAAAGTTAGCTAATAAAAATTACATTGACTACTTACTCATTATTGCTTATTTCCATCGGTGGAACATTAGAAGATTCCTTCGGAAGTGGTCCTTCATTGACTTGCTTGTCTCTTATCCTATAACATAAATATTACTTATTTTATTATATTACTTATTGGAAACAAATACTACACACAATAATCAATACGAGAAAACTGCTGAACTACTTTGGTTTCATTAAACCAAATAAATGTGAATGTTCAGCTGTATAATTTTATAACTCTATGGCGCATATACACGAACGAGCGAATAAAATTGTATAAGATTTATTTTTTTATAAATAAAGACTAAAAGGTTGGTATTACTTCCCTTCCCTTATCAGGATAATTTTGTTGAGGAGATGTAGATGTTATTGATTGTCCGACACTATTCTGCTTATTCCGACCCCATCTACAAACAATAATAAGATAATATAATTAAATTGCTAAGTTTTATTTATGTAAACAATAATAAAAATATGCAATAATTACGAGCCTACCGAACTTCGTTCAATTTAGCTGCTCTTGCACGTCCTTCTCGTACAGCTTTTTTACACTTTGGCATTTTGAAATTTATTATTACTATTATATATACACACACAAAACGTCTTCACGTAGTAAACAAACAGTATAACCTAATCTAAACTAACACAAAACGTCTTCGCGCAGTAATCAAACACAACAAAATACTTAATTAACAAAAAAAATATAATTAACTAAACTATTAATAATACGTGTGGTAAGCAAGGATGTTCGTAAGCCGACGCGGTAACAAACGACACAAGTTTCACTCACAGGGACTGCCGACCGACTGACTCCCGCTACCCCGCGGTGGGGAGACGCATGAGTTTTAGTTGTGAATTCTCGCGGATTTTAAAATAATTAAGTTATAAAATCTAATAATGAGCTTTTCAAAAATTTTTTTCATGCAAAATGTTCATTATTAAATTACCTATCGATTGGTAGTAGACGCATATCGAAATAATGGTTACTTTACGAGGAGATGCACAATATCGTAGAAGTATTGATTATTTCTGTGGGTTCTTTGTAAGGAGATTAGATCAATTTAAATGCGTCTTTAGAAAAAAATGATCATACAATTTAAAGTTAAGACTACTATGAAATTTTATTTGTTTTTTATTTCTAAATACCTCTTATAAATAACAAGCAGATAGCTTCTGAAATGTGCGTAAAAAACGGCTAACACGGCGTTTTGCTCGGTGATGCCCCTTAACTGGGCACTGCCCAAGAAAGATAGGATGTTCCCAGTTCGGATTGTTTTTATTTCATCTGGGTCAAGGATGTGTTTCCCCAGGTGTCTGTTGTTTTGTGAATCAGCGGTACACAGTAGCACAAGAGGTGTATTGGTGTTTCACGCTCTTGTTCGCAGACTCTGCATGTGTCAGTGTCCTTAAGTTTCATGTTGTAACATACATGAGAATAACACACATGCTATAATTTATTAAGATTGTGAATATTAATATTGCTCAGACGAAATCGCAAGCACCGCCTAGTCTTATATAAGTTCATAAAACATATACAGTCATATTTAGAGAAAAGTCAGATCAGTAAGGCTGTGGATAAAATTTGCTATAAAAATATATTAACACATTGTAATTTTAATTTACGGAGAAGTCCCATTAACTAATTTCAATGTGTCAACATGATTTTTTATCAATTTATCAATGTCTGCAAAATTATTAATATCACTTAATGATGCTGCCAATAAAGTACTAATCGTAAATTTTATTGTTTTATTCTTATCAATGAAAGCAAAATTACTATAAAAGGTCGGCTGGTTTCTTGTGCACCAAAAAAACACAGGCGAGAGTTAAATCAGTGGTAAGTGTTCTACTATTACGACTATAATTTTCATTAATTTGTAATATTAAGCACTTACAGATTTGGACATAGGAAAGAAATAATTTGGCTTGGAAATAATTATGCTATGTCCTTTTCCGGGTCAGAAACTATCCTTAAATTAACTTTCATTAGTACAGTAGCTTTTGAGTACGGACATGAAAATATAAGCTCTTTTTTATAATATAAAGTCAGCAATACGTCACGGTAAGCACTTGAACTACGAGAATCAGTTTTATTACGTAAGGAATAGAGGCGGCACCGAGGTCAAAACACTTAGCCGTGTGTACAATTTCATATTTTTACACAATATTTTGTGTATTCTGCCACTCAAGGGGAAAATTATAACGTAAATCAAGTGGTATATTTTCCTAGATTTGTAGCATATCTGCAACCAGCACAAAAATCACAATTATCATTTTTTAATATAAGAACAAAAGTCACGAAACCCAGTAACTTCACAGTAAATTTTTCCCTTTACACCGGAACATATATACTATTATGTTCCGGTGCAAAGGGAAAAATTTATACTAATAATTTACGGTAGAAACAGGTACAAAACACATCGAGGTACTCCAGCGGATGACACTAGTCTACCTAAAGTCACGGTCCGGTTCCAAACTCTTAGAGTCGCCATTAAGTAATTGGCTCTATTCCTTCAGAAGAAAACCGGTAAAATTATGCTTGTCTATCCGTAAGTCCAGCAGTATTGAACACCCAGCGTATTACTCTTGAGTTCGGCGATGTTAATAGATATCTTTTCGTAACATGAGAATAAAGGCCATTTGTCTGTTTCAGATATAAGAATGAAACTCTTCGTTATTTTCGCTGCCCTGGTGGCCGTAGCTGTCGGCGGTGTGGTGAAACCCTCCGCGGACCCATTCGCAGAGCTGGAAGCTATTGTGGCAGCCATCAACAGTCCGCACACCGACCCCGCGACTGCCGTGTTGCTGGAGCAGCAGTTGCACGCCATCATGACTGAGCTCAACCCCATCTCCGTGGGTCCCGCTATCGTGGAGCAGCCTGGCATCGTTGTCGGCCCCGCCATAGTTGAGCAGCCCGACATTGTGCTCGGCCCCACCATCGTGACCGCACCACAGGTCGTGCCTATGCCCGAAGTCGTTAACCCCAGTCCGGTCATTAACCCCAGCCCAGTGGTTAATCCCAGCCCAATCGTACAGGAGCCAAGCCCCAGCAGCCCCCTTGTCCAGATAATCCTCAACATAAACCAGCCCTCCGACGTTGGCGTATCCCCCGTCGTAGCCCCCGCCACTGTTTCTGAAATCGTCCCCACGGCTGTCAACTTTGTCGACAATGCCGAATCGCCTTTCCCCAGCCCTGTAATAGTGCCAGTTCCAGAAGTAATTCCCAGCCCAGTCATTGTTGTTGAAGAGCCTCCTACCCCTGTCCAGATTGTCAACGAGCCCCCCACTCCTGTTCAGGTGGTTGATGAAGCCATTGCTCCCTCACCTGCTGTCACTCTCCCTGAGATCCTTGGCTAACTGAATATGTAGGGCACCGTAATAATACCTAACGCAAATTCATGTAGAAGTTTTCTATACACTTTTATTGATTTTGTTTTATTTAGAACGTAATGAACTCTGTAAAAGAATGTAACAAAATGATTTTGAAAATTTGGGTCTAATTCAGTTATTATTGTAATAAAATTTCCATATCTTTTACTACAACTTTTTCATTATTTTTTGAGATTCGCAGTAAAAAGCCCTTTATGACAACCCCTATCTTTCCTCAAAAGCAATAATGTCCTTGTTTACATGAGACCTCCCTACCATAAGATACTTTTCATTTTACGTGTCAGCGGTACATACCGAAAACTACAATTATCACGCTATTAATTTTAGTTTACTAGAGAAATATTTTGGACCGTATATTCGGCGTTACGAGTTACCTTACAATAACCTGTAACTATATAAAGTATTAATAAAACGTTCGTAAAATAAAAAAAAAACATTACACTTAACTTACTAATTTACTTAGAATAGAAATTAGGTAGAGGCAAAATAATTATCTCGGGTATTCGAAATCATGCCTGAACTCAACCCCGGCTCCGTGGGTCTTCCCATTCTGCCGTAAAGCAACAGCGTTCGCATTACTATGTGAAGGGTATGAGTCACTGCCTGTCACACCGTATGACAGGCAGTGAAATTAGTGGAAACACAGACACACTGTGAGATTTACTGCGAATCTCATATTAACCATAATGTGCCTGTAAGCGATTATAACCACTGGGGCTGTGTGTTTGTTTCTCAACATATAATGTAAAAAAATAATCATCTTCCATATGGACCAGCCGTCCAATCTCGGCGTGTCCTACGTCGTGAGTCCCACCACTATGTCAGAAATCGCCCCCTATTAACTTTATGGACAAAGTCGATCCGCCGATTCCTTCCCATCTATCCGCACCGGGCTAGCGTTATTGACTATGGAAAAAAATAAAGGTAGTCTACTCTATAGAGTTTGACTCTATAGAGTGTAACACTTAGTTTGATAGGTATTATTTGCATCAGTAGTATTATGTTATCTGCTGTCTATTTGATCTAATTATATGTATGGGAAATGAAATATATTATATGGAGGTCGTTAGCTGTTTTTATTTATTCCAGACATTTCGCATAGCGAGAAGTAGAATAAAATAAAACTATAACATTATATAGATCTAAATAAAATAAAACTTTATTTAAAAAATTGTTGTGTCTTTTTTAATACGGCACACTTTAGATTTTTTTAATTATTATATTCCAATATAGATATGTGTAAAGAAAATACGGTCGCAGTGACTGTTTTGCACAAAGTGGGAATGGAATCGTCGGTCATATTTGAGACACGTTAAGGCGCTATTACAGAAAAAGACTCGAACTCAAATCTCTGCTTAAGTATAGTTAGAAAGGAATGGCGCTATGTGGGCTTCATAGTAAGTGCGTAATGTATAAGAACATCGTACTACCGTTAGCTACATATATTAAAACTTCCTCAATCGAAGATCATGATAACCTCATGCTCTAAAACAATAAAAGCCATTAATGCTGTTATATCCAGAATCTAAAAAAACGCCATTTGTAAATAATAAATCTTATCTCTGTCGCGGATAGTATCATCCGTCAGGCGGCAGTCGAGCGGCTACTACGCAACGAATCGCTGGTTCGATTCCCGCACGGGCAGATATTTTGTATGATCTACAAAAAATTGTTATGGTCTGGGTGTACGTGCATATGAGATTCGGTGTTTGTGTTTGCAACCACGACATAGGATAAAAAATATTTGTGCAAAGCGACGTTTATTAATAAAATCAAACCGACTTCAAAAAAAAAAACGCAAACGACAAAAACAGACAATAGCAGTACTTACATAACTAAAAAGCGATAAATAACCTAATTTATTCACTTAATGCATATTATATATCTACAATTATTTAAATATTTACAACTTAATACCTAATACTTTAACAAAGTCTTCTTTAACTATTTAAATATTTACAGTTATCACTTATTTTTGAAGTCGGTGCCAGCCAAACAAATAAATGTAATTAAGAAAACTGACCGACATTAAAATTCAAAGCAAAACTAAGAATAGGAAATTGCATAAGCGCGCTGAAATAATTTATTAATGGAAGCGACCGTCAACGACGTCTGCCCTCACGCGTCTGCCCGCGTTCGGGTGGCACACTCAACCGGCTGACCCCGCGCCCCGCGCCCCAGGCGCACCTTCTCCTTGTTGTGTGTTGTGGTTTTGCGTTTGCTTACCGGCCCGGGCCGCGCGCCTCAGTCAAACAGCACCACAGATATACTAACGGACTACGTTACCTAGGCTGCAGGCTGGCACCGACTCCAAAAATAAGTGATAACTGTAAATATTTAAATAGTTAAAGAAGACTCTGTTAAAGTATTAGGTATTAAGTTGTAAATATTTAAATAATTGTAGATATATAATATGCATTAAGTGAATAAATTAGGTATTTATCGCTTTTTAGTTATGTAAGTACTGCTATTGTCTGTTTTTGTCGTTTGCGTTTTTTTTTTTGAAGTCGGTTTGATTTTTTTTAAAAAGTCCATTTATTTCTCGATTTTTAGTTGTGTTAATGCGTTTTGAACTAAAAATAGATGCTAGTTCATTTACTTAGGGTTATCTCGGCGAGATTTCTCGCCGTGAGTCTGGATGGAATATAAAAACCCCTCTAGACTCACAGCGAGACGTAACGAGAGACTTTACGCGAGAAGCGAGAAAGCGTCCAAACGCAGCGATGGTCTCACTTCGTGTTTGGCCGTGATCAATAGCGCAGAGGCTTCATTATTCATTATTGTGTGCGTTAGCATATTATAATTTTATAAATATTAAAATAAATAAAAATAAAATACCACAGAGTAGGTACATGCACATGAACACGATCTACGCGTAGTCAGTACGAGTACATGCGTTGATCTGAGTTGAGACCGAACGAGAATGTGATACGCTTCTCTTTTCTCACCCGAAACACTCTGACTCGGGCCAAAATACCGCCACCGATCCGAGAATAGGCGACCACGAGAACAAGACGGGCGAGCAATGAATCTCATTCAAGGTGCTCGCGTGTTCTCGGCGTGAATCTGGATGCGCCTTTACAAGTATCCCGTTAGCCCTACTATACATTCGATCAACCAATTGCAGTACTGCTCCCAACTCCTAACCGTTGAGGAGTACTGTAGCTTCATCATCAGCACAGCAGCATCAGATGTTGATTCAAGCATACCTCACAAGCAACATGTTAGCCCTACATACTACTAAATAGTTTCCATCGACCAATTGCAGTACTGCCTTCAAACTCCTAACCGTTGAGGAGTACTGTAGCTTCATCATCAGCACAGCACCATCAGATGTTGACACCCTGAAGCATATACCTGAGTAAGATGTGATTACGTAACAAAAACACCATACGAGCATACAATTTTCGGTGATTGCCCTCGATTTCTCCTGGATCCCATCATCAGATCCTGGACTGGTGAAAATGGGACCACCTCAGAAGTAAACTCTATCCATCAAAAAATTTTTTTTTGAAATCCGTCTATAATTGACGAAAATATCGGTGAACATACATAAAAAAAAAAAAAAAAAATATTATACATACAGACGAATTGAGAACCTCCTCCTTTTTTGAAGTCGGTTAAAAACTTGTCTTTCATTCAAGACATGCCTTAAATTCCAACAGTTAAAGAGAGTGGATTTTAATTGAAGACGAAGGCATTTTAATCGTAAAATGCCTCCTGTCTCGACACGCAGGTGAAAGTTGTAGAAATATCTACTTTATTATTGAAAAAATATTTACAATTGTAGAGTACTAATTACAACGAGCAAAATGACAGTGTATATATGCTCAAAGTTCTAATGAAACTGCGCAATTCATCGGATATATACAGTGTCATTCTGATACAATGGTTTGATGAGGGATGTCTAATCTAAGAGTCACAGCTTTATATATAGGAAGAATTACTTCTTAGGTCGCATTGTGAAAAGGTTATACATTGTTATACTCTGTATAAATGTAATTTAATTTGAACAAACTTAGGAGGCAATATACCAAAAGGTTTACCGACATTGAGTCTTAAAATCTAACAAACAAACTCGACACCACACAGACTGTATCAAAGCTAAAAAGAGCCATTTCGGATACAATTTTATTTTATGTTGTAAAGAGACTTCGACTGAATAGATTTCATTAAATTTTAATTAAGTTATAAAAATACCATTTTCATTTGTAACAGAATTTATTCGTTACAAATATAAATGTTGTGTTATTTAGTTTCTATGAATGTAATGTTCATGTTTTAACGTTACGGTAAGTCTATTATTGACTGGGCCCGGAGAATTTCGAACCGCCTCATACACAAATGGGGGGATTCCACCAACCTCAATCAATAACCAAAACTATTTTTTATAAAAGCATGCTTTATTTAATAGTTAGTTTATTGATCATTCATGTATATTTGCAATGTTTGGTTCAGTGACGTCACTATCTTGTACACCATATAAAATCTATGAGCACTTTCCGTTCTGACACTTGACAAAAACTACATCAAATACTAGTGCTGTCAATATCTCTGTGAACTGACAACTGAATAAGATGGTACAATTCCAAAACTGATTTTATATTTTAACTATTTTCTAATTAATAATCATTTTTCCTCCAATATTTTGAATAGTTTCTATTATATCAAACGAATATGAATCCAAGATATCGCACTACCCGTGTAAAAAAGTCGTAACTAAACATGCGTCGAAAATGTTTATTGCGTAAATAAAGCGAGCATCATGGTTTACACAAAATTCCAATATAAAATAGGAGTATGCATATTTACATTTATTCGTTTTAGAATTATCCCGCTGTTAAAGTCATAATTATATTTACGTAAATTTTAAAAGAAGATTTACAAAAAAATCTATAACGCAAATATACATAATTACTTGTTCCTGTATTTTACAATCTAGGACTATTGTGTAATTCTAATTACCCTATGTACAAAAAAGGATTTTCCGTTAAATAAAAACGTGATTATACTTACAACTCTATATTATAATGAAATATAAGAGAGTACAAAGCCGTAGGTAGAGTTAAATTTGTTCATATATTTCAAAATACATAACTAAAAAGCAATAATTATTATTTTAGTTACCCCTGCAAATATGCGATGTGTTTCGTGGAATAAAGAAGTAACCGTGTTTTTTTAGATTATCTCGAAGTACATCAATCTGTTCCTGAATTAAATATAATATAACGTGTATATAGGTGAAGGCAACTGTGACCTGCGATTATCTCTTTGAAACTTTTTTCTAGGCCTCATAATAAAAATATAGGACAGTTTTTTTTAGCTCCTGAAAAGTAGGTGAAAATCACTTACTTCCTTTTTCCAAGAATAGTGCGATATAAGAAAAGGTGATAATTTAAATCTGGCAACCGTTCTTGACTAACTAATGAGATTTTGTTAAATGTACGTAAGATGTAAGTCTCTGCTGGGCAAAGATATACTTCGTTCTAGGCGACTCTTGTCCAGATGGTTTAATGACATCACACCAACGCAACGCATCTCGCGAATGGTAGAATCGATAATATCTTATGGTAGGGAGGTGTCGTGTAAAAAATTGTTGATTTATTTTGATAAATGAAATCGGTCGTCATAAAGCGATCTGCCTTCACTGCATAACTCAAAAAATTAATAAAGTTGTACTAAAAATGTTATTGCAATAATAACGGAATTAGATCCAAGTTGTCACTGTCCTTTTATTATATTCTTTTCATTTCATTTTATTATGCACGTTCACAAAAAAATAAATACAATCAATAAACACTATATTGAAATTTATTAGTTACATGCTTAAAAAAATTATTTGATATTATTATGGTACACCGGTAACAGACATTGTCAGTTAGCCAAGGATCTCGGGCAGAGTGACAGCTGGTGAGGGAGCAATAGCTTCATCAACAACCTGAACGGGAGTCGGAGGCTCGTTGACAATCTGGACAGGGGTAGGAGGCTCTTCAACAACAATGACTGGGCTGGGAATCACTTCTGGAACTGGCACTATTACAGGGCTGGGGAAAGGCGATTCGGCATTGTCGACAAAGTTGACAGCCGTGGGGACGATTTCAGACACAGTGGCGGGGGCTACGACGGGGGATACGCCAATGTCGGAGGGCTGGTTTACGTTGAGGATTATCTGGACAAGGGGGCTGCTGGGGCTTGGCTCCTGTACGATCGGGCTGGGATTAACCACTGGGCTGGGGTTAATGACCGGACTGGGGTTAACGACTTCGGGCATAGGCACGACCTGTGGTGCGGTCACAATGGTGGGACCGAGCACAATGTCGGGCTGCTCAACTATGGCGGGACCCACGGAGATGGGATTGAGCTCAGTCATGATGGCGTGCAACTGCTGCTCCAGCAACACGGCAGTCGCGGGGTCGGTGTGCGGGCTGTTGATGGCTGCCACAATAGCTTCCAGCTCTGCGAATGGGTCCGCGGTGGGTTTCACCACACCGCCGACAGCTATGGCCACCAGGGCAGCGAAAGTAACGAAGAGTTTCATTTTTATATCTGAAAAAGATAAATGTTACTTATCCTTATGCTACAAAGTCACCAATGTCGGAGGGCGCCGAGTCCTCAAAAATACTGGTGTTCGAAGTTTTGCAGATGAATGGATATATATCAATTAAAAGGTATTCTTACAAATGAATAGAATTACATAACTTTCAACAAATAAAGCGATCTAATGATCAACACAAATTACCCAAGGCAGTATAAAAACTAAAAAAATGCTCGGAATGCAGTGCTTGAATATCGTGTTGCCTTCCATTGATTCGGTAGAGAAATGAATGAGGAGGTATTTTTATTACTTCTTATATCAGAAATCATGGGTTTGGAACCGAATATTTGTATACGTTGCCTAAATAGGGATTTGAGTAAGATACTCGTAAATTATGATAGTATGCAAAATTCTGAGAAGTTCGCATTTTAGTATTCTTGAATACCATTGGCTAATTATACGAAAGCAAATTCTTGATTTTAGATATAATGTTTCCCTGGGATGCCAGAATACACAGAAAATTATGTATTGTAAATATTATATTAAATATGAAAAAATATAATGCTATTCGTGGGACACTTACCACTGGTTTGACTTTCGCCTATATTTTTTGCAAAATATACCTGCCTTTTATAGCAAATTTCCGTTCATTGATAAGAATATAAACAATAAAAAGAACGATTAGTGCTTTATTGGTAGTATAATTAAATGATATTAATAATTCTCCCGACATTGATAAACTGATAAGAAATCATAAATGTTAAATAGTGAAAAAATTTAGGAGACAGTGAAAACCGTTTTAACTTGCCTCAGTTTTTGAACTAATTTTGTCAATATTAATGAAACTCTAAATAATCATAGCACAAATAAGGGGCAATCCGCAAATTAAGTCACACTTTAAAGTGGCGCTGAATTCCAAAATGACGTCACATTCATAAAAATATTGACTGGTTGTTAACTATGGGAACACAATGAATGACATCGTGACATGAATATAAAGTTGCAGATTCCTCAAAGTCCCAAATCTTTCATTAACATGATTAAACGTTTTATGTTTTATATATATGTATATATTCTTTTTTACAATATTGGTTTCGATTCTCATTATTTCGTAACTGTGGTTTTAAATTTTACATCGAGATGTAACATTGCAAATGTCACACTAGGGAGGGAAAGAACCTGAAATAGAATAAAGCCAACGTCTTTGAAACTATTTTCCCGTCCCATAATAATCGGTTCAGTGTAGTGTAAGTAAGACTCCATGAGCTGATTTTGTAAAATAACCAAGCGTATTTGTACTAATTTTTAGATCATAATTCTCGGCATATTATTCAGTATGTCTTGTCATGTAATTCAGCACCATCTTCATCCATTATAAGAATGTCATTTGTAAATAGCATATACCTAGCAGGGTGCCTCTTCCCGAAGTTTTCATCAACTACAATAAGAAATAAAAAGACGCATCGAAACCGTTCGTCTCTCCAAATGGTAACCTAATTTTGGTAATATTCAACAAAGTACACATGTTCTTGTTTTGTGTTCTTGTTTTTCCTTTCCGAAAACTTCCTTTCGTCTTTGTACATTTAGATCGTATGCACTAGTCTCACTGAATTATGAATTTGAATTCATGATCAGGAAACCGAACATGCGAACAACCGAACTTGTGGTGGTTTTCGCGATTCAAGAGATATTCCAAACCTTTCAACCCTTAGAGTGAATAGTAAATTTTTGATCAAGGTATAAATCATCTTTACGCAATATAGTCACCACAAAACAAATCTAGATTTAAGATAACATAAATAACTACTAAAACGGACTATTATACCAGGGTCGTTTCTTTGGGAACCTCCGTCTCATTAGCGGCAGTAATATGTCTGCCGCAAAAGAGCAGTGTGATTCAGTGTGAAGGGTAAAATAGGCAATGGAATTACACGTCGAATCACTTGTTGGTCCACCTATTATAGTAATATACGTGACTTACCTAGTCATTGTTAGATCAAGGACTGAGTGCCTGACTGATCTGACTGGTCTTTAATGAAATTTTTATTCAGATGCTTTAATTTAGTGCTTCAAAAAAGGACCTCTT
This sequence comes from Scirpophaga incertulas, assembly GCA_036419045.1. NCBI lineage: Eukaryota > Metazoa > Arthropoda > Insecta > Lepidoptera > Crambidae > Scirpophaga > Scirpophaga incertulas. The sequence goes on along the minus strand of CM071645.1, from coordinate 6,821,829 downwards.
TCAACAAACCAAGACATTGAACATTAATGAAGTTAACTAACAAATTGACGATCTCCATAGTCGAGTGGATAGTACACCGGTTTCAAGGTGTCGCCATCTCTGAGGTCCCGGGTTCGAATCCCGGTGGGGCAGATGTTTGTGTGATGAATGCGAGCATTTGTACCTTAGTCATGGTTGTTGATATAAAATATATTTCTATAAAAATGATTTATATATGTATAATATATGTATGTCTATCCGTTACCCTAGATCCCATAGCACAAGCCTTACAGAGCTTAGTTTGGGCTAGGCTAATTGGTGTAAGTGTAACAAATATTTATTATTTATTTATATAAAGAACATTACGAAAGTCTAAAAAAAATAATACAAATTATGACAAATCTATTTGTCGGGAGAGATTGATTAGACCTGTTAATTAAATACTTTAAGGGGCAATATTATGCAAGTGTTAAACCATTTGTGCCAACTAAATCATGGTTTAATAACATGAACCTAAACGAATTTTCTACGTCCAGCTTGATACGAACGCGCTTGAGTCATGTTTGCACACCTGCCTATCTTGCTAAATTTCGTATTGTTAGCAGTAAATACCTGTGCTTGTGGATCTGATGTTGTGTTTTTTGTTCCGCTGAGGAAAATGCATAATGTATATAATGCTATTTCTATATATTTATGTGACAATAATATTAAATTATAATCCAAAGTTATTGACTTCCTATTTCTACATTTATTTAACCTCAATTTTGTCGATTAATCTCAATGTATATAATGCTATTTCTATATTATTTTTGTAACAAGAATAATTGTTAAAATACACCCATTTGATCTTGATCCTAATGCTCATATATTCCGATCCTTACATATATATTTCATTCGTTTCCCTACCTTTTACCCTTGTTTATGGCTAATGCACAAGTCGTGCAAGCCAGAAGAGACATTAAAAAATAATAATCCAAAAAACGTTCTCTTTTATTAAAAAAACATACGTTGTTGGCATAACAATGTTGTTATTCGTTCGCATGTTGTCTATTGACACTTATTTGTGTAATACAGTTTCATAAAGTTTGCTCTCGAATTGTTAATTAAGTAGGTACTTAAAATAATTTGTTACACGTGTCACTTTGTGTTATATCATACTATTGAGATAGCTCAAAATTGTATACTCAATACAATAGTTTTTATCTGTTAATATTATTAACAATATTTAACTGTTGTCTATTAAAGTGACTTGCAATAAATCAAATAATGGCATAATAACTTTAATATATTTGTTAATTATTTTGTTGGGCATACCTACATTTTGGTATTGTAATGTGATTTCCTGTAATAACAGATATTAGACAGAATTATGACTAATACTTGTAATATTTATACTCTTTTGAAATTATGTTTATGTTTGACATTATATTAATTATTTGCAATTTTAATTGTCAAATATTCAATTAATTGAAATTATGCAATTAATTAATCATTTGCAAGTTTAGTTAACATCATGTGACATAAATATAATTTTTACTTTAACCTAGCTGTAAAATAATTATTATTATTAAATAATAATATATTATTATTATTATTATTACTAAGAAGCAGACTTGTCCAAGAAATATTCGCAAAATTTACTTTTAAATTGTATAACATAACATAACATAACATAACCCTTTATTGTATTCATAAAATATTCACACACAAAAAAAGAAATAACAAATGTACAAAAGGCGGCCTTATTGCTAAACAGCAATCTCTTCCAGGCAACCTAGGACCAGGGAAATATTAAAAGGAGATTTAAATATAGGATGGGTACAGTAATTGGACAGGACAATAGGCTATAACTAGTTTAAGTTAAGGAATCTTTGACAGGAAGTGAACACGGACTTGATTCTTAAAGGACTCCAGCGTTCGCGCTCCCCTAATACCCTCAGGGAGAGAGTTCCACAACCGGACGGCATAAGCCGAAAAAGAATATGAAAAATAGTCGGTACTTCGGGGCGGTATATCCAGAGTCAGATTAAAATTAGAACGCAAGGCACGACATGACGAATGGGATCGAAAAAGAAAACAAAGATTTAAGGTAGGATGGAGATGTTGGAAGATACAAAATATTGTAAAGTAGGGATAAACATGTAAGTCTCTGCGCTGGCGAATAGGTAACCATTTGAGTTGAAAGCGACAATTAGAAACATGGTCAAACCTACGCAGATTTAAAAATGAACCTGATGGCTACATTTTTGCAGCTGCTCCAAACTGTCAAGTAGTTCCTCAGATAAATTAATCCACGCAGTGTCAGCGTAGTCAATCAGGAAAGCAAGAGAGACTGAGCTAACACTGTCTTTGTAGCTATAGGGAGAAAGCTTCTTAATCTATTTAGAGTACTATATGCAGCAAATAACTTCTTCCGGACAGCCTCAACCTGCGGCCGCCATGTCATGCACTGGTCAAATACAATTCCTAAGTTTTTAACCACTTTGGTGAATGGAATAATTGTTCCTCCAAAGATTACTGCAGGTAACAAACTATGGTCAAGACCCTTTAAATAATACGAGCTGCCAATAACAATTGCTTGGGATTTATTCGGATTTACAACAACACCATATGCTTTACTCCAGTTGTGGATTTCATTGAGATTGCTATTAGTCAATACTATAGCCTGAGAAAATTCAGATAGCGGGGCGTGTGTGTAAATCTGCAAGTCATCGGCGTACAAGTGATAGTGACATGAAAGTGATTGCGTAATAGAATTATAAAAATTGAAAAGAGAAGTGGAGATAATACGCAAACTGTGGGACACCGGCAACGATATGACACCACTCAGATAATGTGTCCTCAAGGCGCACCCGCTGTCGACGTCCCAACAGGTAACTATGAAACCAGTCAATTACAATGGGTGATATGCCAAGAGAACGTAAGACACCAGTGAGTAGATCGAAATCAACCGAATTAAATGCGTTACTGAAATCTAATAGAGTTAGTAATGTAAGTTGACGGTTATCCATAGCTTCATAAATATCATGTGTGATTTTGATTAAAGCAGTATTCGTACTATGTCCCGTGCGGAAGCCAGATTGTAAAGTATTTAGGAGATTATTGTGATTAAGAATCTAGTAAGCTGACGGTGGACCAATTTTTCAAGGACCTTAGATAGAAATGGTAGGATGGAAATTGGATAAATGTTAATAACCTGTGAAGTGGTAGGTTCTGTGCCAAGAAATCGAAAGCGATCTTTTAGATATAATTGCGGTACGAGGATAATACAGGATTTTATAGAGCAAAAAAAATATTTTCTTTATATGAAATTTCATCGGAACAGTAGAACTGTTTTGTGGTAGAAATTGGTAATAGGTGTATTGATGATAGATTTATTCATCAACTGCTCCGTCCCCATCACCAGCGTTATACATGTATTATATTTAAATACCAGTAAACCCGGCAAATTTTGGTATTGTTATTGCAGTATTAACAGTTAAATACATGAGCTAAATATGAAAGATAGTGGGATTCCAAAATTGACATTATAATAAATTAATCGTGAATTAAATTTTTTATTTGTTTTTTTTTTCATATATCTAAATATTATTAACGCGATTTTTCATGTATCTAGATTAACTCAAAAGGAGTATCGTTGTAGTGTTTATTTGAACCCATCTAAAATTACTTATCAGAAAAATATTTTTGCCTATTCATTAAAGATAAAATATTGATGAAAATGTTTTAATTTATTCTTGTATTCAAGACAAAAAGTATTATCAAAACAAATCGAGCCTGTTTAGTATGCTGTTGTTAAATATTTATCAATAAACGTGGATAACTCCAAATGATTTACAGACAATTTTCAATTTTTAAATTTCAAATACGTAAAACTGGTTAAGCCTTATTTCTTTATTATAAGTGTATGGCATCACAACATGCAGTGAAAGACCTTAAAACGAGTTTATCATCTCGATGTAAATTGTTAAACAGTTGATTACCGATGGAGATTACTTTCAAAGATAAAGTTAAGGCAACGGCTTCCTGGCTTTTGTTAGCCTGTTGTTATTCTTAGCAACAGGGTCAGAAGTCAGTCCTTTGTTGCTAGATTCCATACGTATTTAAAATTATAATATTATACTGTATTAGATTCCATGCTTATACTTTTCAATATAAATTTAATAAAGTATCTACGTAGTCGATACATAAAAACAGAAACAAAATGAACCTTTAAAATCGTATTAGTCTTATCTTATAATGTTACTATCATTTTGAATAATGACTGCTGAAATTATGACACTACATAAATAAGCACCTGATATAGGTGGCCTTTACCTTTTAAAATAGGTGGCCTTATAGCTGTTTTCTACTTCTGATTATTTCTTATTTGGGACCTACTTAGTTTACATTTTTTTTCAGGTATTAAAAACTAATAGGGTTAGCTCTGTTGTGGATTATCAATGGTAAAACTTCAAGCGGAGATATTTGCACTACTTTAGAATTCTGCGGATTTGTTTGATTAATTTATAATAATAATTATTATTATTTATTTTATAATTTGTTTGCACTACTTTGATTTCGTGTAGAACCATTTTGAAATTTGTAACATTAAGAGATAATCTGCATTCATGTGTAAAAACTGTCATATTGATATAGGTAATCAATTCAAGATAGAGCATATTTCTTGCAACTCGTATATCGTTTAAAATTATAACAGGTAAGTACTGAAATTATGTCCTATCTATAAATAAAAATTATTTTTTATTTTCCACCGTATCGCTAAGATCATAAGATAGGTCTTCGAGTGGCAGGCATATACCAGATAGTAATGACTGATATTTACATACAAGGATGTCAATTCCACCATCTTAAATAATAGCCAAACCCATTTTAATAAAAGCATGCCCTTACATCACTTTTATTGATCACTTATGTTCATGTGTACATGACTCTTAAAATCATTAAAAATATATTAATTACTAAATATTGGCCATACAAAAAAAATATAAGCGCTTCCGTTTTGTCAGTTGGTAAAAAGTACGTCAACAGTTGAGATGTTTCCATCATCTAGTTAATTGGCGATTTTTTTTGTTAAAGCATGCCTCAATAAGTACTTTGAACATTTGTTTTCATTTGAATTATCATAATTACTCTTGAAACATATGCATATTCAATCATTTAATGATATTGGCCGTACAAAATCTATGAGCATTCGCCGTGTTACAAGTTCCACATCTTGCAAAAAACTGAGAAAGTAAATACTATTGACTTCAGTAGGTACTTAGCTACACGCCAATTTATTTTTATGTCATGATCTGTATTTTAAACATTATTAATTTTTAAGTTTATTTTATTTATGTTTTCTGTTGGATTATTCTAATTGTGTTATGTTTTGTAGTTCCCGCACGATTATATACTTTTTATGTTTTGCTTTGTCCTCAAAGTTGTCTGACAGAAATTTCTATTTTAGCTTTTTGGTATTTTTTTGTTCTGTATTGTCAACTAATTTGTTGTTTATGCAATAAAGTATTCAAATACAGTTACAAGTATTTGTTCTCACTTTAATGAGGTAGCTGTTTTATGTAAAACGATATGTGTAAAATGAAACTCTGGAGTTTCGATTGCGCATGGAGACAAGTTTTTCGCTAGGAGTATCTTAGAACCGGGCACGGCTGCTTCGGTGAGTATCTGTGTCGAATAGGACGGGAGGGATCGATACATTGCCACCACTGCGCATCCGACCTCGACTCAGCCCAGCACACGCTGGCGGAGTGCCCCGCGTGGGCCTCCGAGCGCCGAGTCTTGATCGCAGAGATCAGGCAAGATCTGTCTCCGCCGGCATTGATTGCAGCAATGCTGGCGGACGCGGTCGCCGGCGGGCGCGAGGAAATCGTGCCCGCGGATACGGCGACCCGGGAGGGATCACGCCCCTTCCGTGGCCGGGGGGCGTCTTCGGTGGTGGAGATCGGGGGAGGTATTGTAGCCTCTCCCGAGGAGGGCTTCCCTATATCGGCGGGGGAGCGGAGGCTGGGGGTTCTCGGAAGTAGCTTGGCGTTCCCGGGGGCTCCCTACATGCTTGAGGAAGGCCATCCCTAAGGTTTTTAGTGGGTAGGCCTCCCCCTTCTGGGGAGGAGAGCCCCACATAACCGCCGGCTCGCCACAGCCGGGGTATGCAACTTAAGGCATTTTCCTCAGGGAAAACAAAAAAAAAATGGTGTATCTTAGAAACGGAGTTGCTCTTAGCCTTCACACTGCAGCCCATGATGGATATTTGCATTACATCGTATTCCGCATTTTAGTATACCTAATTTGTATCCTCTACTATCGTACCTAACAACGTTGTATAGTGCTAAAGTCGGCCGATCTTAGATAGGCAATTCTCGCCAGCTGCTATCCCCTGCAAGCTAGAGCATAACAGTGGCACAACAGGTGTTCCATTCTCTCCTATTTTACCTCACGGGTTTAGGATCTGTTCTTAGTGTAAAGCCGTACAGCACGGTCTGATTGGATAATCCACCTGGTTAGCTATTAAATGTCGCCATAATTACAATGTTAGTAACATTGTTGTATTACAATTAGTGATAAGCCTAACTGTATTTTATTTGTCGACTAGTCCAGATATTTTGTATTCGTTTAACTCATCACATCACTTACCGTCATGGTCAAGTATTCAGACATTCGTTCTAAACAAATAAGGTAATTCAAAAAGTCTGTGAAGTCGAACAACCAGTACAAGTATGATTGACCAAGGTCTAAAAACTACATTAGAGCTAAAAACAGCCCAAGCTTATCAGCTGAAATAAAAAAACAATATCAATTTATTCTTAATTCAAGTCAGAAACATAATAACTTTGAAATATTTTTATTAGTCACATTGGAATTCAGATTTCAAAATATTTATTACCCCACCCAGCACATAATAATCAATATTATAATAAAATCACAAACTCGGTATCCACCCTATATACACCATACCATGTCATACACCATATGTGCGAAGGGAAAGATCAATTTTACAAATCTACAGCAATATTTTAAACATGTGATGATAAATGTGACATAGGATATTAATTAATATTAAGTTGTAGGAGTAGAATACTTCACTTAATGTAAGTAGTTCATTTGTTCTTTCATATTAGTATCACAGGTCAAGATGGTACACAACTACAGCTGAAACAATATTAAATGGTTTAAAATTTTAATATGTATTAATTGTACCATTTGACTGTAAATTTAAGACAAACAATATGATTTGATCTTGCCTGAAATTGAATGTTATAAATAAATGCAATATAATATTCAACTTATTTTAAAAGTACATGCAAGAGTTTGTTTATAAACTATATACATATGTATTATCTACCCACAATTGACGCAAGTTACAAACAACAAATTATAGACAATATCTTGCAGATTTTATATGATATTATGAAAATCTATAGGCTACCCAATAAGGTAAAATGGCAATTTAAACAATACAGTGTGTCACATATTTTTATCAAAACCTCACTAACAATTCTACAAAACATAATGCCATAATGCATTTATTGCTTTAATGTTCCAGTAACAGTATAGCACTCATTTTATAGTAGGATTAAACATACTATCATACTAATATATATATCTTGTGGGGCTAGACAAAGTTAAACTTGCCAAAAACAAACATGGACAGAAAACTTATTCTATACATTGAACACATGACTATAGGTAATAAATAAGAATTGATAAAACAGTTTTAATAAAGATAAACAAATCAATTATTATACATATAATTGATAATAATAATCCTGTCATATTTAATGCACCATATTTTATTACATACTATGTAGTATATCATACAATTAAACTCACATCAAACTTTACGATCATATGTACGTCTCCTTTGGTCATCAATATTAATGAGGTAATATGTTCCTGGGAACAAAACATTTATTGAACCTGAGGGTTGGTATGGAGCAGTATGATAGTTTTTAGTACGAGTCTCCATTATATCTGAAAAGCTTTGAGGGTCTACACTTTCCCTTTTATCTAATAATGAGACTGTTTCATGTAGAGAATTTATCAATTTTGCCAATTTTGATCCAGCACTCATATCATTGCATATATTCATTGAGTACATAGTTGATGCCAAACCAGAGCCATATGAGAACAAACCAAACTTCTTTCCTATCAATTGTTCTGGTGATTTACTAATAAGATATGATAATAAGCCACCATATAAGGATGGTGTGTACATATTGCCTACATTTCTGGCTATATGTAAAGATGGTTTTGTCTTCTCATCAAATAATTGTTGACTGTATGTCATAAAGGCCTTTTCCAGATCTCTATTAAAATAAGTATCTTCCAATTTGCAGTTACTGAATTCAGATAAACCAGGAAACTGATTTTCTCTATCCTCAGGTGAACAATTTAAAAAATCATTGAAACATATTCTCGCTAAAGATTTTTGAACTAACTTGCAATATGGAGAATGGAATAACATGCCATCTAAGCTTAATAATCCCTTGAAGTAAGGATCCACTTTTCTCATTTTTTTGCAGAATAAATTGTAGCAATTGTCTAATGCACTTAGGTAACACTTGATTGAAAGCTTTCCATCAACAAATGGGAATTCTGAGGCCAAGTCTGGCTTGTAAAAGTCATATGCATGGGTCATGTAGGAAGCTCTAACACCTTTGTCAAACACTAGTGGAGCATTAGGGCCCACAAGCATTGCAACAGCACCTGCACCACCAGTAGGTCTAGCTGGACCTTTTCCATAGACGGCAATATCTCCAGCCACAACAATGGCTTTTCTGCCATCCCATGATGAAGACTCCACCCAATTTATAGCATTGAACAAAGCAGCAGTGCCACCATAACATGCATTTGTAGTGTCAATGCCTTCTATGTCTGTGGCACCTTCTTTGGCAAACAAGGTCATGAGGAAAGTTTTGACACTTTTACTTTTATCAATGATAGTTTCTGTGCCCACCTCTAAACGCCCAATATCATGTAAATCTATGTTGTTCTTTTCTATGAGCCTATGAAGAGCTGTGAGGCAAAGCGAATTGATATCTTCCCGATCGGAACAGAAGCCCATCTTATGCTGGCCGAGTCCAACTGTATATTTCCCAGAAGACACTTCATCGAATTTCTCTAATTCTGTCTGACTAACATATTGTGATGGAAAATATAACTCAACAGCCAGTATTCCAACATTCTCAACTTTTCCACCCATATTCGTATTTAAAAATGTTTGTGATAAATGAAAAACTTATGACAGAAACCGCGCGAATGAGTGAAATTAAAGCGACGTGCTCACCAAACAGTAACAGTAGCGTACTAATCTCTCACCGCCACCGTTCTGCGTGACTCGTCCAACTTCGACGTCAGCAATCCTGACGTTACCGGTACATCATTGACCTACTACGGGACCAATAAACCAACTTTCATTAACGTGTTTAACTGACAGACTCTCAAACTATATTTAGGTTATCGAAAGTAGCGTTTAAAAGTTCATAAGTTTTATTAAAAACATTTAAAAAGGAATATTATTGTATTAATACAAATCATCTAAGACAGTCATACTGAATACCATGAATTGTAAAATTTTCATTCAATATTTACATTTCATTTTACAATTTCACGGAGTCAATGAATGTCATTGTCAATGTCAATGTCAATGTGATGTGGGTGGCATTACATGTCACTTGTAGAACCAGTAGTTCCGAATTGACTCACAGATCACAATTAACAGATTTGGCTGTACAATTTTTTGAAGATATTTTTCAGTCATTTGGAACAAACTAACTTCCTATAAGTATCCTGTAATTATAGTAACTAATGAGTCAAACATTAACGGTTTTAAAAACCTGATGTTTAAAGCTAAGCCTTTTTTATAAATTATTAACTTTCTATGAAAAACCTCAAAATAAAAGCAAACCATACATTTCTCAGCAACGATTGTCTGTAACCTTATAAGCTTAAAAATGTTTATACGTTTTTAAATCAAATTGGAAAGAAGAGAAGAAAAGCGCAAGTTCGAATCTTGTTCTTATCGGAAGTAATGTTCCTATCTCTGTAGTGACATAAGGGCTTTTTACTTTTCTACTGGTCGCTACTATATGAGTAACTTGCAAGAAAGTACAGTCAAACAGAAGTCTTAGATTTAAATAGATTTTAAATGCCAATGGGAATCGGTTGCACACTATCGATAATTTATAATCATTTGATAGACCTATTCAGATTACCGGGCACGGCTGCTTCGGTGAGAATCTTTGTGGAATAGGACGGGAGGGATCAAACACATTGCCACCACTCATCACACCCACACCATCCGACCTCGACTCGCCCCAGCACACGCTGGCGAAGTGCCCCGCGTGGGTCTCCGAGCGCCGAGTCTTGGTCGCAGAGATCGGGCGAGATCTGTCTCCGCCGGCATTGATTGCGGCAATGCTGGCGGACGAGGGAGGTTGGAGGGCTGTGGCCTCCTTCTGTGAAGCAGTTGATGCTCCAGAAGGAGGCCGCCGAGCGGGGTCGGGAGATGACCGATCCCGCTCGAAGGAGGCGGCTCCGGGCTCGGTTAGCGCAGCTGCGGCGCCGCCGCGGGTCGCCGGCGGGCGCGAGGAAGTTGCGACCGCTACGGCGACCCGGGATGGACCACGCGCCTTCCGTGGCCGGGGGCGTCGTCGGTGGAGGAGAACCGGGGAGGTAGTTGTAGCCACCCCCGAGGAGGGCTCCCCTGTATCGACGGGGAGCTGAGGCTGGGGGTTCCCGGAAGTAGCTTGGTAGTTCCCGGGGGCTCCCTACATGCCTGAGGAAGGCCATGCCTGAGGTTTTTAGTGGGTAGGCCTCCCCCTTCTGGGGAGGAGAGTCCCACATAACCGCCGGCTCGCCACAGCCGGGGTATGCTATTTAATGCATTTACGGCGATATTATTAATAATTTTAGCAGCTTAATCATCAAGGTACACAACGGAAGCGTATGAGCATGTCTGTTAGCAAGTAGTCCGCATATAAGTGATATTCAGACGTACAGAGTTGTATTTTAGCTTTCAGCACTCGAGAGGGTAATTAAACACACACACTTCGCAAACCAAATCGTTTTTGAAAGTTAGCCTTAAATAAATTGTCAGAAAACAGGTTCCTTTACAAGTTTAAATAAGGTTACATTATATCACTTACCCTAAGAAAAAATTACTGTACTCGAAACATCGCAACATCGTCATTGGGTTATTAAATTTAAACACAAACATTATTATTCTTAATTTATATACTATATAATAACAACTTCGGAAGAATATTTTTCCCATTTGCTTTGAATCTTCGTAAAGGATTGTTTATAATACTTTGTAGAAGTTTATTGTATAAAACTATGCATTTCAAAATAATAAAGCTTCGAGTTTTATAAAAAAAATATTTATATAAGGCGATCATTCAATATTTCATTTCATTCAAATTATCTAATTATAATAAAATTAAGTGTAAGGCCGGCTTTTTCACTACGGGATTTTATATCAAGCAAGTGTCGTTTTTGGGCACTGGAATGCCAGGAAGCCTGGCCATTTAATTGACTCTCCTAAAATAATGAAAAACATCGTGAGGTAACCTACCTATCTGCAAAGAAAATAAAACGTATCTATCTATAAAATCGCCAACCAAATACTAGCCAAAATTTGAGAAAAAGTTAAACTCGAATGAATAAAGAAAGCAGATCACACATAATCAATTTTGACACATCAATTAATTTTGATTTATTAAAAGGTCGATGCACCATAGATGCTGAAGTTGCATTTCTTTATGATACTAACAGCCACGCTGGATGAGAAGATTACTTGAAATTTCTATAGTATGTGCGAAAAGAAATCTTCAAAATAAATTGATACCCATGAGATAGAATTCCAAACAATACTTTTAGATTTACTAACAATTCAAACCACTTTCTGTGGCTTTTGTAAATGTCCGGTGTTCTTTCATCAATCACCAAACTTCGTTCTTCTTCACTATTTACTTTCATAACCTTTTGTTTATATACATGATTTTATTCACCTTAAACTATAATGTAGTAAATAAGATTTTTAAAAACTATTGCATCAGAGACATTTCTTCTATGCTGATTTTGGTTATACTTCTATCTCTTTGGCTTTGCTTATAGGTAAGTAATCCTATTTAAATAACAAATAATGATACTTGAAAGAGGTTCGTTGAGCGCGATGATCGAAATTCATGTAATTTAATGAAAAAAGCTTGAACTTTATAATCACTAAAGTTATTATAAAACAAGCACCGGATGTATCTGTTATTCGTGTTGGCAGTTGAAATATATGATTATTACTGAATAAGTTGAATAAATGTATAAGTACTAAGTGTAATTAGATATGTCTATTTGCTTTATGCTGAATATGAGCTCAAAATCTTCGAAAATCTTCACAAATTATTGGCAAACACAAAACCCTTAGGTTGTAGAAGAATTACCAGTGCTTTGCTGACATCCTTTTGTGAGCATTTCCAATCACTGAGCTACAACCCTTTTACACTTCTACAGCACACACAGCTCTTGGTTTGTACTGGGATTTTTGTTTGTCTTTACTTTGAATTTCCGCAATCCTAATCATCTCTACCTAAATTCCTGAATCGATAAGTAATATTATTTTGCTTCCAAGCTTTGTATAAGTAAAAAAAAATAAAAACCTTACGTTGCACATAAATATTTGGTCTTTTTGGAAACTCTAAAAAGAACTATGTTTCATTGAATTCCGATTCTACACTAACTTTTATGGACAAATGTGAACTGTTAATCTAAATAATAAGTACAGTTATGTACTAACTTAAATTAAATGGCTTCAACCAACGTCATCAGAGTATGTAATCAATATATAGCAATCAGAAACTTGGTATGCCTGAGTTTCTGATTTTCTGTTTTGAGTCACGTGTAAATAGTACTTTATCACCATGATTATAATTTTATTGTGTTTTTATGAATAAATATTGTGATACGATAGAGGGTTATATTGAGACAATAAATTCGAAATACCTAATATCAGATAGCGATAGTAGAAACATTATTACAACAAAGAATTAGCGCTTATGAATCACATTAGATAATATTGCAATGGTAAAGGTTGCAAAAAAAATATAACACTATAAAAATATAATCTTACCAACTATCGATAGTTAATTAAATGTATGTATGTATGTGAAAATATAATAAGAGAAATTAATCTTGTTTTTTCATTATACATAATTTAACAGGTTCTACGTCCCAAAGAGTTACTGGTAATATATTAATACAATAATTTAATGGCTCGTTTTAAAATTGCACTATAGTTCTTAACGTACGGAAATATATTGCCTTGAAATTTTGAGATGATATGGATTAAAGATTAAGAGATGTAGCGTTACGAAAAAGAAAGTGCGAAGCGAAAGAAGAAGCGAAGCGTTACGAAGAAGAAAGCCACTTATTTCTGTTCTCCTTCTGTTTCGACTGTGAGTCGGTGTCTCCACCTTCAACTTGCCTCAAACTCACACTTGGATATTACTATATGGTAGCGATGTGCCGAGCACTGTTTGACGCGAGTCAGATTCCATTCCTGCTTTGGACTCGCCTACTCGAATACCAATTTATTTTGATTCGAGTACGCCGTACTCGATTCCAGTACTTGAGTCAGGAAGAATCGATTCCTACTGTCTCTACTGCTGTCTGTTTGAAGCTAACTCCTTTCTACTTTTTCTTTTTTTTCTAAAATCGGACTCTAGTTCTGGACTGGACTAGAATTTCCAGAGGGCCCAGACAAGATACCTTTCGATAATCGTAATCGCATCGCTAACATAAAAAATGTATGGTATTGACATAACCACTCGAAAAGTCGAGCGATCGGTTATGTCAATACCATACATATTTTATATTAGCGATGCGATTACGAAAATAGAAAGGCTCAGACTCGAATTTCCAAACTCGAGTCTAGGAATCGGACTCGAGTCCAGAAATATTCGAATACCAAACATAGAATTCGAGTAATAGGCTCGAATCAGGGAATGGAGTCCTGATTCGAATACTGACTCGAATCGACTTGATCCATCAAAACAGCGACTCGGCACATCACTACTATATGGTCACTAGAGATTTATTAATCGCTGAATGTGCTGATCGTGTGTCTGAAAATATTTATTTTTAGAGTTCTGCACTCTCTAACAAAATAACAGAACTTTCCGTCCGTCAATACAAAGGGTATTGATTTTCGGGATCGCGTAAAAATATAGCAGCTATTAAAAAATAAAACGTTTAAGGCTACTCAATCAAAAGCTTCGACATTTATACTCTGTCAATGCCACATAAGTATTCTCATACTCGCAAGGAAATCGAAACTTGTAGTTTACTTCCCGTTGAGTTGGAATCACCAAATTTGGAATGAATCATTGTCATATAGCATACGTAAAAGAAAAAACCGACAACTAAATTAAAATTGCCACATACATAATACAAAATTTATAATTTTTCATTACATTTAAAAATGGAATTCTAGTCGTAGAAATGATGACTCTATCGTCAATGATTTCACTTTGCGGCGTCATTTTAAGAATAGCTTATTTACAATAAATAAATGTCTTACACTTACATCAATTAGCTTAGCTCAAATTAAGCTCTGTAAGGCTTGTCCATAATTATTCCAATTTTTAAATGTAATTTGACAACTCAGCAGAGACTTGTTCGCCTTTAATCTGCTTTTTGGAATAAAGCACCATCCATGCTGACTATATGTAGCTTTACAGAATTCCATTATGAAATACGTGAAGGTTAGCACTGTACATATTTCCTGTTCTTTCGACATAGGCATGAACCATATACAGTTAATCCTACACAAAAATTTACGTGTGAAAAAGCTGTACTCTCAATAACCCCACATCATTTGATTGATGCAAAAAACACGGACCGCAGCACTTGGTTAATACTCTTGCTATATTGCAGCGACTTCAAATTTAGCATACAACATCGTAACAGGTTATGAAACATGAATTTATTACGATCTTAAAACAAAGCAATAATCGATTGTATGTACGCTCTGGTCTTTTATTGGAAAATGATGCTTAGATTACTCATTGATTGTCAGTAAGATTACCAACGACGCTCAAGAGGATAGAAAAATTATATCAGACAAAAGAAAGTGATTGATATGTATTTTATATGGCATAACTCAATTCGGACTGCGAACAAGATAATCCAGCGTGAAGTCACTGACTTAGAAACCTAAGGTTCCTAAGTCAGTGCGTGCAGTGCACTGCAGAACGAGAAAATATTTTGTAAAAATGTCATTCGATCGGTTAGAGGTAAATTGTAGCTTCAGATGTAATCTGTCTTATATCTCGAATAAAAATTACCTTATGGTCTAGTGTAAAATTAGATATATGATTATTTCTGGTAGAATATTAAATACGAGCACAATAAAACTACAATATACTTTCGATCTCGTTTATTAACCGTTTTTGTAAAAATCTATAGGAAAATGCTATGCATATTTTGATTACACTAAAAGAAAAAAATATGGTGTCAAATAAAACACTCTCATTTAGACAAATTTAATCGATTTTAGGGTCATATTCAGAAAAAGTGTACATTTGATATGATTTCTTGTCCCGCTACTTTCTATTTTTATAACTATTTAAATTTATACATATTATTAATTTGTTTTTCTTTATTGTTATAATTGTTTATTAATTTGCAGAATTTGATAGCATTTCTACTTAAGTTTTAAATAAAATAACAATTTTTTTGAAACTGAAAATTGGTAAAAAAATATTCTCATACATTTTTTTTATGTCCCATTAACCATTTTATTTTTGAGAAATCGATTGTTACGAATATTAATAAGTTATGTAAACTTTAACTATGGTCGTATTATTATTGATGAACCAAACAATTAAATAGGATAAATTTTAATCATAAATTACAAAACAGATATCTATTTTAGTCAATTTAAAATCTGTCCCAAAATTACGTCAATTCGTTACTCAGGGTTAATAACACAATAAAAATCCAGAACACAGTTATTTAAAATGGAAATATATTTCTTTTCTGTTCTGGCAATACTATTACTTACTTCAAAATAGCTATGCCGTGGCAGCCATTATGTTTTCACTGGAGCCGTGCGTTCAAACAGTACTTGTGGATGAATAATCATAAAAAATATTTCAGGGTTATAAACAACTATTATTTTAGTATATATATCATAATTTTTGTTTACTTATTGAAATCTTTTGTTATTTTTGATAGTATCTTGGTGAATACGGTCAGTGTTAGTATATATAACTCGTGGTTCACGTAAAAATATTTTTAGAGGTTATAATTTCTCAGATTTTATTCTCAATTTCGTTATATTGTGTAACGTTACTAATCTGAGAAAACATAAGGCTTAGAACACAAAGAACAAAAAGTATGTAGATATTACCTACCTATTATATAAAATATAAGATAGGTACACTGTTAGCATAACACAACACAAAATATCACAATCTGAGTATCACGTGGACTGGTTTTTTAATTTGCTCCTAGCTACTCGTACATTTGGAGTTTGCTGCTATATTTGGATCAGAAATTTATATTTTCTTCATTTTCCCGAAAGATCCAAATACAAAAATGAGAGTTTATCCGAGTCGTTGATTTTTTCTATGTAAAAAAATTAATCATTTTTTATATTTATTATATATTATTATTATATTTCTTCCAAGAGAACTATTTTATCGGATATTCGATTGCACCCCGACAATCAACGATACTATAATCTAGCTAAGCCGGAATTCTGTCATTGAATACGATTAATTCTACCCATGATATATCCTTATTTAAAAATAATAATAATGATTCCAGTGACAGTGACTCAAATTTTAATATCTTTTAATTACATTTATTTAATTGTAAATGTCAAAGAAAATGGCATGAATGTATCATTTGATTTTGAAATCAAACTCTGTATTTCAAATATTTAACTGCAAATCATATGGTGAAATGTTTTATTTGGGTAAAAAGAAAAATTTTCGTTGCTGTGTATGAAACAAAAAAGGTTTGCGGTTTATCTATGATAGAGACAGTCTAGCTGTCTACTTTACCTACTTCTTTGTCATGGACGTACAGTACATCCATGTTATTGATGATTTGCTATTATAGTCATATGCATTGCTGTTATATTTAGTACTATATGACTGTGTGCCTTTTGCTTGTATAAGCTTCTTGCTTTTAAGATTTTAGTTTTATCTTCTCTCTTGACCCTTACATTGCCCCGGACTTGATCTGCTTATACTGTATTGAAGAGAACCTTACCTTTTGTGTTTAAATACTTTACCGCAAAATAACTACCCCAAAAATTTGTATCGTTGATTTTATAAATTACGTATAATTTTTTTATGTGATTTATATCAATCAATCTAAATATATAAGACTGATTAAACTAAACATACCTAATCAAGCAGTGTTTTATTATAATTTGTTTGGTGTGTACTATGCCTTATGGCATCAGTATCGTTACGGAGATTCTCAGCTTCGTAACTTATCAGTTACGTTACAATTTTAAAATGTACACTTTTTCTGAGTTTGACCCTTTAATAAATCTTTTTGGGTTATACAGAAAAAAGTTGCGTCGCACTTTTCGATATAAATCGCCGCAGCGCAAAATCGCTGTTTAGCACTCTAACGGTTAAACTTATTGACTAAATTAATATACATTAATATCACTTCGTTTATTAGAAATAATACTTTTAAATATTACACTTTTATATTCGAAAATTACAATTCATGTACAAACTATTAAATATAAGACTAGTACTTAAACGTTTTTATGTTTCATTAGAATATTTGTGAAACTTCCTTTATGCTACGAATTTTTTGGCACTTCGTCGGCGTGAATTTGTAGAACTTGACACCTGAAAAAAAATTATAGGTACTATTTATTCATAATGCCGGGCTAGGAGTCATGATTTTTTTGATAATTTAGATACAGTCAACGTGGATCTTTCCAGTTTTCAGAGCTTTTTTCCTGAACTAGCATCTGGAGAGTCCAAAATAATATTACGATTCATATATCCGAGTAATATTGTCATGCAGAGCTGTCTTATAGACACACGATATGATAGACATTTATTTTTCTTTTTGAACAGTCAGACCAGAACAATATAGTAGATACGGTTTTATTGTAATTATTTATATGATAAAATTATTTTATTCTATAAATATTTATGAGCTAACCTGTGGGATTAATTCGAACATCGAACTCTTCATCAGAATTCACCGACCGATTGGTTTCTTCACCGTATAGATCCTGTAAAGAAAATATGTAAGTCTTAAGGCGAGGGATTGGTGATTGAGCAGACATTTTTTGAATGACTAATCAAAAAATCTCTAATTATACTTTATCTTACTATAGATAATCTCAAATAGGGTAGGGATATTGTCTATGGAAATCAGCGGCTCAGTTTCCCTAACATAAACCTTTAATCTGGAAGTGCAGCGTCTGATACTCGCTATATTTTATTTTTATCTGTTTAAAGAAAAATTGTCATGAGGCAACCTATACACCGGTGAAATTCAATGTATATATGAAATCAGCTTTCGTTCCGTGTGCCGTGAAGTTGATCAAATACAATGTATGATGATATGAATTATAATATACTAATTGTCCATTACTTATAACCTTATGCCAAAGAGTCGAATTGAAGCTCGTTTTCAACTTTGTAAGTCCATCAATGCCTAGTTGTGGCCAAGGCTTGTATAGTACTTTTCTCAAATAGGTAATGCGCAGAAACTAAAACTAAGTAGTACCAAGCAGAACTTTTATTAGAAAATTACTTTTCAAACTCAATGACCAATAATGATCAAAATTTTTCACGCGCCAAAGGATTCGTTTGTTTTTTTTTTTTTCATTATAAATTAGGATTTTTTTGCAAGCCAGTTCGATATTTAAATAAAACTCTAATAAGTTGCCTCCTTGGTTTGCCATTTTTCGGAGCAACAAATCGTTCCATTTTTAAAATACATGATATATATGTATTTGGCCAGTACAGCAATTTCGATTTATCTCGAAGAAGGTTGTCAAAATAATGCTCAAATTTCTAAGCATGTTTGAGAATTTTTTTTTCTGTTTCCTCGTAAATGTGTTAAAAAACGTTGTACGATATACATGCGTATTGATTATAATGCATTAATATTGTAATGTAGTATAAAGATGTTACATATTCTACACTAGACAGTACCAAGCACTAGTATTATCAGCAAGATATTATCCTTTTTTTTTTGTTCCCCTGAGGAAAATGCATTAAATTGCATACCCCAGCTGTGGCGAGCCGGCGGTTATATGGGGCTCTCCTCCACAGAAGGGGGAGGCCTACCCACTAAAAACAGGGATGGCCTTCCTCAGACATGTAGGGAGCCCCCGGGAACGCCAAGCAAAATCCGGGAACCCTCAGCCTTCGCTCCCCCGCCGATAGAGGGGAGCCCTCCTATCAATACGGGAGGTATTGTAGCCTTCCCCGATCTCCGCCACCGTCAGCAAGATATTATCCTGTATAGTATATTTTAGATTGCTATCTAGTTTGATTACTTTAATAAGCTATAATAATTTAGTAGTTTATAAATACTACTAGTAGTTTATAAATACTACTGACTTTTGAGTTCATCGTAATTGTATATTTTTTTTGTTATTTTTTTTTATTTCATAAGTATAAAAAATCTTTAATCTCTGTCATCTACAGGTGACACTGGGAATTGACGGGTAAAAATATTGAAAAAATAAGGTGCCATACCGCTATTTATAAAAAGATCTCACCACAACCTCGTACTGTACTGAGGGTAGTTTCATGTCATCGAGCGTGAAGCGCGTGGCGTACGGCGCTCCGTCCGCGCGGTGACTCACGAACGCCACCGCGTGCGAGCCGTCTGCGAGCTCACGGCGCCATACCGCTATTTATAAAAAGAACTCACCACAACCTCGTACTGTACTGAGGGTAGTTTCATGTCATCGAGCGTGAAGCGCGTGGCGTACGGCGCTCCGTCCGCGCGGTGACTCACGAACGCCACCGCGTGCGAGCCGTCCGCGAGCTCACGGCGCCATACCGCTATTTATAAAAAGAACTCACCACAACCTCGTACTGTACTGAGGGTAGTTTCATCTCATCGAGCGTGAAGCGCGTGGCGTACGGCGCTCCGTCCGCGCGGTGACTCACGAACGCCACCGCGTGCGAGCCGTCCGCGAGCTCACGGCTCCATACCGCTATTTATAAAAAGAACTCACCACAACCTCGTACTGTACTGAGGGTAGTTTCATCTCATCGAGCGTGAAGCGCGTGGCGTACGGCGCTCCGTCCGCGCGGTGACTCACGAACGCCACCGCGTGCGAGCCGTCCGCGAGCTCACGGCGCCATACCGCTATTTATAAAAAGAACTCACCACAACCTCGTACTGTACTGAGGGTAGTTTCATCTCATCGAGCGTGAAGCGCGTGGCGTACGGCGCTCCGTCCGCGCGGTGACTCACGAACGCCACCGCGTGCGAGCCGTCCGCGAGCTCACGGCTCCATACCGCTATTTATAAAAAGAACTCACCACAACCTCGTACTGTACTGAGGGTAGTTTCATCTCATCGAGCGTGAAGCGCGTGGCGTACGGCGGTCCGTCCGCGCGGTGACTCACGAACGCCACCGCGTGCGAGCCGTCCGCGAGCTCACGGCTCCATACCGCTATTTATAAAAAGAACTCACCACAACCTCGTACTGTACTGAGGGTAGTTTCATCTCATCAAGCGTGAAGCGCGTGGCGTACGGCGCTCCGTCCGCGCGGTGACTCACGAACGCCACCGCGTGCGAGCCGTCCGCGAGCTCACGGCTCCATACCGCTATTTATAAAAAGAACTCACCACAACCTCGTACTGTACTGAGGGTAGTTTCATCTCATCGAGCGTGAAGCGCGTGGCGTACGGCGCTCCGTCCGCGCGGTGACTCACGAACGCCACCGCGTGCGAGCCGTCCGCGAGCTCACGGCTCCATACCGCTATTTATAAAAAGAACTCACCACAACCTCGTACTGTACTGAGGGTAGTTTCATGTCATCGAGCGTGAAGCGCGTGGCGTACGGCGCTCCGTCCGCGCGGTGACTCACGAACGCCACCGCGTGCGAGCCGTCCGCGAGCTCACGGCTCCATACCGCTATTTATAAAAAGAACTCACCACAACCTCGTACTGTACTGAGGGTAGTTTCATCTCATCGAGCGTGAAGCGCGTGGCGTACGGCGCTCCGTCCGCGCGGTGACTCACGAACGCCACCTCGTGCGAGCCGTCCGCGAGCTCACGGCTCCATACCGCTATTTATAAAAAGAACTCACCACAACCTCGTACTGTACTGAGGGTAGTTTCATGTCATCGAGCGTGAAGCGCGTGGCGTACGGCGCTCCGTCGCGCGGTGACTCACGAACGCCACCGCGTGCGAGCCGTCCGCGAGCTCACGGCTCCATACCGCTATTTATAAAAAGAACTCACCACAACCTCGTACTGTACTGAGGGTAGTTTCATCTCATCGAGCGTGAAGCGCGTGGCGTACGGCGCTCCGTCCGCGCGGTGACTCACGAACGCCACCGCGTGCGAGCCGTCCGCGAGCTCACGGCTCCATACCGCTATTTATAAAAAGAACTCACCACAACCTCGTACTGTACTGAGGGTAGTTTCATGTCATCGAGCGTGAAGCGCGTGGCGTACGGCGCTCCGTCCGCGCGGTGACTCACGAACGCCACCGCGTGCGAGCCGTCCGCGAGCTCACGGCTCCATACCGCTATTTATAAAAAGAACTCACCACAACCTCGTACTGTACTGAGGGTAGTTTCATGTCATCGAGCGTGAAGCGCGTGGCGTACGGCGCTCCGTCCGCGCGGTGACTCACGAACGCCACCGCGTGCGAGCCGTCCGCGAGCTCACGGCGCCATACCGCTATTTTCTTTTTCTTTAAAAACAAAATAATAGCTCCCCTAGTAGTCCAGATGTTCATTATAACATATAACTAATAAATTATAAAGTTATAAAATCAAATGATAACACCTAATATAAAATTATAGCTTTTACTGCTACTGTTAAATATTCAGTAATAAATGAAACCAAATGCTTGACTAAGCGACATCTAGTGTAGTTGAGAAGAACTGCCAAATCCAGCGTGGACTGGCAAGATGGCGCTACAACGGACATTCAAAATTGTATTCTATTTCCATGAGTTACGTGTGTCCAAAACTTTATTTGGATAGACTTTATTGGGTTGTCAATAATGACTAAATTATAATAAGCAAAACAGGTTATAACTTATGACATTCAATTTAAATGAAGTTGTTATTTTTCTGCTATATTTTAATTTAAGCTCCAGTAACATGCGAGACTCGATCGCGAGGATTGACGTTCGGAGTTTCATGCGCTCAGGATTGTGCATTTCATTCGTAAGTTAGCCAGTTTAATGTTATAAATATAAAATTTAGATAGGTATTAAAATTAAATAGCATACATATTTGCTTTACTACTACTTTATGTTATAAAGTAAGTGTTATAATTATAGCAGGAAAAATAACATAATATTTAAATGTAGCATAACGTTATGCTTATTTTTTCCCTAAAATCATGGTATAATTTTTTATCCTTGGTACTAAACCCTAACGAATACTGACAACGAAAACAACATTAAATGACGTAAAATACAATCTAGGGAGTCCCCGTGAAATATAAACGAAAAGATTTGCCAACCTGCGGGAACAAATTAAAAATGACGACCAGACTAATACAATCGAGGATTGCCCGTAAAATGTGAACGAAAAGGTTGCCAATTTGGGAGCCTCTGTAACGCATCGTAACGTTTAACGGGACCCCCCTCCCCCCAAATTGCGTTACGTAATATTTGAACGCCCCCTTAACATTATAAACTTACAGTAATAACTCGCAAGCCTTGCTTGCCCAGACTGTCCTGGTTAACCGCTATGATGTCTCGGTTGAGCAGTATCTGCTTGAACTCGGGTTTCATGGTCGCCAAGTCTGCACTGATGAGCAAAGGTGCCGCCAGTACAGCCCAGACTGCCATCTGGACCTTGGACTGGTCTACGGTTAGGCCAAAGTTCCCTATAATCAGCTGGAAAATGAAAGTTCACAAACTTAGATTAAAATAACTGGGGCTAAGATCTAGGCTTACTCTCAAAATGTTATAATTATATATTCTTATTCATTGTGATAAGATCGCGTTGCTGCAAACCTCGGTGTAAATGAATAAGCCCCTTAAGTAGTTGGTACTACAAGATTGAAGTAGATGGTATCTAGAACCTCTTCAGGTATCGATCTGGAGACGAATTTTTGAAACAATAGAAAACCAATTCGCATTCGAAGTCGTGAGATTCGTATACGAATTACCGAATTTACTATTTCTGAACTTTCATTTCGTGCGTTGTGCTACGAGTGGTTCAACTCACTCGTTTTTGATTTCTACTGGTAGAATATCGAACGCTAAAGTGACGTTGACAGTGATCCATTTCACGTGTGGGTCATCGCTGGTTTTTTGTTTTTTTGATGTTGTGATTTTGAATTTTTCTGCGTGAAACGGAATTTAATTAAGAATTTGTTTTTAATGACAACACTGAATTCGAGTGATTCCAAATTCTGTAAAATTGTAAGCGAATAGTTAAGTTGTTTAAATTACTGCCTAATATTCTGACAGTCCTAAGCCATATCATTGTTATGAATAACTAAGCTAGCTATAATAACAATAACAATCGTACTCAACAACATTTGTCAAACAGCAATATAACAGGATAACAGACAACAGTTTCAATAACAGTTGTAGGAAAATAACATAACTGTGTTATTCATTATTACAAAAATAAAATGCACTAAAAAGTTAAAAATAAATTATTAACACTAAAACTTTTCACCATACATAATTATTCAATCTCGTCCCCATTTATAAAAGCGTGTTACATTTAATACAACACAACATTTTTAACTTTTTAGTTCATTTTATAAACAAATAATAAAAGCTTGTTTTTTTTCTTTAATTTTATTTTTCACTTTTTAGTACCTCTACAGGCTTGCTGAGAACAAGCCCTTTCATTTGATTCTCATATTGTAGGAACGAATAAAAGAAAATTATCCGCCATTTTTGGTGTTCCGCTGTATTGGATTAAGAGTGACGTAACATTATTTTTTTCTAGTTATTCTTGGCAAGCCCTTTTATTTGATACCCATATTGTAGGAATGCATTAAAAATAATTGGTCCGCCATATTGGATACGCCGCCATGTTGCATTTAGAATGACGTCACACAGTTAATCATGCATTGTCATCCGAACTAAACGTGTATACCAAATTTCAGCTCAATCGGAAACCGGGAAGTGGATCAATTTAAGTTGCAAGATTTGATTACAGACAGACAACGGGACAGGTGAAAGTAAATAAAAGCTTGTAAAAGCAGTTGTTATTGCTGTTCTATGAATGAATGTATCTTGGAATTTGGGTTGTGAATCTGTGGCTGTTGACAGCCCGCCTTTTTACTATCTAGATGTTAGAGAAAAGGTTTTACTAGATATAGAATTATTGTGCCATGTGGTTTGTACTATTTAAGAATACTATTAAATAACCATATAACCTAATTACTTAGTATTATTAACAGAACCCACTATAACAATTGCCATCACTGACCCCTACTGTAGAACCATCCGCTCACCATGTCGGGGTCGTTCCAGTGGCCGGGGCCGGCGTGGTGAGCGATTCGTTCCTGGTTGTCGCCAAACCAGTTCATGATGGATTCCAACGAACTCCAAGAGTCGTCGATATCGTCCCAGTTTCGCCATAAGTTGCAGTGCTTTGCGATCGACGCGTAGTCTGGCTACGGAAGTAATAAGGAATTATTATTATTCACCGTTTAAAATATTTTTTCATAGACACAGATTTTAATGCTGTAACGATCTTATTGATTACATAATCTTTTCTCAAAGAAAAATGATGCT
Organism: Scirpophaga incertulas; assembly: GCA_036419045.1. Lineage (NCBI taxonomy): Eukaryota > Metazoa > Arthropoda > Insecta > Lepidoptera > Crambidae > Scirpophaga > Scirpophaga incertulas. Next base: position 6,796,888 of record CM071645.1, on the reverse strand, counting down.
ATAACAATATCATGCTGTGTTTCTGCGTGTGAGTGTGGTCTCATACATTCTATGAGTCAAGTAAGGCGTAAAGGCAAGCAAAGATCCTATTAAAATGTTTTGATAGGGGATTTAGTGACAGTCAAATAAAAAATATAATTGTTAGCATAATAGAAGAAAATGACGCCTTCGTCCTAAAATAAGTCAAAATTATGTTTATTTGTTACGTAACAATCTTTTCATAATCCTATTAAATTTTTTAAAGCGTACATTTTATACGTAAAGCAGAATGCAAATTATATGTGAAGTCAATTATTTTATTTTATGAATTTATAAACACTGTTATTAATATATGAAATGTAGCTTGAATTTATGTAACAAATGTAATGCCATCTATAAACAGTACAGTTACCAAAAGTTTACATTCGTTTGCAAACGATATCGACAGCGTAAATTTTTATATAGACACTTCGTAATTATAATAAATTGACACGATGTCTGTAATTTACGTCAAATACCTATCGAAAACAATAGCAAACATGGTAGAGCCACAAGCCTGCAAAACTCGTTAATCCGTCACTCGGCACTACTCAAGTATCGTACTAAATTTTGATTTTGTCAAAAAATCAAAGAGCAAAGGCAAGTGTGAATAAATAAGTGTCAATATTTGGATGTGAAGTGAATGTTCCTTTTCTAAGCATCGTCATTTTATAATTAAACACAAAGCAAGAGATTTTGTATTTGTTTAATATAAAAAGTATTCATATAATATCATTACCAGAATTTTTTTGTCTTCCTGATAAGCGGGCCAGCTGCATGAGTACATGATAGGGCGCCCAGTTTCGTTCAACATTTTACCAAAGTCGGGATACCCTGTAAAAAAACTTAGACATTACACAGAATTGTTTGTGATATGTTTGTTATATACAAAGAGCGTTTGTCACTAATACTTTAGTTTATCTTTACTTTAGTTCATATAATTTATCAAATAAATATTCATAATAATAATTTACTTTATTAAAATCAGAAATGTAAAAGTAAAATTCCGTCATATAGCGGGAAGCTGTTCTTTGTTGTTGGAACTCGAGTATAAATTAATATTTTAAAACTAGGAGACACAGGTAGTTTTCCATTATAGTATGGCGGTCGAATCGCGAAAGCGCACCCCGCCATGTGCCCCGTATGAGCCTAGAGAACTCGGGGGGGTTTTAGTGGGTAGGCCAATCCTGTCAGACCGGAGAGCCCCACACACGGCCGCGCCTTGCCAGCGCGGTGTCATGGTGCATAGGGTCAATCCCCCTTTTTTCCATTACCCCCCAAAAAATTTACTTTCCATTATAGCACTAGAACGCATTATGCGGCATAATGCTTAAATGTTTCAACTATAACAACGCTTCACACAATCGAACACTCTCAAAAGTAGTGTTTTCGCTTGATGCATGCAATGGATACGAATGACAGAAAATAAACAAGTGTTTTTTCTTTAAGCTGACATTGATGAAAATGTTTAATTATAATATCTGTAGTAATATTATTACTATTATTTACAATGCAATGGTCTTAAGAAATATAAAGTGTTGAAAAATTTTTAAAGCTTAAATTTCGTTGTAGTTTTTTGGATATAATCAAAGTTAATCCAACCTGTGTTGATGAAGGTACAAGCATTGACTTTTTTTATATTCCACATTTAAAATGTGAATACAATTTCATTTTAGAATTCGAATCTAAAAACAAAGTTAATAAAATAATTCATTCATCCAAATTGCTTAAAATAACCGTAAAAAGTTTTCAACCAATTAATGTATACCACTTTATTAACACATTAATAAGGTTATTGCTAACTGTATGATTAATTCTTTTTTCAACACTGAACTTAGCGCACTCTACTGGTGCATTTGAAAACTAATTCACGTTCCAATAGGGAAGATGCAATATTTTTATTTTTGTGCTCATTTTAAAGAACGCCACGTAGAATAGACCACAAGTATATTAAAAATGAAAAGACTGTATATTACTGAAAAAAATGCGGTTTAAAATTGTCAATTTAAAATTTCGCGCGAAAACGGATCTTAATTCGTATGACGTCACTCCTGTCTGTCATTGTCACTGGCTCGCTGATTGTACTGTTCGTGTTATTGTGGGCTTTAGTTGTTTTTGCATTTATCTCGACTTTCAAGGTATTATTTTGTAAAAAATTACAATGGACTATCCATCAAGATCAGGTGATCATAACTATGCCATTGATACTTCGAAAAAGTATGGACGTATGTTTTGTACCAATGTGTCCATCTACTTCAAATAAGTTTTCTAATAAACTGTTTTTGACTGGACCTTCTGACCCAAAACTGAGAAAAATGTGGTTTGAAGCGGGGAAGGGGAATTACATTTATTCCCCAAAGATCGATCATTCGATGCTGTGAGACTTTGACATAAGTCGGCGGATATATTTACTGTAAACTTCGTTAATCTGCATGTACACAAAAGAAATAATTAACTACCTAAAACTTACCCAAACTTTTCAATGTCTTTTTGTTTAGTCCCTTTCATTTCTACACTTGAAAACTCTGCACTTTCGACCAAAAATGTCACCACCATGTCAACATTAACTTTTGGCAGAGTCCTAGAATCTGCTTTGGTAAACCCAACTTCCATTTTTATTCAAAAAACGCAATTAATTTTAGTTTAATTGTTCACTTTTACTACAACTTATAATCTCAAATGAGTTATCATAACAGGAGTGACGGCACTGAACGCTGATTGGTGTTTTAAATCCATTCCGTTTCACGTTACTTTTCATTCGTAGTTATTGTTAAAAAACAACATTATTTTAAATATAAACCTTGCTCCTACTTTTTTTAGCATTTTGATAACAAAATTTTCATAAATATTAAAATTGTATGTTCCCCATTAAGCTTCAGCATAATTCGGCATTGTGCGCCACAGATTTTTTTTTATTTTTTTTTTTTTGGACGGACCTATGCTGAAGCCTCAGATGGCTATGTTCAGCTTTGCAATGAGTGTGTTTGTGGAAGGCGCACGAACGGAAGGTTCGACGCCTAGCCAACTAACGACACCGGCGACCGTTCCGGTGTCGTTATGGTCGAAGCAAAGGGAGTCGACGCAGCTTAAGCGCGCCGTCTAATGGCTCGAGTGTGCGCCACTGAGTCGCACTATGCTCTGTAATTGGAGAATAACGAACTGAATTTAAAAAAACAAAAAAAACTTATGACAAACCTTTATCCATCTCGGTTGGTTCGATGTAGCAGCCATCCAGCTTGATGTAATCCACATCCCACCCCACAAAGGTGTCGATATCTGTCTGCTCGTGGCCGAGCACGCCGGGATATCCGGCGCAAGTCAAGTTCCCGTAGTCCTCGTATATCCCAAACTTGAGACCCTTGCTGTGGATCTAAGGGGACAGAATTGCGCTATACATATATATAACACTTAGGATTTCTCAATTCTCGAGCTTTTTTATTTCTCGGAGCACGAGAATCCGCGACCACTATTTCTCGACAATTCTCGGGTTGTCGAGATATATGTTTTTTTTTTTTAATATACGTGTTTTAACAATAAAACTACGCTTTTTATGCAATATTCAACAACATTTATCCATCAACAACATTTATTATTGGTTTCAATTGACTTTAGACCTATTTTAGTGCAACCAACGTTTAGTAAAATTTTTGAAAACATAATGTTAGACCAAATTCAAAGCTATTTTCGTATTAATAATCTTCTGCATAATAATCAGTTCGGTTTTAGTAGGGGTCGCTCAACAACCGATGCAGGTGTAGAACTTTTAAATAAGATATTTGACGCCTGGGAGGATTCCCACGATGCTTTGGGTGTCTTTTGCGACTTATCCAAAGCATTTGATTGTGTTCTCCATGAAACTCTGATTAAGAAATTACGTTATTATGGTTTCAAAGACTCTTCTCTGAACCTTCTTATTTCATATTTGAGTGACAGGATTCAGAGAGTCGACATTAATGGTACGAGATCTCAGGGATCTTTGCTTAAGATGGGCGTCCCACATGGCTCAATTCTTGGTCCCTTTTTATTTTTAATATATATATATATATATATAAATGACCTTCCCATTTATGTTAATAATAAACACGAAATTGTACTATTTGCAGATGGCACATAACTTATATTCAAAATTAAACGGAGACAAAATATTAATGACACTGTGAACGATATAATCTCTAAAGTAGTCCACTGGTATAACGTTAATAACTTGCTTCTAAATGAAAGTAAAACTAAATGTATCAAATTTGTATTGCCAAATGTAAACAGGTAAATATTATAAAGGATAGGAATGTGGACCTCGTGGACACCACAGTATTTTTAGGAATTACTCTTGATTCCAAATTTCAGTGGGGCCCACATATTGATAAATTATCAAAACGGCTCAGCACTGCAGCATTTGCAGTTTCGAGAATACCCCAATCAACTGACGTAGAAACAGTTTTTTTTTTCCTCAGGAGAGGAAGGCTGAGAATCCTCACAAGGAGTACGAAACATACCGAGGATACCCCCGCAACGGCAAGTGTCACGGAGGTTATGTCGGACTCCACGCGACCGGAACTGTCCAGCCACGTGACCTACCGACTAAACTCAGCCTGGCCCAGGTTCTAAAACCATATAGGCAAATCGTGAGATCGTAGAAACAGCTAGATTGGTGTACTTTAGTTACTTTCATAGTGTAATGTCGTATTGTACTTTGCTGTGGGAAAATGCTGCCGACATTCAAACTATATTTCTGCTGCAGAAGAGGGCCATTCGAGCAATTTATAATCTAAAAATGCAAGACTCTTTAAGAGATAAATTTAAAGACACTGGTATAATGACAGTTGTGTCTCAATATATTTATGAAAATCTAATATATACCCATAAAAACATTCATTTATTTAGTAAAAAACAGTGATGTCCATAGCTTCAATACCAGAAATAAGAATGAATTACATTTGCCTCACACTAGGCTCCATAAAATTAATAATTCATTCAGAGGTAACTGTGTGAGTTTTTACAACAAAGTTCCAAGCAATATTGCACAATTAAGCTTAAATAAATTTAAAATCATTGTTAAAAGTGTACTTATTAGCAAAGTCGGTTATACGGTTACTGATTATATAAAAGACATGAACGCTTGGACTTAATGTTTCTTAGTTCCACCAGGCATTTCCATGAACTTTTGTAATTATACTTGTACCTATAAGTTGACCTTTGTATTAGACTTGGTAACGATATATATTTTTGTAAATATCGTTGCTTCTTTAAAAGTTATGGAGTTTCTTGCGCCCGTTCTTCTCTATAACTAAAAGAAGTCCGAATAGGTAGTAGGGAAAAATATTCAAAAGAGCATGTCTCATTGCCTATTTGAAATAAATATTTTGACTTTGACTTTAACTTAAGTAAGGATATAAAATGTTTATTAAACGAAATAAAATCTAGCGAGATCTTTGGCATTATTTCTACACACAATTTTAGGACTAAATAATAGTCTTCATCTTTGGGAAAAACAAATAAAATATCTTCTAATAACAGTCTCTGTCTGTACTACAAACTTTTCTATTAAAATGTATAAGTGAAGCGACAGTTTTTGAATTAGGTATAAAAAAAACAAACAGACTAGCTTCATAATTACAATAAATAACAATAAGGTACAGGTAACTTATTTTAGTCCAACTTTTCAATATAAATTTTCAATATTTTGTTATATGTAGACTTTTTTGTTACGTAAGTATACTTAAGAATCTAATAAATAATTAATAATCAGACTAATTTTAATCACAATTTAAAGAGGAAACTGCTCCAAAAGCTAGCCCAGTAGGTATTTTTATTATTTAGGAAATAAGCTTTCAAAAATACGACGGCATTATCTGATAGTCGGTTTCGTATTCAGTTTTAATAAATTTTGACTTAATTTCTCGATTTCTCGACCACTTTTTTTCTCGTCTCGAGTAAGGCAAAATTCTCGGGAATTCTCGGTTCGAGAATTCTCGCAGTGAAACTCTAATAACATTGTATGATATTACATTTTTTTTTTACGTGAAACGTCTTTAAAATCGCACCGAAACATACGGGTACCAGGTTTAAAAGTGGACCGTAACGAAAAGGTCTATATCATCGTACCTTAATAATTAAAAAACTATTAGTCTTAGAAACAAAAATGTGGTGTGAATATTTCACTTATATAGTCAGCTCGGTTGTGACATTGAGTTTTTTTATTAAAATACTAAAAACACCGTCGATCTTGCTTTTATTTCAATCTTTTTAATTTTAGTAAAGGTTTATTCACAAAGTTTAGACTAATACGAGTACTTCATATTAAAACTAAAATTTTATTGACATTTGAATAAGCATACTCTTACTCGCCTACTCACCATAACTAAGCCAGGCTCGTGCCTTATATGTGCTGTGCTCAATGGTGTTGTGCTATTTTTTTTTTACCGGAACGCGTATACATATGTATATAATTATATATATTATATATATATATATATATAATATATATATATATATATATATATATATATATATATATATATATATATAATATATATATATAGGCAGATCTTGGGTAGGCGGCTGCTCTGGACGGGTCTCATGTCGTAAAGGACAATGCCCATATTTGTATGAGGCTCTGCCCAGAACGTCCAGAGTTCAGACTTATACCATTTGATAGCTCTATAATTGTACTTCATATATAACTGCATTTTATTTTATATAAAGGACAGGTTCAAAAGTAAATGTGGATAGAAAACCATTATTACTTATTGAATTTTGCCAATATTTTACGTATCCAGGCAACATTGCTGTTAACAATTCACTAGGCGCTGTTTCCTCTAATCACAGGATTTGCAAAATATCATATTTATATATATATATAATGTTTGTAACAATGTGCCACTGTATTCGTTGAACGCGTAAACCGCAATTTAGGCAACGAATCATGGTTATCAACAAAAGTTAAAAAACCTAAAGCACAATTGGAATATACAAAATAAGGTAGAGAACTCAATAAATCCGTTAAAGAAAAGCCTGGTGTCAATTATTTATATAGCAGAGAGAAATACGGCGAGCGAGCAAAACAACCACGAAAACAACAAAATGCAGACGCAGAATGAATATGTCACAGCGATAGTAGTGATGGGACTTCGCACAATTCATTGAAAATGCAAATCCAATGTCTTTGTATCGCTCCCTCTCATCAGATCATTACAAAAAGCTCTATCATCAGGAATACTAAAGGAACCGTGGAAATCGATTCTTGCATTCTGGAGTTATAGCGTCAGGAAGGAAAACCCGACTTATTTTTATATAGTAGATATAAAAATTCGTCAAAAATTTGAAAAAAAATCAGCAATTCTTTTTATTTTTTTTTAATACGTCAGCCAATTCTCGTAATCAGAAATCATCTTTAGTTCCGGAACGCGTTCCGGTCCAAAAAGGAAGTACCGGAACGACGTTCCGGAGCGTTCCGGCTCGACAACACCACTAGGTGTTATTAAAACACCACGAGCCGGAACGCTCCGGCTGTGCTAATTTAGGTAAGATAGGTGATTCAATCGTATATAGCACATACATGTCGTTTCTGGGTTTTCGCAGCGATCTGCAACCCTTACTAGAACCGAACGTTACCAAGATTCTCCATATCGTACTTACGTTATTTTTCACAATTTGGAGTAAATTTTAAAAATAGAAGAGATTCAAACTGCAATCATCACCCAACTCGATTGAATGACTTAGGTACAGGATCACATTAAAAGTAGTAGAGCGACGGACGGAGTCAGTCACAAAATCATTCATAAATTCGGTAGAGCAATCGGTCTGATGGTGGTTCTACAAAACATACGGCGTGTGCCATTAACAAAAATGAGGTATTTTCTGAATGAAAGATAAGCGAGATTTCTAAGCTTGTTCATTGATAGCGATCGTATTCAAATTCAAGTCACATTTATTATTATGAAGAACTCTTTAGCCTTATCCCTCCCTCTCCTTTCCTTTATAGAAACACACGTAAGGGTCTTCGGAGCCATCCGTACACTACGTCCCCCATTCCACACCGCACTAAGAAATTCCAAGATTCCTTCTTCTGCCGTACTTCCCGCACTTGGAATTTTCTGCCTGCGTATGTTTCCTATATCCTACAACATGGGTTCCTTCAAAAGAGACGTGAAAAGGCATCTTTTGGGCTGGCAGGGATAGGGCAGGTAGGAAAGTGGAGTACAGTCACTATCCTATCTGTCATCTCATTTGGGCCTTTCACCGCTTAACATCAGGCGGAAGAGGTCATCTGCCGCGCCTAGCATATAAAAAAAAATATTATAGATTAAAAACAGTGTTTATAAATTTCCATAGATTATACAAGATATTTACGCATGTTTTGCATTATATAATATTTCTGTATTTACGATACGGATTACAAATATTTATACGGATTATATTTTTTTAAGAATTGTTAAAAGAATGTTTTGTAGTAATTCATCACAATTTTTATTTATCTTAGGACAAAAGCCCCACCTGTTTTCTATTCTGCTAAGCTCAATAAATCGCTCATCTAAAATTTATTTTTACATTAACATAATCTGTGAAAAATTTGACAAGACAATCGAAATTAATGTCAATTTAATTATGTATATGTATATTATTTCCGCTATACAATTAATTGGCAGCGCTATCAACTGTCATATTAATAATATATCAGGTATCAGTATTTACTTTCCACAGATAGTGCCGAACAAGGCCGTACGTAAAAATAACCGCGTTTACTATCAGGAAACCACATGTTTATATTACATAAATTAGGTATTCAAGAATAATAGTATGTTTTTATGACCTTTTTATTCGTTTGATCTGACATTTCCATAACTATGCTCGGCACTCTGACACATAGGCTTATTAAAATTTTCAAAATCATAAATTAAACACAATAAATAAATTTGCTGTTCAAGCTTAAAGTTCGTTTATAGAAAACTACCGACCCGCACCGGCTTCGCATGGGTGCAATGCTGAAACTAAATACACTACAGAAAAACTGTAAATGTTGTATATAAAATATAATCGTTTGCAATGTAAGCGGAAAAAAATTGTATTATTTACGATATAACATTTAAAATCTTAAATAACAGTATTTCTCCACTATTCAATGTATGTTATTATACATATAAAACTTCCTCTTCAATCATCTATTAAAAAAAACTTCATCAAAATCCTTTGCTCTATTAATACCCTTTTACAATAAAGTTGAAAAAATTGTTATTGATAATAGAAAATGCAAAATAGATTAACAGCAAAGTCAATGATTTCATAAATCATAAAAATTCTTGGATTTCATTATATGACTCGTTATTTATTTATGTATTGTTTGTTTATTTATCTGACACAATTGCTACATCGGGGTACAATGTATATTGGAAACTGACAACTTATATCCGGCATCTTATCACACTCACGTAGTCAGCTAAAGCTTTCATTCCGCTCGGGAACCGCTCCTTATCGGGCACCATGCGTCCGTCAAGACTTCTCGCCTTCTCCAGCCAGCAGTCATCGATACCCACGTATTCGTAACCAGCTTCGTAATAGCCTTCAATGATCATCAGGTCCACAGTCCGTCTTATCAGATTTTCACTGAAAATTGCATAAAAAATGGTTGCAGAAAAAATCAAGAATCATTCACACTGATGGGTCCTGCGCTGCTAGCGTTCAGCACCTTCTTGTGATCGTCACCAAATGGAAGCCTTTTTTTTTAGGGGGGGGAATGCGACCTTATGCACCATGACACCGCGCTGGCAAGGCGCGGCCGTGTGTGGGGCTTCTGGTCATAGAGGACCGGCCTACCTACTAAAACCCCCCCGAGTTCTCTAGGCCCATACGGGGCTCATGGCGGGGGTGCGCTTTCGCGATTCGACCGCCATGTGTTCCGGGGCCGGCTCGACCAAAAGCTGGTCGAGCCATCGCCAAAGGAGGGACTGTTCGAGAACCCCTGGACAATCCCTCAGAGAGAGAGACTTCACCACGGCGTTCGCGCTTAGCCGGACGCACACGCAGCCTCACGGTAGGGTCACTAGACGGGCAACACCGCGCTTGCGTGTGCCCGCCTTCGCCTACCAATCCATCTGCGGCGGAGGGGAGCGGCCTCGACGTCCTCCTCCCGCTCCCTCTCCGCAGCCTCCTTCTACGAGATGACGCTCTCGCAGAAGGAGGCGTCACCAAATGGGAAACCTACTAATACTGCAGTGCTCTTTTTGCATACTAATTGAAATTACTAATTTGTGCACATGTGATTCTTGTAAGGTTCGCAGCAAACCCTCACTAAAACCACAGTACATGTTGCCAACTTGTGCCATAAGATGTAAAGTCACAGTACCTTTTTTTTTTTTTTGTTCCCCTGAGGAAAATGCATTAAATTGCATACCCTGGCTGTGGCGAGCCGGCGGTTATGTGGGGCTCTCCTCCCAGAAGGGGGAGCCTACCCACTAAAAACCTCAGGGATGGCCTTCCTCAGGCATGTAGGGAGCCCCCGGGAACACCAAGCCACCTCCGGGAAAAAGTCACAGTACCTACCCAGTAACTTCTTATCCTGTCATACCTTTCACACCGGAACACCTTACTGCGATTTTGCAGCAGAAAAAGGTAAGACCGAGGTACCTAAGCCGATAACCTCCGGTCGCAAATGTGTTCTACATAAATATGTCCTTTTTGTCGTATATTTTAGAAAAATAAGTGTCACCTCAACATTGTCATGACGGACTGAAAATAATTTACTGGAAAAGTGGTTGTGGCAGAAGACCAAAAATATTACATAAAGTTTGTCTTCTTTTCTGGCTTAGCTAATTGAGCATTCAAAAGCGGAATCAGAGACCATCTTCTGTAATGAGTTTGAGATGTAAAACAACTTCCTCAAATCTCAACCATACAAACCATAATCTTCTCAGCTTATTCGTAAACTTAGACCAATCATATATACCAGTATTTTACCTGATACACTCATTCGGATACTTCTTGCAATCCGTGATGCATCTGAACCGTTCCCAAGTAAGCCACCCCATAGGTGGCGTCAGCGCCAGCCCATTGTCCAAGGCACTAGATACTGATACTAGACTGCTGACTACTATCCATAGCAAGGCCATCTGAAATCAAATAGACCTGAGGTTAGTCAATACAGACTAATAACAATTTACTTGACAACTAAATCGGCAAGTGATTGTTTTTTGCTAGGAACGGGAATAGCTAGGAATCACTCGCAATTCATTGTTTTGTGATAAGACCTTATCATATAATATTTTGATGCTCATTTTAACCCAGCAACCCCTTTAATATGAGCAAGTAAACACGATATGATAAAGCGTATGTGTGTGTGATATAAACGCCATCCTGACATCAGTCCATTGTATTTTGTACAGTTCAAATCGCTATATAACATCGCTCATCAGTGATGACGCTACGAGATCAAGTCCGTACAGCTTTAAATGAACTTTTCGGTGTAGCAAGAACACCTAAACATGATATAAACCATAAGACAAAAACTGTTTGGTTTTAACAGCTCAGCACGATATATTTAATCCAGGCCGCATTCTTAATAACACATCTAGTTCATTTAAGTTACAGTAGGAAACGGAACCGCAACGATATATCGAACTTTCGTGTGGCCTTAAATAATATATATATCTATTTTGTAAAAATTTCATGGCCTCACATAGTTTTAAGGCAACGCGATTATCACAGAACAACTATTTGTAAGTGTATACTAGCTCATAAATCATTATTATCTTCTACCGAGCAGCCATGCTATATTTGTTGAATGAATCGACTAATTATTGTCAAATTGAATAAACATAATCTATTTTTCATAAGCTAGTACCTATTCAATTCGTTTATAATTTATCGATAAACTAACTGACGTTACCAACAATCCAAATCAAAAACGAAAGGAGAAGCTGAGAATTCTCATGGCTACCATGGCAACTAAATGACGCGGTGATTGTGTCGGATCTAGTAAGATCTGGACACAATGTCCAGACCAGAGCGAGGTGGCTCGAGCGGTGTGACCTACCGACCAAACTCAGCCTAAGGCGGCTTAAGTTAGGTTAAGTTCCTAATGATCTCGTGACTTAAAGTGAAAGCGACTGCTCTCACTTTAAGTCACCAGTCTGCTGGAGAGGGTGCGGTGCAGCGCTGTCCCGTAAAGTGATAGGTATGTGGCTACACCGCGGGTCGACGGCGGGCGCGAGGAAGTCGCGACTGCTACGGCGACCCGGGATGGACCACGCCCCTTCCGTGGCCGGGGGACGTCGTCGGTGGAGGAGACCGGGGGAGGTAGTGAGCCTCTCCCGAGGAGGGCTCCCCTGTATCGGCGGGGGAACGGAGGCTGGGGGTTCCTGGAAGTGGCTTGATGTTCCCGGGGGCTCCCTACATGCCTGAGGAAGGCCATCCCTGAGTTTTTAGTGGGTAGGCCTCCCCCTTCTGGGGAGGAGAGCCCCACATAACCGCCGGCTCGCCACAGCCGGGGTATGCAATTTAATGCATTTTCCTCAGGGGGAAAAAAAAAGGTATGTGGCTACAGTCGGTTTTATGTATGTTGAATACAATGTTCAGTTTATACTAGTGAATAAATACCTATACTAATTTGATTTATATTGAAAGGTGAACTGAAATCTGTATATTTAAATTATGGCGTGACGGGGTATGCCAATATCTATATAACTGTACTGGTAAAGTTAGAAACAGGTTTATGGAGAATGTTGTAAATCACCTCCAGTTGATTTGTCTAGTTAATTGAGAACTAATACCTTTTTAGTGCTATAATAAACTCTCAATCTTGCTACCTAGCAGCTCGATTAAATGCTTATTTAATAATAATGGTTGTCGTCAAGTAAACTGATTTTCTTTTATTGTTACTAATTAATTCAAAATACTATAAATATACATCATTAAGGTATTTTTAAATGGTACGTACATATATCAACTATTTACTTTTATTCAAATAATGGCATTTACTTAGTTCAATCACCCCAAGTGGCTACAAGCTTACCTTACAACTAATCAAAGTTTGTTCCCTTTTTAAAAACTTGATTATCGAACCTATTCCGTCTCTTTTATTCGAAGGCAATAAGAAGAGGCCAGACATATCGGGTGCAGGATATTGACCTCGATCGTTTGAATCGGAGAGTACCTACTCATTACGTTAGTTCGGATTACGGTCGTGAGCTCGTGGCCGCGCGCTATTGAGACCAATTGAGATAATGACACAGATAACGATGAAGAGACAAAAACACATGTCCTTAACAGCTGGTGGTCCAGAACTAACGGTTGCATTGTTACCAATCGAACAAAAAAGTTGCTGAAACAATGTTATTATTGAAAACGTTCGTTTATAGTCTTATAGGTAAGTTGTTTATAGAGTTGAGTCGTTCGTGAATGAATGCTTCAATTGGACTAGTCCACTTCGCAATTATATCTCCTTCACTCATTCATTCTGGTCCCAACTAGCTCAGTACTTCATTTAGTTCCCAAAACACTTCTTTCACTGAAGGAGAGTAAAGCGAACGGATAGATTACAAAACTAGCGTGCGAGAGCGAGGCAGTTGAGTGTAAGTTGTTGTGTTGAAGTATCATTCTTTACACTTCAGTGAAGTATTTTACGCACCTCTATTGTTTAGTGCCTAATGTAGAAATAATATTTCATAGCCGATTTCCAGTTACAGCGACCAACCTCATCAAAGACTAGCTATTTTAGATTAGGAAGATTTTAACTTAGTATTTTTATTGGTGCATCTGTGCAAGCACAAGTAGGTAAAGTTAGCAGTGTCGAAGCATACAGGTATACTACAAAACAGATTTTATCTCGTAGACAATTCAGAGGATCTGTTAATATATGCAGTCCTACACTCGTATATCGCATAGTACGACACAACCATAGTCGAATTTTGTTAATTTTTATTTCGATTTCGAGTAGTGTATTAGAATTAATAAAAACAGTTATATTTTAATTTTAATGACGTACTTAAGAGAGCATGGCATTGGCTGCCAAATGATTAAAAAATAAACCCCAAGCGCAACCTAAGAATTAAGTAAATCGCCATGTTTGTTTTTTTTTTTCATTATTGATTATTTATCATAGTATTAACCACGGTTCACGTTACTAAACTCCAGTAATTGATGCCCTAAAACGTACCACTGTTCTATTAAGTTTGACCGCACTTTATTGAAATCCATTTTCCTTCGAGTAATATTGAAATAAAAAAGAAAAAGTTGGAATAAAATTTCAAATCATTATTCATGGTTTACACAAAAATACTATAAGTAATCACTGAATAACTTAAAACTAGGTATACTCCGTTTGTTTAGGTAATTAACTAAAGGTAAACAATAAAAATGGCGGCGTTCAGGGATTTTCAACCTTTTATTACAATGTTTATTTGTATACTGAGGTGTATAAAAACTACATTGCATTACAAATTATTTATTACGTAACAACATAATTGTAATCAAAAGTAATAACTACTACATTCATTTTATTAGTCTGAGTCAGACTCAAAGTCAGATGAACTTTCACCAACACTAATTATAAAGCGATCACTGATGTCATCAGTGATCCTATCTAAAGTGAACATCTTTTGTTCTTCTTTAATTACGTGATCCTCACAGCGATCCTTACAGTTAAACGTGTTGCCGCTCAAAAGTAAACCTTTTAGGTTTACTTTTTAATTTAGTAGGGTTATTTTAACTATGAATTTACAAGAAATGTTTTGAACACCAGTCTTTTTAGGTTCTTTACAGTAGTCACACCTTGCAATACTTGTGTGAAACTATTATAATCTAAGTTATTTATTATTTTTAAACTAAATAAATAATATTTACTGTTTAAAATTAAACGAGGTAGTTATATATAGAAAGATATAATAGTAATTATTATGTTTAAATGAACCAATAATTTGTTTTGGTTACATTTTATCTCGGAATAAAAAGTGGACCTATAAAAGAAACCTTTTTATGATTTGTTTACATTTAGTTAATTACCTAAACAAACGGAGTATAGTACAATAACTGTCCTGTCCACTTGTTAGATAATGGGAAAATTGAAGTAAGTAGCTATCTAATTTCTATTTCATTACAGCCACTGATTAAATTGCGTGTTACGTTTATTTTGTTAAAAGTTTTGATATATAATAAAACTACACAAGTCCTTTGAACCGATTTTGACGGCGGCCAATCTCAACATAGAATAAGCACAAGTACCTACCTACCCACTTAACCTGTTCTTTTACATTCTTTGACTAGCAAAACCAATTGGTATTACAAGCGTACGAGGAATAGTTCTTTTTGTATTTTTATTATGCAATATTTTAATATTAAATTTAAATCAAAAGCGTCTTGGACAATTCGTAGCCGCATATCACTAGAATCTATATACTATCTCTTTTAAGTTATTTAGTCTACAATTTTAAATTAGAAAAGTATTGTTATTTAATAATATACAAGTATAATAAATTGGGAGTTGCACCTGTTTACTGCAAACATTTATTTGTTACTACTATCAACGCAAAATATCACAAATTGAAATTAACGGTGTTTATAATGCAAAATCTCTATTAAATACTAAAATATAATAATAACACCAACATTAAAAAAAAAACTATAACAGCATTTGTAATAAGACTTACGTTTTCGTTTACCGCCAAAATATATGTCACTTTTCACTACACAATAGACTCATTTATTTTTTATTTCAAAATTTGAACGAGTAGCAAACGTTATGCCATAGCGGAGCACGAGCGTCATGTGGTAACAGCCCACTGCCCTCTTGTGGTATTTATTTTGTAGTCCCATGTTGATAAGCGCAGCCGGCTATCATTTATCTTTAGAATCATTGCACGTACACAGATCCCGCAACGATGCTAATGTGCTATACAAATGCAAACAGATGTTAAGGTGTCCTGTTTATGGTATAGATAAAGAAGACGTTGAAATAATTTAGTTACCCACTTTAAAGCTCCCAATTGTTATCTGTGATTGTTTCACTATATGTATTATGTAATATATATTTTATAAAAAGAATAATTATAATACTACTACTAGAACATAATGGTTTTTCTTTTTAGAAATCATAATTGCATGTTACTAATGGTGCAAAAAGGTTGACACATTTTCGATTATTGAATATTCGATCGCCTAGTTGTTAATGGTGTGAATACGGTTTGTTGAAGTTGCAGGTTCGAATTTCTTGCTTGAATTTCTTGTTGGTTTTCTTGCTTTATTTTATTATAGAAAGATCAATCAAATTATTCCACTCTACCGTGGTAAATTCAAATAATAAGTGAGAATCTGCATTCCTATAGGATATATACCATAAAATATTTGTTTTAATATTGTTAACAATTGGGTGGACGACAATTTTTTAAATTCAATATACAATAAGAGTTCTCTTTTAAGTGAGAAATATTGTAGAACCAACAGTACACCTGCACCTATTACTTTTGAAGATACATCGCCATGTTTGCGGCGCTGTCGCGGGTCGCTCAGAAACGCTCCGTACTAAAAACACTGCAATCGTGACGTCATAACTAAGTAAAGTAACTCGCCTAATATGTATGAGCGTATAAACAAATTTTAAAATAACTTTGTTGTTTGTACGTTTATAGGTATACTTTCTATATAAAAAATGTTACATTTAATGTGAGAATGCTAGAAATGTGTTCGTTTCATTAGAATTACGTAAATAATAATTGCTCATTCTTTAGAAATCTAAAAACAATATAAATTAATAATTAAACTGAAATTTCTATATTGACATACTTTCATGAGATATAAATTGCTCAAATCAGATAATTATAGTATAAAAACGGCCATAATCAGTTGTAGTCGTCTACCCTATTTTGGATATCTACATTGTTTAAAGTAGCAGCTTTTAGCTTTATTATCTAAGCCAGTAATTCGCAAAGTGGTCTATATCGACTCCTAGGGGTCTATAACAATCTGAAAGGGATCTACATCAGCGAAAAAAAATTAGGGCTCCATGTAATGAAAATAGGGGTCCACGATAATGGATTCCAACAAACACTGATAGGATCCATTTACTTACATTATACTATCTTCTCATATAAAGTCATATATATTATTTATATAAGTACCTATGATGTAAAAACTGTATTATATATGTATATAAATGTAAATTATATTTGTAAATTATAGAATGTAGGCATTCGATATCAGGTAAGTAGGTGGTCTATCCAGTTGGCCTCCTTCTGTGAAGCAATGATGCTCCAGAAAGAGGCGGCGCCGGGCTCGGTAGCACAGCTGCGGCGTCGCCGCGGGTCGCCGGTGGGCGCGAGGAAATCGCGCCCGAGGTGGGCTCCCCTGTATCAGGGGAGCGGAGGCGGGGGATTCCCGGATGTCGCTTGGCGTTCTCGGCGGCTCCCTACATGCCTGAGGAAGGCCATCCCTGAGGTTTTAGTGGGTAGGCCTCCCCCTTATATATATATATTATATATATATATATATATATATATATATATATAATATATGTATATAATAACCAATGGTTAAGGTATATAATGGTTAAGTACCTATAGGCATCATGGTTATATATACATATAATAACCATAATGGTTAAGCCGGCAATAACTGCAGCGACTACATTCTGCGTGGAACCGAACTCTTACATTTATGTGTGTACTTTATCTATGTTGGCAGCTCTGCGATCGACTTTCAAAAATTGGATGTTTAGGACCTCCGAGACCTCAAAGTCACCGCTGACTATTTAGTCAGCTGTGATTTCGAAATCGCATTCGTAATTCAAAAATAGGTCTCCAGGGCTGTAAACGTATGTAAATGGTTATTACGGCTTCACGTTAAAAATATGTAGTTTCCATCCACCGATAGAATTCAACAAATTTCTACAGATACTCGTACGTAACGATTTTGATTCCGAATTGTAGGCCGTAAATATACCAACCCTAGGTTATTTTATCTGATTGAAATAATGTGAATAAGTAAGTTTATTGCCATTTCTTTTAAATACCATACTTATTAATCATGTAACCAGTATCTAAAAAATGTCAACTGTTATATACGGGCTTTGAATGTCGTAATCCACAAGTTTATCTAGTCTGACAGATTTGTAATAAAGCTAATTGGAATTAGAAATTCACAGAACACTAAGTATTCGGAATTTCTCCCACATCTAGCCAACTCCCATTTGTACAATTGTATTATATATTATAAATTATTTACCAATATGATCAACGGCTGTACTAGGTGAAAACACAATTTTCAAACTCGTTTTATTTTCAAACTATTCTTAGTGAAATTTGAATATTCGTCAATTTGAAATCCATCTTAAGATTTGTTTAACTGTCTTACGCTAAATGTATACAGGTATTGTTTTTATTGAACAACATTTATTTATAAAACGATTATAATATGTTTGTGTCGTTAGGTGACAAGTTAGTATCTATATAGCTTAAATAAAATGGCACATTATTGGTACAACATAGGATGCGACACTCTTTACACCGAAACGTTCCACAAATAATGCCGCCGTTGCAATAGGGAAGATTCATATCAATCTGTTATGAATAGATATAGATAGAGATAGATAGATAGATATAGATATTTAGAGTAATAAAACCGATACCAATACATTAATAAGGTTTTGATTCTAAGTTCATTTAGCTGTTAGTATGTAATTAATTTCATTGTTTCAAATCTTCTTTTAGGGGAAATGTGTGAAATAGTAGTCCGTTCGTCCCGTCCCTATCCGTGGCCTAGACTGCGAGCGTATGTAGGACTCTCCTAGCAAGAGTGCCAGGTCTAATTACTAAAAACGCCCTTTTGGGTGCGTGCGGTAAGGTCCACATTGGAATGCCACAAGCCCGGGTTTTTCCAAGTTTTCGCTATAAAGGGAATGTCCGAGTAACATGACAATCCCCAAACAGAGAAACCTTACAGTTTAAAACTAGCTTAATATGAAGAAATACTAAGCACGCTGCATGAAGACTAGCTTCGGATTTATTTTTTTGACTAAATATATCAATAACACTGTAGTATTATACACATTATGTGTGAAGTAATATATTATATTATATATATGTGATTAATGAAAAACTTTGTAATGATGGATGGAGACTGGACATCATTCTTTATTAGTTATTTCTAAAAGTTAATATTTAAATAGGATTAATTTGAAAATGCTGCTAGCCATTATTTCGTTATATACAGGAATATGGAGCGCAACTGAATAGCAAGCAGAACCTGGGGGCAATCGCACTAACAAATCGCAACTGAAACGAAACCAAATCGTTCCACTTAACCAATCCGTTCGGATTGGTTAAGCCGAACGGTTCGGTTGCGTTTCGGTTGCGATTTACTAGTGCGATAGCCCCTCTGGTGGTGGTACAAACGTCACCTAAAAGTGTATAGTTTACGAGTGAATTCGACTTTTAGAAGGTTCATATTTAGATTTCTGTGGGTGGTGTCTAAATTGTTTACAATATTTCATTAATTTCAGGTAACCGTTTACAGTATTTTCTGGTAAAATAAAATATAAGAACACATTTAAAATACGACTGTCTTTTGATCTCGTTTATTAAAGCTATATTAATATCACTTTTATGTTGTTGTATTATATTGTATGAATTTGTACTTTTGGTTGTTCGACTTTTGTATTTGCGAGATACAAATAATACTTAACTAGCGACATAAAACAAAAAGCACGACTAGTAAACTCTTTGATGTCATGTTAAAATATTTGTATAAATTCCTTTGTTCCACGAATTTTTTGAGATTTTGGTATGAATTTGTAAAACTTGACACCTGAAAAGTAAAATAATATTTAATTAGTAATGTCTATTCATTCATCATAATACTTGTGTCTTCAAAAATTCACGAACTAACCTGTGGGATTAATTCTGACTTCGAATTCGTCATCAGGATTCACCGACTGATTGTTGTCTTCACTGTATAGATCCTGGAATAAAAACACGTAAATATAAAAGTGAGGTATTGATCGGTTAGCAGAACAGAACGCTTTAGATATGGACATTGAACAGCTCTTATATTTCTTATAACAACGAGGTTTTTTGTAGTGCAAATATAAAGAATGACGTGGTGTTGACTGTACCGTACAAATTACAATTTTGCAGCCTGTTTATTAAATAAAAATTTTCATTCGTAAACAAATATTAAATTGATAATCGCAAAAAAATATTTAAGGACTCAAAATATTTTTCTCCTCTCATAGCCAGTAATACAATAAAGATTTTATTAATTGACCACGCTATCGCAAGAGATATAGGTAGTTATATAAATTATTATTATATAAATTATTATATACATTATTATTATATAAATTATTTTATAAATTGACCACGCTATCGCAAGAGATATAGGTAAGTAGTTATATATTATTTAATAAAAAGAACTCACCACAACCTCGTACTGTACTGAGGGTAGTTTCATCTCATCGAGCGTGAAGCGCGTGGCGTACGGCGCTCCGTCCGCGCGGTGACTCACGAACGCCACCGCGTGCGAGCCGTCCGCGAGCTCACGGCGCCATACCGCTATTTATAAAAAGAACTCACCACAACCTCGTACTGTACTGAGGGTAGTTTCATCTCATCGAGCGTGAAGCGCGTGGCGTACGGCGCTCCGTCCGCGCGGTGACTCACGAACGCCACCGCGTGCGAGCCGTCCGCGAGCTCACGGCGCCATACCGCTATTTATAAAAAGAACTCACCACAACCTCGTACTGTACTGAGGGTAGTTTCATCTCATCGAGCGTGAAGCGCGTGGCGTACGGCGCTCCGTCCGCGCGGTGACTCACGAACGTCACCGCGTGCGAGCCGTCCGCGAGCTCACGGCGCCATACCGCTATTTATAAAAAGAACTCACCACAACCTCGTACTGTACTGAGGGTAGTTTCATCTCATCGAGCGTGAAGCGCGTGGCGTACGGCGCTCCGTCCGCGCGGTGACTCACGAACGCCACCGCGTGCGAGCCGTCCGCGAGCTCACGGCGCCATACCGCTATTTATAAAAAGAACTCACCACAACCTCGTACTGTACTGAGGGTAGTTTCATCTCATCGAGCGTGAAGCGCGTCGCGTACGGCGCTCCGTCCGCGCGGTGACTCACGAACGCCACCGCGTGCGAGCCGTCCGCGAGCTCACGGCGCCATACCGCTATTCTGTTTTTCTTTAAAACAAATGGTCTATTCAATTCCCCTGAACCCTCTATGTCTTCAAAGTGCCTTCAAAGAGATAAAGACATAAAAATGAAGTCACAGCACACTACCCGTGTAAAAAAGTCTTAACTAAACTTGCAACAGTCCATATTGGCAGAGGACACGCAGACCGCGACATGTCTTAAGCGACCCCCCTAATCAATTAACGCAGGACCTTATAGACCTGTGAGCGGCGGCGTCTGAGCCGTCGCCTCTCTTGTCTCCCCTTATTCGGCAGCCTTCTGCTACGCCACGAGTAGGTTCCCAGTCAATACAGGCCGGTCCCACTTTGGAGAACCGCGCCTCTTCTAGCGCTTATGCCCTCACCATGGGGCAGCGCTAACCGTACCTCTCCTGAGGTGCGGCCCCCTTCCATATAAGCCAGTAGGGTCATTAGGACCAAAGGCTCAGGCTGAGTTTAGTCAGTAGGTCTGTTGGGTCGAGCCGCCTCGACTCACCAGGAGTCCGACATAATCAACGCATCCCTGCTTGCCTGTTGCGTTGGTATCCATGATGGATTCTCAGCCTCCTCTCCTGGGGAAAAAAACTAAACTTGCTTCAAAAATGTTTTATTACGTTAATAAAGTGGTCATGGTTTACACCTTCTGTCAAAATCTCGTGAAGCTATTCACAAAAATGAAGGAATAAATGCAAATATACAAAAATTTTGCGACTTTAAAAAAAATAAAATTCCAGCATAAAATAGGGGTGCATATTTACATTTATTCGTTTTAGAATATGTTTATGTTTACTCACTCTATGTACTATATATTCTAATTACTCTATGTACAAAAAAGGATTTTCCGTTAAATAACAGCGTGATTATACTTACAACTCTAGATTATAATGAAATATAAGAGAGTACAAAGCCGTAAGTAGAGTTAAAGGACATTGTTCCGGCTCCATACATGTTCTGCCTAAGAACCGTTCCAATCGAAAGTGACTTATATAAACCCTTAAAATTATATGGAATCCTATGAAATAAGTTTTCACGAACGGACACTTCAGGAAACTAAAATAATTACGAAAATAGTTAATATTTTGAGGTTATAATTAAAAAATAACCAACCTTACGTGAAATATCAGAGTAGTAATATCAAAGTAATATTAACAATACTATGTACAGTTATATATGTTCTATTCTAGAACTAGGAAAGGACTACTCTACTAGATACTAGGAAAAGAGATAGTACCTAGTCAAGTTTAAGATAATTCTTTGACAATTATCATTTTACAAACTCCAGTCCTTTACACACATCCGAGTCTACCAAGTACCTACGCAGTGTAATCGGAGTCCGTAATCAAGCCTAAGTTTTTAGAATAAAACCATGAAACGCATAGAAAATCACAAAAGAAACGATAGTCGCAAAGCAATCAAAAATTGAATGAAACGGACACAGATAAGGTATGAAGTACACCAGTGTTGTCTATTACGAAAACTATAATACTCGAATGCCAAGCTAGAAATTCGCGTTTTTGCTTAAAAAATATATAATACTAGTTTTTTTCTAGCTAGTCAAATTAGGTATTTAAATGAATAAAGTGTTATCAACCAATTTTAATAACCGACTTCAAAAAGAAGGAGGTTCTCAATTCGATCCGTATTTACCGAAATCGCGAAAACTTCCGAAACTGGCAGCACTGGCTGACGGAAAACATTTTATACGGCATCAATAATTCTGACCTAACTTTTTATTTGGAATTTATTTATTTGAAGTGTCCGTGGAATACTAAAATATGTTTCAAATAATATACAAATAAATAAAACTTATAGTATAATTTATATTCTAATCGGTTCTTAGGCCAAAATTGAACAATGTCCTTTGTTCATATATTTCAAAATACATAACTAAAAAGCAATAATTGTAGTTACCCCTGCAAATATGCGATGTGTGTCGTGGAATAAAGATGTAACCGTGTTTTTTTAGATTATCTCGAAGTAAATCAATCTGTTCCTAAATTAAATAACACGTGTATTTAAAGGAAACTGTGACCTGCGATTATCTCTTTGAAACTTTTTTCTACACCTCATAATAAAAATATTTTTTTAAACTCCTGAAAAGTAGGTGAAAATCACATACTTCCTTTTTCCAGGAATAGTGCGACAGAATTAAGTTAATGAGTTGCTCCATTTTATAGTACGTATTTTACTTCTTTTGCCACTTACAGTAATAACTCGCAAGCCTTGCTTGCCCAGACTGTCCTGGTTAACCGCTATGATGTCTCGGTTGAGCAGTATCTGCTTGAACTCGGGTTTCATGGTCGCCAAGTCTGCACTGATGAGCAAAGGTGCCGCCAGTACAGCCCAGACTGCCATCTGGACCTTGGACTGGTCTACGGTTAGGCCAAAGTTCCCGATGATCAGCTGGACAAATAATACAAATAGATTATTATAATTAATCTATACTGATAGGGACTACCATCAAAATGTAATAATTAAATAAAGTGTTCAGCATGAAAGAATGATTTGCTTTAAAGTGTGGTGAGCATCTTGTGTATTTGATATTTGATACTATATCCATCAGTGTGGTAAACATTGGTACAGAACGGCGAACGTATGGCCTATGTGAAGCCCAGTGAATCGCCGAAGACGTCCCAGTTACCACATATTGACGGAGGATGAAAAGTATGGAACCATTTGAGTCTTTAGTCTTACTTATAATACAATACGATAGGAGTGTCGATAAAGTGTGGTAAGTTTCATGTTATCAACTCATCTGAAGTGTTTAAGTATTTATATTTGTAATTTAATTCGTCCAGCGGATTCTTTTGAACATATTCAAGTCATTCCAATGTCCCAAATGGGAGAATGTAAGATCAGATACTGCTTAGTGAATCACTTCATAGTGGATTTCAGGAAGCTCCGTGAGTCATTGAGGTTATCTGAGTTTAATGTAGGACCACACATACAGAGGAACCAGAATAACCAACAGTGGTATAAAGAAGACTGGGTCAGATCATGAAAAATATAACTTATCACTATTGATATGTAGGGTAAATAACAAACTATAGGTACTACTATACTTCGTCTAACTCTAGACCTTGTACTCACCATATCCGGATCGTTCCAATTGCCAGGGCCAGCGTGATGAGCAATCCGGTCCTGATTGTCGCCGAACCAATTCATGATAGCTTCCAACGAGCCCCATGAGTCATCGATGTCGCCCCAGTTACGCCATAAGTTGCAGTGCTTGGCAATCGATGCGTAGTCTGGCTGCGTAAAGATTCAGGCATTGTTTTATAATGGGGTTTTCCGAGTAACAGGTAAACGATTGTTCCCAGACCTATGATAGATGGCGCTTGTTTAAAAATAGTCCTTACAAAACTCCAAAGATTATAAGCAGATTTTATATTTTGTAATAATTAAAATTTATTACACTATATAACTATATAAACTAATACAAATTACGATAATAATACGAAAATTAAAACTTAAAAATTACTATTTTAAAACATCATAATTTTGAATATCTTTAGATAAAAGCGTCACACGTGCATAACAGCGACAAACAACATTTTTTAAATAATGTTTGTTATCTAAAAATACGTACGACTTCCGTAACTTTACGTAGTAAATTATAAAACTGTACTTTTATTTTCTCCCACGGGGAAACAAAGAATCCTCATGCGACACCCACAGAGCTAGAAAATCCTGTGTTATTTGATATTTCCTATTCTGTGGTTAAAGTATTAGGGCTTGATAATTATGATATATTGATGTATGTGTGTGTGTATATATATATATATGTATGTGTGTATTATGGATGTGCCGAGTCGCTGATTGGTGGAACGAGTCACACGAATTTTTGAAACAATAGAAAACCAATTCGCATTCGAAATTGTGAGATTCGTATACGAATTACCAAATTCACTATTTCTAAATTTTCATTTCGTGCGTTGTGCAACGAGTGGTTCAACCTACTCGTTTTTTATATCTACTAGTAGAATATCCAACGCCGTAGACCTTGACAGTGATCCGTTTCACGTATGAGATATCGCCAGATTTTTGTTGTTTGAATTTTTCTGCGTGAAACGGAATTTAATTAAGAATTTGTTCTTAATGACAACACTGAATTCGAGTGATTCAAAAATCTATTAAACTTGTAAGCAGTAGAAAATAATTTCGCGCACGATTTGTATTCGTATTCGAATTCCAAATTCACGTCTAATAATTCAAAAATACGTCTCCAGTACTCGAATTCTATGTTTGGCATTTCTAGACTCGAGTCCGATTCCTAGACTTGAGTCTAGAAATTCCAGTCTGGAAATTATAGTCCAGTCCAGAACTAGAGACCGATTTTAGAACAAAAAGGAAAAATAGAAAGGAGTTAGCTTTAAACAGCGTGTAGGCTAGGTTAAGCACAATGACACAAAAAATAATAATACTGGCATTTTTATTAAAAGATAATAAACATTGAATAAAGACATAGAACATAGGAGCTTATGTAAACAGTTTGCGAGTAAACCAAACTCGAATACTAGAATCGAGTCAGTAGGACTCGTATAAATAGAATCTAGTAGTAGTAAGAGTGTGTATATTCTATATTCGACAGAACAAAATCCGACTGTGTAAAAATAACATATAATTTTTACTAAAAAGGTGCAAATAAAAGTCTATTTTCCTATTATTTCTTGGCGACAATATGGCGGCTAGTAGCCACCATATTGAATTTTCATGAATAGTTGCAAGTATAATTTATCAAGACGATATCTTTTGTGCTAAGTGATCAGTGTTATACCAGCAGATACCTAAATATTCATACCTGCATATCGTTATATTCCTGGTAAGCTGGCCAGCTGCAGGAATACAGGATTGGCCGGCCTGAAGCGTTCATCATATGACCAAAATCAGGATACACTGTAAATATATTGGAGCAATTTTAATAAATTCTAGTAAACAGCTAACTGCTAATAGGGTAGACAACTAGCGACTACAACTGATTATGCGTTTTTATGCTACAATAATCTGTTTTTTTTTTCCTCAGGAGAGGAGGTTGAGAATCCATCATGGATACCAACGCAACAGGCAAGCAGGGATGCGTTGATTATGTCGGACTCCTGTAGTGCAATTCTCCTAAATAAAGTCGCAGCGAGTTAGCAACGATTTAGTCTAAAAACACGTTTTTGTATTCACGTCTTTCAATCGAACTTTGATCGGACTTGAACTAGCTCGATCCAAACGTAGCGCTAAATCATAATCGTTACACTGTATTCTCCTATTTTATCGAAGTTAAACTGCACTCTAACCGCAACAGAATCGGTATTCTACTAAAGTTTAGATAAACCTGTCGATCGAGGTTGAGCTACCAAAACGTCAAATTCCACGATTGAAATGCAGTTGTCATTAAATATTTATACATCTTTGGACTTTTATGCCAATTAAATAATGATTTTATACTCTAAAATCTAATAGTATCGTTTATTTTTCGATATATTTATTTTTTTAAATTCAGTGGATTTTGTCTTGATTCAGTTGGCAACATTCCACCTCGCAATCTAAAGTTCGCTGAAATTAAGTTTTAGTTTCAATTTAGTTTTGGTTTTGTTCGGAAATGTGATACGTGAATACCGATTTTGGGTGGGACTAAGATCGAGCGATTGCTAAACTTCAACTAAATTGCGATTGTAAAAAAATACGAGAATTGCACTACTGGTGCTGTCGAGACGGCTCGACCACACAGACCTACCGACTAAACTCAGCCTAGCCTTGGCCCTAAGGGCCCTACGGCTTGAATGGATAATAATCTGATTTGAGCAATTTATGTGTCATGAAAGTATGTCAATATAGAAATTTAATTAATTTTTTTTTATTTATATTGTTCTTAGACTTTTAAAAAATGTGCAATTGTTCTTTATGTAATTCTAATAAAACGAACACATTTCTAGCATTATCACATTACATGTAACATTATTTTATATAGAAAGTATACGTATAAACGTACAAATAACAAAGTTATTTTGATATTTGTTTATACGCTCATACAAATTAGGCGAGTTTACTTAATTACGACGTCACGATTGCAGCGTTTTTAGTATGTAGCGTTTCTGAGCAATCCGCGACAGCGCCGCAAACATATCTTCGAAAGGAATAGGCGCAGGTATACTGTTGATTCTACAATATTTCTCAGTTAAAGGAGTACTCTTATTATATATAGAACTTAAAAAAATTGTCGTCTACACAATTCTACTAGGCTTAATAATGTCATCATCGTCGTCATAACAGCTCATTTTCGTCACCAGCCAAGAGCTCGAGCCAACCCTATGCAGTGGGATTAGACCTAAACAATCCGTTGACTCAGTGCAGATTGGTCGACATAACATACACTTTTGACTTTTTTGAGGTGTATGCATGTTGCCTCACGATTCTTTCTTGCACCGTTGGAGCGTCTGATAATTGTACAGATCTCAGTTATCTGATGATTCAGTAGCCTAGTGGTTAGTACACCGATTTCAAGGTCTCGCCATCTCTGAGGTCCTCAGTTTGAGTCCTGGTGGAGACAGATGTATGTGTGATGAATGCGAATATTTGTGCTTTAGTTATTGTATTGTATTTAATATATATTTCAATCAAAAATATTTGTATATGTATAATATTTGTACGTCTATCCGTTACACTAGACCTATAACATAAGCCTTACAGTATTTACTATGGCTAGGGTGATTGGTGTGAATGTAAGACATATTTATTTTTTATTTATTTTATATTACATGTAATTCGAAAAACGACAAACACATTGGTAGATGGGAACATCGACCCCGGGCCTCGCCCGTTTTTATGCATATATTTAACAGTAGTTTAAAACAGATATTACCCAATATGCTGTCTTATAATGTAATGCCAAATTATATGTATCGCACAAACTATTTGATTTATAAACACTATTTATAATTTATGAAATGTAGTTAAAATTAAGTACAAACGTACACGCCATATATATACACGCTTGGAAAACGCGTTAATTTGTCACTCCGAAAATCCCTCATTCCTTTTTTACCACGTGTTATGTTAAAATTTCAAATTAATAAAGGCTACATCCAAAATTACAACCAATTTCAATAATCAGATGTAGTTATTAAATCATCGAGTTCAGATATTCGGGGATATCTGTAGGCCTACCATGTTTTTTTTTTTCTTATACTACGATGGTGGCAAACAGGCTTACGGCCCGTCTGATGGTACGCGGTTACCGTAGCCTATGGACACTTGCAACACCAGGGGTGTCACTCGCGCGTTGCCGACCCTTCAAAAACCTATTTACCCCCCTTTTGAAGAACCCCATACTGTAGCCCTCCAGGAAAACCTCGGCAGGGAGCTCATTCCACAAACGAAGTGTACGCGGGAGGAAATTCCTTTGGAACCGCACTGTGCGGGACCATTTAGGCTCCAGTGTGTGGGCATGAACTCCCTGTCGATGGCGAGCGGTGCGACGATAGAAAGTTAGAAGAGATATGATAGAATGTTTTCTTGAAGCAGGATTAAGACTGCAGTGCAAGCGAGATAGTGCTATACGCTGCAAGAGTGGTGTCTCTATTACAAATTTGTTTTAACTGTACTCAATAGCGGTCATGGTAAGGCCTCGGGCTTCGATCATGCCATGTAGCAATACCTATGTTTGTAGTTTTTTGTTTTCATGGGTGTGTTTATGTTTGGCATACGCAAGCGCGGTGTTGCCCGTCTAGAGACCCTACCGTGAGGCTGCGTGTGTGTCCGGCTAAGCGCGCACGCCGTCCTGAAGTCTCTCTGTCTGGGGGACTGTCCAGGGGTTCTCGGACAGTCCCTCCTTTGGCGGTGGCTCGACCAGCTTTTGGTCGATTCGGCCCCGGGACACATGGTGGTCAAATCGCGAAAGCGCACCCCGCCATGTGCCCCGTATGGGCCTAGAGAACTCGGGGGAGTTTTAGTGGGTAGGCCATGACCGGAGAGCCCCACACACGGCCGCGCCTTGCCAGCGCGGTGTCATGGTGCATAAGGTCGTATTTCCCCCCCTCAAAAAAAAATGTGTAGTAACAGATATAGCTGTGATGATTATGATGAATATAAAATTTCGAGCTACGTTTACGGAGAGATAGAAACAGAAGTAATTCGTGACCTTTATTTTTTTTTGCGAGGGGAAAATGCACCTTTTGCACCTTGTCACCGCGCTGGCTAGGCGCGGCCGTGAGTGGAGCTCTCCGATAGAGTACCGGCCTACCCACTAAAACCCCCCGGTGTCCTTCCAGCCCATATCGGTTCGTGTGGCGGGGTGCGCTTTCGCGATTCTACCGCCACACGCCCACAAGTAATGCGTGACCTTTTTTTTTTTTTGTTCCCCTGAGGAAAATGCATTCAAATCAAATCAAATCAAAATAATATTTATTCAACATAGACCTTTACAGGCACTTATTGACGTCAACAAACAAAACAAAAAAAAGCTTAAGTAATAAAAAAAAAAAACAAAAACCTTGTCCGTACGTACGAATAAGGAAAAAAAAAAGAAAAAATATATTGACTCGACACCTGTTCGGAAATTGGAGAGCCTTCTCGAGAAGAACAGGCAAGAAACTCTGAAGGTCTATTTTTTATCTCCTCTTTTCAATGTTAATAATTATAATAATATAATATAAAAATACAATATAGTATAAGATACAATCATACCTAATACGATTACAGTCGTATGTATGTTTACATACACATATAAAATAATACAATATTATAAATAATGTTGTTACCAAACATGGCTCTATGAATAGTGTCCCTATTCCCAAATACTGTGATCATTTAGATAGTCACTTACTTTATAATAACCTTTACTCATGAGTGTATTTTTGATATGGATTTTAAATTTATATACATTAAATTAAATTGCATACCCCGGCTGTGGCGAGCCGGCGGTAATGTGGGGCTCTCCTCCCCAGAAGGGGGAGGCCTACCCACTAAAAACCTCAGGGATAGCCTTCCTCAGGCATGTAGGGAGCCCCCGGGAACATCAAGCCACTTCCGGAAACCCCCAGCCTCCGCTCCCCTGCCTAGAGGAGAGCCCTCCTCGGGGGAGGCTACTACCTCCCCCGGTCTCCTAAGTAATGCGTGACCTAAGATATACCTACGTGATACCAAAGAAATACATATATGACTTTCACAGCTGACCTTTGTCCATCTCAGTTGTTTCGAAGTAGCAGCCGTCCAGCTTAAGGTAATCTACGTCCCACTCCACGAAGGTATCAATGTCTAACTGCTCATAGCCCAGAACGCCAGGATACCCAGCGCAAGTGTAGTTCCCGTAGTCTTGGTATATACCGAACTTTAGACCTCTGCTGTGGATCTACGGTGATATAATTTTATTGTACAACATCAAAGCCGATTGAACATATGAAAAGCTATTTTAATTTCAGGATAAGTTTACCGTAAGGAAGTTGTCATGTTAACCTTAAGAAATTAACCAAAAAAAGAATTAACCTTAAGTTGTCTTACGGTTAACTGACTAATTTTGTTCATAATAGCGACTGTTTCGTATAGAAATGTTTCGTATAGAAATGTTTCTAACTATACGAAAGGTTATTTCGTAGGCCTCTTTAGAAAAATATTGAAAATATATACATTTGTTGTTGTTTATAGTAGCGGTACTAGAGACGAATTTTTGAAACGACAGAAAACCAATTCGCATTCGAAATCGTGAGATTCGTATGCGAATTACCGAATTCACTATTTCTGAACTTTCATTTCGTGCGTAGTGCAACGAGTGGTTCAATCCACTCGTTTTTTATTTCTACTAGTAGAAGATCCAACGCTGACGTGACGTTGACAGTGATAAATTTACTCTGGTTAATGTAAAGCTTGTAAATTGGTACATAATAATAAGTAAATATTGTTTGAGTACAAATATTTTAATTTTTGTTGTTGTGATTTAAAAATTTTTCAGAAACAGAATCTAATGAAGAATTTGTTTTTAATGACAACATTGAATTCGAGTGAATCAAAAATCTATAAAATTGTAAGTAGTAGAAAATAATTTCGCACACGATTTATATTCGTATTGGAATTCCAAATTCATGTCTAATGATTCAAAAATGCGTCTCCTTGACTCTTACTATCTATAGAAACTAACTAAAAAGCGTTACCTCATTAGTATGTTAATGTAACCATTGATAAAACTGCCAATTAGCTGTACAAATTTTATAGTAAAAGTATGTCTATCTAAATTTACATGTAAATTACTGATACATGGTGTTGAAAGTATCACAACTAAACCACAGATAACATAATAATGCAGTACAAGTACCGCGTATCTTACGCCATTATTTAAGATATTTGCCGGCAAGTGTACCTATATACAATTCAGGAGACGAATTTTTGAAACAATAGAAAACCAATTCGCATTCGAAATCGTGAGATTCGTATGCGAATTACCGAATTCACTATTTCTGAACATTCATTACGTGCGTTGTGCAACGAGTGGTTCAACTCACTCGTTTTTGATTTCTACTAAGCAGAAGAATATCCAACTCTAAAGTGACGTTGACAGTGATCCGTTTCACGTGTGAGTCATCGCCGGCTTTTTGTTTTTGTTGTTGAGATTTCTAACTTTTCTGCGTGAAACGGAATCTAATTAAGAATTTGTTTTCAATGACAACACTGAATTCGAGTGATACAAAAATCTATAACATTGTAAGCAGTAGAAAATAATTTCGCGCACGATTTGTATGCGTATTCGAATTCAAAATTCACATCTAATGATTCAAAAATACTTCTCCAGCTCGGCGACAAAAGGAAAACGTCAAAAGGTAATCGTCATAGACACTAAGATCCAATCAGTAGCTGACCCAGCCTTACAGGTGTCTAGAGAAATTCTGATTTACTGACCCTGGATCATTCTAATTTAAAACGGATATTGAGATAAAAGAAAAGTGTTCTGTTTTCATCTGTCGACTAGCAGGTCAGGTAGGTGCGCGGAGGATACAATTATATCTCACTGAACGTACATAGTCAGCTAAAGCATTCATGCCGCTTGGAAAGCGCTCCTTATCTGGAACCATACGTCCGTCAGGCCCTCGCTGCTTCTCCAGCCAGCAGTCGTCGATGCCCACGTATTCGTAACCAGCTTCGTAGTAGCCTTCGAGGACCATCAGATCCACAGTCCGTTTTATCAAATTTTCACTGGAAGTCGGAAGAAAGGTGTATTAAACTTAAGTGAAGTCAATAAATAAAGTATCTAATAAAAAGTGTTAAAAGATAAAAATAAAAATAGGTTGGGATTATGCAATTACATGTTTATTAAATGTTTCCTTTAAATTATAAATAAGTTAAATACCTATTATGAAAACAAATCATAATGTAAACAGACCAAAAACAGCCGATTGTATTATAGCAAAATATTCCGCCGAAATTTATTAAATTCTATTTATGTAAATTTAACAGTTCTTGTAGTATTGTAAACTAAACGGATGAATTTCAATAATCAGCTTGTCTATATTTGTTAAAAAAATATATATTTATTTAACGTTCTCCCTAAAATAACCTAAAATAATGTGACATATTTATTTTATAACACAGTATCTTTATTAGCCGTAATTTCATTTATAAAGATGTTGCAAGATTAACACGACATAAAGACATTATTAGAGTGGATTTCGGCAGTATAGTTTTAAATATATTGTTATAATAATTGTACAAATAAATTTAAAAAACAAGGTCAAGTTCCCCTAATATTACTATGCTGAACTGAAGAGAATTAAACGTAGTAGAATAGGTTTAGACTATACCAAACAGTATACAATAACTACGTATGTTTACATAGCTTAGAATTCACAACATTTTCTGTATATTATGTTTGTTGTATATTATTCCGCACATTAGTTGCTTATTAACTCTTGAGTTTTCTATCACACCTAAACTCTCAATTAAGTATACAGTGGAACCGAAAGCCATCTTCTCTTATTTCCAGAAATGACTCTGCAACTGAACTTTTGTCCTTCACATTGATATGGCGGACTGAAAATAATTAAGGTCGTGTGGCTGTGATAGAAGACCGAAAATAATTCGACACTTAGTAATTTTTAAAAAACTTTATGTCTTCTTTTCTGGCATAGCTAATTGAGCATTCAAAACTGGAATCGAAGACCATCTTCTGTAATAAGTTTGAGATGTTTAGATCTCTTATTCACTAAAGCAGCAATCAGACGCAATCATACAAACCATAATCTTCTCAGCTTATTCGTAAACTTAGACCAATCATATGTTCCAGTATTTTACCTGATACACTCATTCGGATACTTCTTGCAATCCGTGATGCATCTGAATCGTTCCCAAGTAAGCCACCCCATAGGTGGCGTTAGCGCCAGCCCATTGTCCAAGGCACTAGATACTGATACTAGACTGCTGACTACAATCCATAGCAAGGCCATCTGAAATCAAATAGACTTGACCATGATAGGCTATTTTACAACTAAATTATATATTTATTTATTTACACTAATGCGACAGTCTGTCATAGTAAACATTATTTTAAAAAAACGTACTTAGATTCTAATTCGATCAATTATGTTATTATCATCTTATCTATTTATAAATTAATTCATAAAATTGCTTTTTACCTTACTATTTACTAATACTATGCATACACATATCGCACTAATAATACAATAGTGTATCAACACAAAACGTCGTACTTGACATAATACTATAAACACACGCAAAATTTGATTCCTCACGCGTGATCAAGACCGTCGTTCGATTAGTGCAAAAACAGAATAAGGATAAATTAAAAAACTTATGTGACAGTTATTCAATTTGCAACTATTACATGAAGTGAGTAATAAGTTTTTTGTTGATTCTGAAAAATTATCGATTTTGAGTTGATACACTATTGTATTAGTAGTGCGATATATTAACTTGCTCCGCC
The DNA here is from genome assembly GCA_036419045.1 of Scirpophaga incertulas. Lineage (NCBI taxonomy): Eukaryota > Metazoa > Arthropoda > Insecta > Lepidoptera > Crambidae > Scirpophaga > Scirpophaga incertulas. The sequence continues at coordinate 6,762,803 of CM071645.1, read as the reverse complement.
ATATTGTACAGTACATACATATATGTTATAAAGACGTAGTTTATAATATTGGTAAATATATAGCAATATACATATAGAAAGTTAGAATATATTTTACAAAAAAACTTTTTAAAAACACGCTTTTTACGCAAAGACTAAAAAACGTTTGAAAAAACTTTTGTTTGTTATAAAGACTAAAAAACATTTGATCTAAAAAGTAGTAATAAAAAAAAATAATAAAAAACACGCTTTTATTAAAAAGACTAAAAACCGATCTAAAAACTTGAAAATAAAAATAAAGTCACGCTTTTAGAAAATTTGGGTACATATCAAGAAAAATTTCTGATGACAAAAAGAAATGTAACTCAAAAATTTGTCTATAAAATTTAGCAAATTAGTCCAAGAACTCAATGACTATAAAAGCGTGGGGTGTTCAAAATTAAACATTACTCATTTAATGGTCTTAACATTTACACCCCACGCTTTTATAGTCATTGAGTTCTTGGACTAATTTGCTAAATTTTATAGACAAATTTTTGAGTTACATTTCTTTTTGTCATCAGAAATTTTTCTTGATATGTACCCAAATTTTCTAAAAGCGTGACTTTATTTTTTATTTTCAAGTTTTTAGATCGGTTTTTAGTCTTTTTAATAAAAGCGTGTTTTTTAAAAAGTTTTTTTTAATTTTTTTTATTACTACTTTTTAGATCAAATGTTTTTTAGTCTTTATAACAAACAAAAGTTTTTTCAAACGTTTTTTAGTCTTTGCGTAAAAAGCGTGTTTTTTAAAAACTTTTTTTAATTTTTTTTTAATTTACTACTTTTTAGTCTCGTGATTATTATAACAAACATAAAGAAATGTACATAATTGTTCAGAAAATGTAGTATTAGAATTAAACATATGCATTATATCAAATTCTATCTGTTTGCTTCATTGAACCAATTCTCATATTAAAAAGTTTTTAATTTATTACAACATAATTATGTATTTTTATGATTCGAAAATGATTGAATATTGTATTGTCATCTAGAATACACATGTAAAAAAAATTTGAGCTCGATTGGAGCAGTAGAAGTGGTCGAAAAATCGATTACAAGATTTGATCATGTAATAATAATCGGTAACACGCCATAATCATTCAATTGTCTATTCGCTTAGATTTTTAATGCAGCAATATAGAGTGATTTAAAAGGAAAGTTTGTATAGAATACATGCATATTACAGAAAAGCATATTGCAGTGCGGGCAAATTATATAACAAGTTTTGTTAGTATACAGTAATTAATATATAATAGTAGAATTTTATAGAGACTTATTCTGCGAAATTCTTGTAGTATTTATCTCCGAAGAGTCAGAATAACCCACCTATTTCATAACACCCCTTTTTATTTTTTTGGGGGCGACATGCTCCGTATGCACCGTGACACCACGCTGGCAAGGCGCGGACGTGTGAGGGGCTCTCCGGTCTGAGAGGGTCGGCCTACCCACTAAAACCCCCCCAGTGTTCTCTAGGCCCATGCGGGGCACATGACGGGGTGCGCTTTCGCGATACTACCGCCATGTGCTCCGGGGCCGGCTCGAACTGGAACTGGACGAGCCAACGCCAAGGGAGGGACTGTCCGAGAACACTTGGACAGTCCCCCAGACGGAGAGACATCACCAAGGCTTACGCGATAGCCTGTCGCGCACGCAGCCTCGCGGTTTCATAACACCCCTACGAAGTGCCCGAATAATGACAATATATTATTGGTATTTTGAAAATTGGTGTAGTGGGACTATATCATTACATCTCTCTAATATTTCGGGGCAATAGGTATGATTATATTGAATCGAATCGAATATTATATATAATCGATAAACGCCATCATATTGATTAATTTTGTTGGCTAGATCTTTCCAAACAATCTTTACACTTGTAAACTTTACAATTGTTCAATGCATCTACCAATAGTGATAGATCCAATAAACATAATAATAACAATCAATTAAAACCTTTTTTAAACGGTTTTATTTAGCTCAGCCCGGTTCATTCATTCTTGGGTCAAATTTAGTAAATCAAATTTCACCCTCTTCCTGTCAACCGATTAATCTGAAATTTTGTATACACTTTGGATTTTGGTGACAATACAATTATATTTATTCATTATCATTATAAATTCAACATGGCCGCCGCTACAAAATGGCGGACAATTTAGGTTTTATTAATCCCATCAATATGGGTATCAAATGAAAGGGCTCAACAAGCAGAATACAATATACTATAAAAAAATTAAATCCAAGATGGCGGCCGCTACAAAATGGCGGATAACGTAGGTTTTATCAATCCCATCAATATGGGTATCAAATGAAAGTGCTCAACTAGTAGAATATAATGTACTATATAAAATTAAAATCCAAAATGGCGGTCTCTACAAAATGGCGGATAACTTAGGTTTTAAAAGAGAATAATGCGAAATAAAAACTAAAAACTAGAAAATAAAAAAATAGGTAAAAAACTTTTTAATTTAAACGGTTTTATGTTAAACATACATTGCAATGTTTAAGATAAATGTACTAAAAATGTACTAAAAACCAAAAAATAATAAAATAGATACAGTCGTGGGAATTATAAACATATGCATAGACTAGACTAAAATAAAAACGTGGGGCACATCAATTGTCTACAATCGTTGTGTTGTTTCAATGTGCCCCACGGTTTTATTTTAGTCTAGTCTATGCATATGTTTATAATTCCCACGACTGTATCTATTTTATTATTTTTTGGTTTTTAGTACATTTTTAGTACATTTATCTTAAACATTGCAATGTATGTTTAACATAAAACCGTTTAAATTAAAAAGTTTTTTACCTATTTTTATTACTATAGCATGCACAAAAAAAGTTCTTGTAATAATTATCAGTTTAACGACGTGTAAGTTTTTTTTATGTTAGATGGGCACCGTGATTTGTACTGACTGCTGAGGAAAACAAGAGCCATTGTTTTCTTTCATGTCGCTGTCATGCTCAATATCATGCAATGTTGTCTTTTATATTACCAATAGTAATTAAACTACAATGTATTATTTGCCCTGAGGAAATGAACTGTTCTGGTTTTTTGTTAATACATTTTTGCATATCTTTTTTGAAGACATACAAACTCTATCTAAAGCAACGTTTATCATGAATGGTAGAATATTATAGAGGTTAATAATGAAATTTGAATGTGGAACATGTCAACTTCAAATCGTTTGGTATATACATTGTACAGATATGAATAGTCCTAGAAGACCTGTTCTAAATTTGAAAATACGGCTTAATATTTATTCAATTTAAGTAAAACTTATTCAGTTGTAAGTAATATTCAAGGACAAGTTTCTCCACTAATCAGCTTGCCCCACCACCAACTAAGCTGAGCAGGGTATCATCTGCCCCTGTCGTGTATCTCCATACCTCTCGATTAAGATGTACACGGTGTTAGTAATAACGTGATATAACTCACCCGGATCGAAATTCATTCTCTGCCTTTTATAAATAATCAAATTTCGAACCTATCTAATCTAACCTATTTTGTCTCTTTTGTTGAAGAGTTTTGATATATCGGCTGCAGGACAATGACCGCGATCATTCGGATCAGAGATCTAATCACTCACTTGAGATAATGCCATAATTTGATAACGGTAAAGAGTGTCCCATTACAAAACCAATACAAAAACACGTGTCCTTGACAGCTGCTGGTCCACAACAAATGATTCATATTGTTACTTAATGAAAATGTGTCTAAATGAATGTCTAATTGAGAATTTTCAGACTAAAGGCAGGCAACCTCATCTAAGCAAGAGATACTACCCACGTCCACGGTCCACGTTGCAGGGCCCGTACTTACAAACGATCTTTCGATAAATCAACGAAACTGATATTTTTCTAATCTGTCGTGTCGCGTGAAATTAGTTTTTGTCAATCCTGGTCCCTTATGTCTAAGGTACCAAGATTCATGGTCTTATCTTCAATTCAACCCCTATTTCACCCCCACACTGGTAAAAAATCTTATGACGTGATATTTGATGAACTTTCAACACTTATTTTACCCCCTAGGTTGTCGAAATTTCAAAAATGCTAGAAAACATGTTTTATGTTTTCTTATCAAGTGCTTAAATATAAAGTTTCATGGTTTTATATTTTAAAATTAACGACTACATGGATATATCGTTTTTTTTTTTGTCAGAGTGCTGCCACAGCTTCTATGCAGGACTTTACGTGACATCCAAACCATTGAAACCTGGGCTGTGCTTTTGTTCCTCCAGGAGTGCCACATAGTCAAGAAAGACGGTCAAGCAAGTGAAACAGATCAATGTGATATCGACAGTGTCATATGTATTTAAGGTATTGGGCTGTAGATGACAGAACAATAACATCGACGGTAAAACAGCGCTATGAATCCTTCGTTTCCATATAATATCATACTCGTAGTTAGATAGCTGACACAAAATACGACTTAGGCATAATACACAATAGTGGGTCTGAAAAGAACATGGACAAGACAAATATTTTCAAATTTCTGTGGCGAGTTAAATAGCTGAAGCAATTAGTCTAACTAGGTAAGTTTTACTTCTAGAAAGAGGACAATCAGTGAATCCATCGCTTCTGGATAGCATTTGGGAAGTTTCGCGGCATGTATTCGACTGCAGTGCTTAAAGATTCAATCTTTGGTTTATGCGTGAAGCCAGTCACAATATGTAACACCGATACATGTTCTCTTACAAAGGGTTTTATAAGGAAGCTCAAAGTCACCAAAAAGGCAATGGAGAGAAATGATTGAAGTATCTCTGCGTGATCGAATCAGAGTGGTTATTTTATAGCGTATCTACTCCATCCATAATCGATGCTTATTAACTTATTTCAATAAATTTAACAAAAATATACCAACATTATGAGTTGTCGGAAATCAAATTTCGTATTTTTTCAACACCCATCATAGTAATATACTTACATTTTCGTTTACCGCTTGAATATATATATATATGTCACTTCACTATACTACAGACTTTTTATTTTTTTTATTTCGAAAATCGAACGAGTAGCAAACGTTTGCCGTAGCGGAGCAAGAGCGTCTTATGGCAACAGCCAAATGTCCTCTTCTGGTATTTATTTTGTAGTCCCATATTGATAAGCGCATAGGACTCACTTTTATCTCTAGAATCATCGCACGTATACATATCCAAAATGATAATGTGCTATAGAAATACAAACAGGTGTTAAAATGATTTGTTTATTGTAAAGATGAAAAAGCTATTGGGTTAATTCAACAATCCTCTTCAAATGCCTTCCCATTTGTTACGTTTGTCTGTTTCACCATATAATCGTATATATGTAATAGAATATTAATCAAGAAATATTTTTGACGTGAAACGCCTTTAAAATCGCGCCGAAATATACGGGTACCAGGTTTAAAAACTGGACCGTAACGAAAAGGTCTATATCATCATACCTATTAAGGTAAAAGCTAAAAAACTATTAGTCTTAGAAACAAAAATGTGGTGTGAATATTTCACTTATATAGTCAGCTCGCTGTTATAACATTGAGTTTTTTAATAAAATACTTAAAACACCATCAATCTTGTTTTTATTTCAATCTTTTACTTTAAAAGCGATTCCCTAACATAGACGTTTCACGTTAAACCCAACGGCCGTGTGCCCCGGCACAGCCCCACCCGATTTTTTTAAAGAATGCTTAATTGGATGTTGATAACAATGAAAAGTTGTTACAAGATGAACAATGCTGATGAATTTCCTATCGCTAGATAAGATATTATTTATTCAGTGTCCTAGTTGATTATTGTACGGCAATAATTTGGTTGGAACAAGTACATGGAAGTTGAAAGCTTTCCTTGGGTTATTCGTCATATTCAATACTTTGCAGTTACATATAGAATATCGAAATGCAAAAAAGTTACCTACTTTCGTATAATTGAAGAAATATATCGTTATTCACTGAAATATAAATCCAATGAAAATGTACGATTTTCCATCCCACCTGTAGTGCAATTCTCCTAAATAAAGTCGCAGCGAGTTAGCAACGATTTAGTCTAAAAACACGTTTTTGTATTCACGTCTTTCAATCGAACTTTGATCGGACTTGAACTAGCTCGATCCAAACGTAGCGCTAAATCATAATCGTTACACTGTATTCTCCTATTTTATCGAAGTTAAACTGCACTCTAACCGCAACAGAATCGGTATTCTACTAAAGTTTAGATAAACCTGTCGATCGAGGTTGAGCTACCAAACGTCAAATTCCACGATTGAAATGCAGTTGTCATTAAATATTTATACATCTTTGGACTTTTATGCCAATTAAATAATGATTTTATACTCTAAAATCTAATAGTATCGTTTATTTTTCGATATATTTATTTTTTTAAATTCAGTGGATTTTGTCTTGATTCAGTTGGCAACATTCCCACCTCGCAATCTAAAGTTCGCTGAAATTAAGTTTTAGTTTCAATTTAGTTTTGGTTTTGTTCGGAAATGTGATACGTGAATACCGATTTTGGGTGGGACTAAGATCGAGCGATTGCTAAACTTCAACTAAATTGCGATTGTAAAAAAATACGAGAATTGCAATTCTCGTATTTTTTTACAATCGCAATTTAGTTGAAGTTTAGCAATCGCTCGATCTTAGTCCCACCCAAAATCGGTATTCACGTATCACATTTCCGAACAAAACCAAAACTAAATTGAAACTAAAACTTAATTTCAGCGAACTTTAGATTGCGAGGTGGGAATGTTGCCAACTGAATCAAGACAAAATCCACTGAATTTAAAAAAATAAATATATCGAAAAATAAACGATACTATTAGATTTTAGAGTATAAAATCATTATTTAATTGGCATAAAAGTCCAAAGATGTATAAATATTTAATGACAACTGCATTTCAATCGTGGAATTTGACGTTTGGTAGCTCAACCTCGATCGACAGGTTTATCTAAACTTTAGTAGAATACCGATTCTGTTGCGGTTAGAGTGCAGTTTAACTTCGATAAAATAGGAGAATACAGTGTAACGATTATGATTTAGCGCTACGTTTGGATCGAGCTAGTTCAAGTCCGATCAAAGTTCGATTGAAAGACGTGAATACAAAAACGTGTTTTTAGACTAAATCGTTGCTAACTCGCTGCGACTTTATTTAGGAGAATTGCACTACGGACGTCGGACAATATATCCAGAAGGCGAACTTCGTCCTGAGGTTACAAATCTTACCTTCTAAATCAAATCTTAAATCCTTAGATAGGTGCTAGTTAGAAATTGAATCAGTAATGGTCTTTCAATCGGAAGATTCTGGAGACCAGAGATCGACTCAGCCGTCTATCAATGTTTTTTTGCTTTCGAATTTCACATGAACATTTATTTCACGCTTCAACGGTGAACGAAAACGTCGTGAGACAACCTATACATATATACCTACGACGACCAAGCAGCGTGGTTGATAAAGGCCTCATGGTCGTTTTCACCAACCTTGTCTTAGCTTAGGCGACACCTAAGTGACATGCTGTCACTTTTTGTATTAACTGAAAAGAGTGAGACAGCATGTCTCTTAGGAGTCGCCTAAGCTAAGACAAAGTTGGTGAAAACGGCCCTAATTGTCCCAATGTTATTAGTTAGGGTTGGCTCGTTACTCTCGGCTGGGATGGATATCAACTGTGATGATGATATAATTATCACATACTAGCTGGTTCCCGCGACTTCGGCTGCGCAGGATTAGTATTTTGAATAGCTTAAGTTAGCGTGGCGTATCCTTACTAATATTATATCCTTTAGCAGGTCGTAACCGTGGCTGAAGTAAATAAGATCTCAAGACTTAATCTCAAACTATATTTCGTGAAAATAAAACTATATACAACAAATTCATTCTTTGGTTCTCCCATCTGACAACCACGTCAAAAAAATAATCAAACAAAACTAAACTTATTTAATAGACCACCGAAAACAGTGATGACACTCCAAGGAGGAGGCGAGCTATGTATTATACCGGTCGGGACGACGGATGTTCCTCCTTGGTCGGCGATCGGCTATGGCTATAATCCTTACTAATATTATAAAGCAGAAAGTGAGTTTGTTTGTTTGTTTGTTCCGCTATCACCGAACTTGAACTGATTGCTTTGAAATTTTGAAGACGTAAAGATAAAAGTCCGGATTAAATGATAGGCTCTTTTTATCCCGGAAAAATCATCAGATCCTACGGGATGCGCAATAAAGGCTTCGCTCTAAAACTACTGCACAAATTTTCATGCGGTTTTCATCAATAGATAGAGTGATTCTTGAGCAAGGTTTTGCGGTATTTTTTTATCTCGGAAAACGGGTAATCTCACGGGAAGCGCGATAAAACCTTCGCGCCATAAACCGACTTCCGCGCATATGTAGCCGTGGGCAAAAGCTATGACCCTTAACCCTCTATAGACTCAATCCTGAAATCTTATAAATTATAGCCTATGTGTCATTCTGATATATAAACTTAAAAACCATCCATTATTCCGGGATATTATAAATTAAAACCACCGAATTGAACATCATGTCAATGTATTATATTCCATTTTTAATATTAGCTGTCAAACATCTAAAGAGGTAATAACATAAAAATTATGTCATAGACAGTAGTTTTTATACGAAAGAGTAATAAATATATCTCCATACAAACTTTGGCGCTTATAATATTAAGTGGGCATTATGTTTAGAGATCGGATAATCGGATGCATATTTACGTAAAGTTAATTTTTGGCTCACAAATTATGGAAGCGGCTTTTTAAAATACATTTTGTTAAATAAAAATCCCGGGAAAATACGGGACTGCAAATTTAACGTAGTGATATTGTTTGAAAATTACTAAATTAGCACGTGGTATTTATTTTCAAAAGACCGAGACTCCGGGTTCATTTATACAACTATGCTTACGTATTTACACGAAGTTTAGTTTCAGTTCCCCGTGCGATTTATGAATGTACGATTTATTACATGAAGAGTGTTATACGAAAGTAGTGAGCTAGTTTGACTAAAACAATAATCAATTAAATAATTGAATAAAAAAACAGAAATGGTGAAAAATTTTATTTAACAAAACAATAAAAAGCCGTTTCCATACTTTGTCTTAAACTAACTTTAGGTAAATATGCATCCGATTATCCGATCTCTAATTATGACCGTTTTGTCTGTAAAAACGACAATAAAAAACCTAGCCTGACAAACTCTTGCCTTGGTGTAGAAAGATTTTTTTCTTTGTTTGTATGCACGTACAAGGATTTTGTTCCTAATCTTATATTTGTTTTGGCGTAAATAAATGTCGGTAAAGGCCAATGTTCAATAAAGATACGGTCTTGATTTATTCAATTTTGTTAAATTCATGTCTCATGGCTTCACGTAACCAATCTTTTTTACGGGTTGTATCGTGGAAAATGGAAGTGGACCGACGTCTGCCCTCCAACGCACGAAATTCCAAATTACACCAAAGAAGAAGAAGACTAGGGCTTGTAATAATCTAGATTTTTTAGAATCTGGTTTAGCTAATCTATGTTGTAGTCTCATTCCACCTTTAAAAAGACCTTAAGTTAGACGGAGTTTAACATAAATTAACAAGTCAGGCATATAAGAACTGTAGAAAGATTACATCAGGGCCGTTAATTTGGGTACCTCCTTATTACCTATTTCTGCTGCAAAGCAATAATATTCATAATTTCGCTTACTATGTCTCGGTGTGAAGGAAAAGGTAGGCAGTGATATATACATGTATTATATTCAATAAATACTACTCAGTCACTCTTTAGCACTCAGCAAACTAAACATATAACTCTTAAACATATAAAATATCTCACTTACTAAGTTTAGTTTATAGTACAACTTATTAAGTTTTGATCCAATACCTACGATAGAATACTATTTATGTTATGTCCGAGCGACAGGTACATAAACTAAAGTCGCGTGTTTAGTTTAATTTCAGAAAAGGAGAAGTGAGTTCAGTGGCACCGATAACTCCGCTGCAGGCATATGTAGAAACATCACGTCAAAAAATGTCCGCCTGTTTTTAAAGACGACTAAACTTAACGAAGAGTAATAATAATATATTATAGGTATCGATTTAACCTACGTCTGGCACACGGCCGTCAGTGCGGCCGCACCTAGGGACGAAGCGATACCGTTGAGGTATCGATACCCTTACTCGATACAGTATCGCTCATCAAGCATCGATACTTATTCGGTATCAATTAAGAAGTATCGGATACCTAATATAATATGTATCGATTTAAGTTACGGCTGGCACACGGCCGGCAGTGTGGCTGCACCTAGGGACGAAGCGATACCGTTGAGGTATCGATACCGTTACCCGATACAGTATCGCTCGTCAAGCATCGATACTTACTCGGTATCGATTAAGAAGTATCATTTAATTAAAAATCATTGTCAACCTTAGATTTTAAAACTTTTTTGTGAATGGACACAATAAAAACCGTATTCCATGTGGAGCGAATAAAAGTATGTCGGAATAATTGCATTTTTTATATATCTGTACCATACTGATATACTTCCATATGCCATAAATGTTGATATTCGGTATTTCAAAATTGTTGGATTTCAAAACCTTGATTTAAAATGACGTTTGTTTGATATTACAGTTTATCGCCTAATCGTAATCTATGTGATAAAATATTGGTAAGGTACACACGTTATTACTATTCCTTTACCCTCGACATTGATATTTATTAATTTAGTGACATAAAGGGGTAATTATAGAAGATAACCTTCTTTAAATAATTCTGCCAGATACAATTGTAACTAGTAATAAGTGTGCGTGAAACGGAACGTTTAAATGAAGCCAAACGCCAAACAATGTCATCGAATAAAAGTAAACAAAAGAAGCAAAATATGACGTTAGTTTGAAATTTTACTGAAAACAAATGAGTTTAAAATGTAATTCAGAATTGGTACTTGTTATTTAATGACGTTAAATTATATTGTTATTAAATTGTGTGTTAATTCACTTCATAATAAATTATGCAATTCAATGTGTAACTTATGTAAATCAAAATCACAGGAAATGGTCTGTTGCAAAAAATGACTAATGACTAATTTACATCGAAATCATGGATACTACTTACAGGGAATTATTTAAACTCTACGATTTAATACAATGTGGTGAGCTAAAGTAAGTATATGTATATTGATCCCAAACGATTAATACTAATGGTACAACCATTAAACGACTTTTTGTTGACAGATTCCCATGATGGTAAAGTCATGTAGTAGAAAAGTGATAATAGTTTTGTTAAAGTTTTCTAAAGATAATGTTATTTGAATAATCCACATTTTTTGCTGATATATATATATTAGTTCCATACTGTTAATAAAATTAAATTTTCAGATCTGTTGAATCTTTTTTAAACAACAACACAATCAATATAAATGAAGTTTTACCCTGCATGGGTATAAGTGTTCTTCATCTTGCAGTGGGTATAGACCCCCTTGAATGTTCAAAAAAATGTACAGAATTGTTATTGAAATGTGGAGGCAATCCAAATTTGAGGTTTGTATTTTTTAAATGGCACAATCCTCGCACATGATACATCAATCTTAACCTTATTTTTGAAACATACTTCAATTATACATAAAGGAATAAACTTTACTACTTTAACCAAAATAAAACACATATTCTTTTTGAAAACTTTCAAATTTATTCATGCAAATTCAATAAATTAATACATCCTGACACTTTAGATATTAATAAAACAAACATTCCAGCAATGATGATGGCATTACACCAGTCCATATAGCTGCAATATGGGGTCGTGTGGACAACTTGAAACTCCTTATAGGATGTGGAGGTGACCCTTCCCTGCGGGACATGGATGGGCACTCTGCTTTCGATTATGCTGCAAGGGAACAGCAGTGGGAAGTTTTTGACTACCTCCACAATGTGATTGATCAGCTTGATGACTCGCTGGGATCTGGGTGTGCTTATACTTTAGATTTAGGTATGTAACATCTTCCATTAATTCATTATTTTTATCATAATTATAATTTTGTCTTATGTAATTTTCTTCTTATCAAAAAGAAAATTACAATGTTGGTTTAAAAAGTTTCATATAAATCAACCAATATAAAAATTAATAATATTTATATTCTTTTATTTGGCAGATAAAGTATTATTGACTACAGATCAATTTGTAGCTGAATATGTACCTGTGGAAAGACATAATTTATGTGATAAAACAGAACCAAGAAAGTCTGAGATGATCCGTGAATGGTGTGAAAAAACAAGTCTAGTAATCAATAAGCTATACCCTACAATATTAAATGAAACTTACCTTTTAGAAAATGTATCTATACCTTGGAAGAGTATGGGTGTTACCAAAAATGATACTCATAAACACTTTGAAAATAATGTGATACACCAACCCAAAACTAGTGAAATCAATGATAGCTTTAAAACTTGCTTATCAAAAGTCCCATATGAAGTGGAAATAAGTGGAATACACCAACTAGAAATAACAAAGGACCAGTCTACAAGCTGCTCTTGCCTCAAACAAAATAACAATACAGAGTGTAATAGAATGAGCATTTATGAGAACTTCTCTCTACCTGGATCTCCCAACAGTATTATGCATAGAAATTATAACACAAAAACATCGTTAAAAAAATGTAAACAATGTGTTTCATCACTATGTACGACAATGAAGCAGGTGTTAACCCTTGAAGAATCATCACTCTTAACCAATGATAAATCAAAATCACAAGAAGACTTGGACACAGCTATGGTTATGGTTCAGAATAAGAGTAATGAGTTTTTGTCAAGTGAGATTTCCTCTGTGACCGATCTAAATATGAACACCAGGAGATCGTCAGCTAGTAGTGGGGTTAGCAGTAACTATTCTGGGGGTAGTATAATTATTGCCAGCATGGAAGAAGAATATAAGTATGAAGATAAAAAAGAACATGTTGTGTTTATTGAGAAGAGACTAAACACATCACCTCTTGTGTATGTATTTATAATTAAACCAGACCTATTCAGCTATAAAGTCATTACCAAAACACACTTGAACCATTGTTATTGATCAATAAGAATGTTCAGATTCTTAAATGAATTGATAATCAATTTATCGCATATAGCCCGATGTATTTGAATTTTAACACAGTTGCATTTAGATATATCTCATCTAATTATAATGGTCTTGTAGAAAATGTTTAACAATGTCATTTCTTTTGTAAATTCCTTAAAATAATTTTGCTCTCACTTTGTAGACTACCAATTAACCTAAATATCAATTAAAAATGCTATATTTATGTAGTATGTAAATGGTAGATGGTCAAAAATATGTAGATAAATTAATGGTTCATTTTTTTTTTTTTTTAATTAATTTTATTTTAGCTCACATTCAAGGAAACACTACATATTTTGATATTACTTCCATCTTTAGTATTGAATTTCTATTATCAATGGTTCATTTGATGTTTTTCCAATTAATATTAATTACGGCGATAATAAGTCGGTAGCAAGTTTTGATGACTAATAATTAATATGAATATGTTAACAAAGTATCCCTGAAAAACATTATTAACATTTTTCATATATATATATATATATATATATATATATATATATATCATGGCATTTTTTAGATTACCATTAGAAGATACAGGAGATGCACATCTGGACCACACCATAGTCTCAGTAGCATCATCCCTGCCTGCTTCAGTGCAATATGACAATAACACTCTAAGGGCAGAGCTAATTAAATTAGGCTTCACTCCAGGACCTATTCAAGAATCCAATAAAACGCTGTACCTAAAGAAGCTACAGACCTTAAAGAAAAATCCAATAGTTGTCAACGACCGAGGAAAAAGTAAGTTACAATTTATTTATGCTAATATTATAAAGAGGAAAGATTTGATTATTTGTATTCAGTGGCCTCTAAAACTACTGAATAGATTTATTTTGCTGAATATTTGTATAAGAATAGGGACCCGGGAAAGGATATACAACTATTTTACTATGTGGGGGGGAATTTCCTATGGGAAAATCTAATGACAATATCTGAATGTAGTCTAATGTAATAGGAATGGTTGGGTTGGGAAGGAAATCTGATAAATTTTACCTTTGGAAAGTATGTCTTTAGTAGGCGAAGTCATGGGCAGAGATCTAATTATATATAGTTTACAATTGTTTTATCTTAATACAGTTAATAGTTTTATAATTAAATAGGAATGTTGAAAAAAAAGTCTTTCTTAGTAACTGAATATATCATTGACCTATTTATGGTTTCAGAATGATAACTTTTCTCTAGCTTTCAAAATATAAAAAATATATTTTTGACATTATTATTACAAAATAATATTGTCAATTTAAAACAATCATCAATATATTAGACAGTGTTTGATAAAATTTTGTGTGTAATCTACAAATATTAATTAATTTACAATGGTATTGAAACAATTGAAATTGTCAAGTGAAATTTTAAGTAAATTGCTAGCTTCAAAGGGTATGTAATAATAATAACACTACTGTATCTGAAAGTTATTTTTCAAGTATATTTAGAAAAGTTCTGTATCCAAAAATAATTTGAAGATGAAATTATTAATCTATGATATTATTAAGGTTTGACTTGGTACTGTCTATGAATAATATTGCTTGCTTCCTATAATTGTCGAGAAATTACTCAATTGTTTTTTATTTATTGAGATATCAACTACATTTTTCACTTCACAGCCATCCTATAAATGACATCATCATTTAATAAATAATTATTAGCTTACAGTGTAGAGCTTGAGAAGTCATTTCATACGGATGAGTGGATGAAAAATCTGACGTCGTATATTGCGTTAGAGAACAAAATGCGCGCTGACTTCGCCAATACGAACAAGAAATGGCGCGAGGGTTCCACTAAAACTTCATTCACATACCTTCTTTTGGACCCTCGTCTAACTGACAATTTGCCATTGAGAGCTGGACGGCAACCTATTCTTGAGACGTGGAAGACTTTCGTTAACTCTATATTCTATGTTGGGAAAGGTAAGTTTATATATATACTCCCATCATTTATTACAAAAACGCGAATTTATCATAATTTCTAGTAATAATCATATTAAAACTATTAGCAAACAATAAAATGTGTGTACCTTTCCGTCGATCTAGACATACTCCACTCTTCCACGTTCCCCACTCGCACACGAGGTAGCTGCCCAAGCTTATAACAGCCAATATTCAAATTAGACCTTTTTTATTTATCTAGAAATATTTTAAAAATAAAATAAATAAATATCACCTTGAGGCTATAAGTCAGCCTTAATCATGAAATACGAAGATGAAAGCATACACACAAAACAAGCACATAAGACACAAACACACACACGCACACACAGAAAGACACACACACACACACACACAGAAAGACACACATATGCACACCTAGAAAATAACATGTTAAAACTTTATTTTTAATATTAATTAATTAATATATAGGAACCGACCTATATAGTATTGTAGTACGAAATGTAGTTCTCTTTAAGTCATAATTCTTATCAAAATTTGTAATCCCTTTTTGACTTTACTATGTATAAAAATATTTGTGACATATATTTATTGTAACGCTGTTGGATAACTGAAATAAATAAAAACGTTAAGTTTCGTATCTACATCCTGCTTTGAATAAACAGAATCCCAGTCAGCTTTTTGGATATCTGCCACAAATGCTTATCTGCTTGTCTATTATTACGTGAAATTATTTTATTATGGCATAAATTGTAATTGAATGTAGCTTAGCATGTAATATAGCTACAGTAATCATTTCATAAGAGCCTGTTGAGTATGTGATTGTGGGTTTGGATTTACTTTATTTTCATAATACTTTCTGTAGTTCCTTCAGTCAAAATCCTATGTCTATTTTTCGGTAGCTCGGTCTTATCTATTTCGCAGCAGTGTTGCTATGTTTTTACATTTGTACTCCAAGGACTCGTAGTCCATGCCCTTTAATTAAATATTACAATTCTCTTAAGTAACATGTACTCAATTTTATTTATTTTACGCAGCTAACAATATATATACAAAATACTCATTTAAACTTACGCTATATATCGCACTATTCCTGGAAAAAGAAAGTATGTGATTTTCACCTACTTTTCAGGAGCTTAAAAATTTTGAACCACTCCAATTCCTCCGCTAAAACAAAATATTCTAAAAATAATGACATGGTGCTTCTTTCCAGGAAAACGTTCGCGTCCCTACTCGCATCTGTATCAAGCACAGACACTGTGGACGAGTAATTTCAAGTCTACGCAGGACAAAAAGGTGCAGAAAATCCTGGATATCTGGTCGGACCAGGTTGGTGTCATCTGTTTGCATGTATTCCAGAATGTGATCCCTGCAGAGGCTTATACGAACGAAGCTGCCATGATAGACGTTTTGGGGTTAGGCAATTTAAAGAACTTGAAAACTGGGAATTACTATGGGATAGTAGCTTCGTGGCCACTCAAAGAGAGAAGAATGTTAGGCTTGTATCTGCTTTACAAGGCCCTTCAAATTTTTCTTAGCGAGGGCGAGAGACAGTTGAGACCTGATGATATAGACTGACAAAAATTCGGACTTATTATTAAAAATAATAAAATATATTATTATTGTTGTTCTCAAATGCTTTTATATACTCGAAAGACTGTTATTAATACTTCTAAAGCCCTTTCGTATATTGACTAAAGATTCAATAACACTTATTGAATCTTATTAAAATTAACTGTTTGAATATTACACTGCATGTATTAAAATTATATAAATGACTATTTCAATATTTTTTTTAATATGAATTAACAACTATAGGAATTAAATACATGAGTAACAACTTTATAGAATTACTGCTTGGTTTTTTTAGCATAATAAATGAATATTGGTGGTTTAAACTGACTGGGTTCCAAACTTTAGATACCTTTTTCTTATCCTCGAGGCAAACTAGACCTTAAATTGTATGTGTTTTATTAAAAATCATGTTTAATATGATGAAAGAATAATAATTAGACAATAATGCTTTAAGTAATTGCTTGTATTCATGTGTGTAGGTTGTGTTAGAATTGATTTGAATTTATTATATTCAAATTTTTATATGTTTTTCTTTTAATTTCAATTTGTATATAAATTGTACTTGTTGTTTATAAATTATTACTATGACAGAACTTTTACTAAAGTGCATTTATTGTATAAAGCGATTTGTAGATTTTTAATTTTGTATTGGTCCTTGTATTAATTTTTGATACTAATTTATTTTAATAATAATTTTGTTTTCATGACGTTGAATAAGTAATATTATATAATTACAAGAGGTAAACATTATTTGTAACGTACTTAAATTATTTTATGTAATGTGATATTTATTCAGGGTTTCAGTTTGTTTGATCACTAAAGTTTTAGTGTGTCCTATCATCCTATGTAACGTTCTCGAGATGCTCTTAGAAATATATCATGAATGATGATAACATACTAAATTCTTAATTTAAATGTTTTTTTTTACCCCAAACATTAAAATAAGTAAGCGTAAATCAAGTTTTGAATTATATACATATATAATTCTCAATCAATTCAGATTATAGAATGTTTGTCCTTAAATTTTAATTAATTGCAATTATTTTTATATTTCATATTCATTCCTTAACCAATTCGTAATTCTTAGTATGTTTTGAAACTAAATAACATAACTGTATATAACATTGTTTATTTGGTATGATATATAAGGTCAAAATAATAAGTTGACCTGTCAGTGAATTATTTATAAACTATAACCTTTTATTTAGTTTGAATTTCTATGTTGGCACGACTGATAATTGCCATATTTTAAGTAAATTGTCGACGTTAACCTCGTTTACCAAGGTGTATTTTATTTTTGAACAGTTTTAGCTAAATAATCAATATAATAACACATTTTTAGAAAAGGTGTATTGTAAACTGAGTTTTTGATTTATTTATTTACTATGGAAAAATATAACAATTATCTATTTATTTTTCTTGTATCTGATTACAAGTGATAAATGGTGCCTTGACCTGAAGCAGTAGATAAAACAAAGAACAATACCAAAAAATATTTAAGATCCCATTCGAAAGACAAAGTGATCAATCACTGATTTTTTATCAATCAAAACGAGTGCTTAACACAAAAACAAAATGTTTTCGTAATCTTTATCTTTCAATAAATCTAGACTTTTAACAAATGTCTTACCGAGTTATCTCTACTAGACCTGAATTTGTCAGATTTGAAATTAGTGTCAAGTGGGCGAGAAAGATTGAAGTGATCTCGAAACCCACTCAATGTGTAGTTGCGGATATTTTGAAGCTGCCATAGACAATTGCAGATAAAGTCTATTATTGCGACATTGGTAGTTTTGTATTAAACAAGTAACCATTAATTATCTGTTATATAAACACAAACTTATTGTTGAAAAATATCAGTACTGTATAATTCCGCTACGTTCCGCTGTTGAAAATTAAGGTTATAAAATTCGCTAGCATGCTGATATGTATCTTTATTGCTATCAACATATTGAAACTGACAAATAGTGCCTTTACATGGCTACTGACTTAAAAGTCTTCAATATGACAATTATCAATAAATAAATAATTCAAGTCTCAGACATAAAACATTTCTCAATGGAGTATCCATTCGCAATCTTCTCCGCATCGCGAATTATGATCAAGATGATCACGACGTGGTGTACGTTTATCCAAAAACATTTAATTTGCCGTTCCCTTGCCTTTTATAACTCGCGTATGCGCGCGTAATATGCATAATAACCGTAAAATGACCACAAGCCAAAGTACATTAAACAATTTGCCTATAATATTACCGTCTTGGTTTTTTAACACGGAACACGTTATAATTTTAATAACAATAATATTAGTTTCATTTATTCACCTATGCACGTACCTTTTTACTTTTAATTATAATTTAGATGAAGCAGTATTGTACTTGAAAATTATTTTATATTTGTGTAAGCTTTAATTTTTGACAATATGTTGCAATATTTTTCACATTTATAGATTAAGTTACCATAAACATTTTTTGAATGTGTGTAAACTGTTACCGACTAGTCATACCTCACAATTTTTGTAATTGCACATGACAATGATGTATGTAGTATTACTTAAGTTAATATACTCGTAAGACTTAAGGCAATTGAAATAAAACACATGTGTAAGAAATAATTTGTCTTTATTATTCCTCTTTTTTAAACGTCTCGAGTTCTTTTCTAAGAAAATCAAACTTGGCTTTAGTTACATCAAAAATACATAAACGTTTAATATATCAATACATTAAATACAATGACGTGAAACCAAATCCACTGGTAGTCATATAAAATAAAGAAAGCGTATTTTCGCATGTACGCGTCACTGGAATACTCCAGCCAGTATTTATGACCATACTCATAACAATTAAATTAGTTTGTTTTTTCTGTATATCTTAAAACTTCGCTGTGAATGTCCCATTTGCATAGGACCTTACTATATAACATTGAAGTCATCGAACGCGCACATACTGTAATAACGATTTCCGGTGGTAGCAAACAATCTCAACAGAACTAAGCTAAAGCAAACATAAGTGCACTCTATTTCTTAAGTAATTAATGTAAGTACAGTATCATTTTTAATTAGATGACCACAAACTGATAGTTGAATATAATTATCAGCTGTCACTGAATAATGATCAATTGTCTACTTTCATTGTTAACTTTCACTGAACTATGAACCTTTAGTTAAACTTGGCCCTAATTAAAAATCCCATTAGTATGTGGCATAATCTACTGATTGGAGTGTTCCATAATAAAATGAAACGATCAGTCTGTGCAATCATATGCACTGAGCTCTGCGTTTGAGATCATGATAGCTATCTTACCCATGCTCTCGTTACATTCATACAATGTTTCGTTTGAAAATAATGCTTGCCTTTTTAATTACAAGTACGCTTAACAAGTTTGGCTTTCAGATTGCCCTTATGTTTTATGTACACAGTTCCATAATTCGTGTGCTGCCGTGTTGGAAACTATATCTATGTTATTATTCACTAGTGAAAAATGATAAAATGTTTTATTGTAAAATTACACAATACACAATTTAATTAAAAAGAAATTTCTAAAATAATATATCGCTGGATAATGCTTGATTAGTGAATGTTTCAGAATAAATTTCATTCAATTTTATACAAAATCATCTATGTGGTAATACTACGTATATTGCGGTGCAATATAACTGCATCGACTATTAACAAAATTTACTATTTAATGTTTATTAAAACATGTCTATTTCTATTGGCAATTAATGAAATCAAATATTCGTTACATATTTATGTAAACATTGGTAATTTAGGCCTACCAAACGTGCAATCGAGTTTGTAACAACGGGTACATACAATATGTGAAGACTAAGCGTGTGAGCCAGCTCTTAAATCACCAGAAGTAGCGACAGTTCCATAAGTTAAGAGTTGACGTTGTTTAAATGTGTCTAAAGACATTTCATGAAAATAATATGTTTCTACATTCAATAATCTGTCTACATTAGTTAAATCTCTAGAAATGCAGTCGTCCGATATTTTCCTCACGTTTTATACTGCATCAGTACAGTCTGTCAAGAAAGTATTGAGAATAAACGAGGGCTACACATTTATCACCAAGAGCCCGTTCCATATGGCAACACCGCAACCTTTATTATTTAAAACAGTTTTGAAAATATTTTTCACTTATTTTTGGGCATAGTATGAATAATAAAACTTTATATTAGCTTTAGTTCAAATACTTTGTTGATTAATAATAAAAGAAACCAAAATTCAAGTATGCATAAAATTTTGGTGAACCAATTTGGAAGACTTGTATGAAAGTCTAAATGTTGGAAGTAAATATTTGCCATTTCAAAACTAAAAAACTGTACTTATTATTTAAAAATTATACAATATTCAGACGTGTTTTATATAATAATTACAATGATAACAAATAAACTGTCACTTTAGAACTGTGGTTTAAGTGTTTTTTGAGCTTGATCGACCATACCATTTTAGTTCTCGCATTGGTGACAATTAGTGACCTGTTAATGTATGAAAATGTTAACTGAGTTTATATGAAAACAATATGATATGTTTCGATCAGGCTCCAAAACTAGAAAACTTATATTAAGGCTACAAGGGCTCTAAAGACAGTTACATGTCAAGAATTTTTATGATATACAAATTTGAAATTGATGTTGAAACATGAGAATTCCATAATGTGATAACTTTATTACTATATGTGGTGACCACAAAACACCGAACACTAGCGAAGATATAACAGCTGCACAGTTAAAATTACAGATACGCTAGTCCCTTGCATGTGAGAATATTGGACTAAGAAGGATTTTATTTTATAATTAAAAGCCAGACATACACAAAGTATAGCAAATGCAGATCACACCACAACTCTATAGGATGCTCTCTACGGCTTACGTTATACATAGTTCACACTAATCGAGATAGAGTATGGTTTGTGCACGCTACGACCCAAGTAATGATCACAATGACGCCCTTAACATAATCTACACTCTTAACATTTAATCATTAATCTTACAATTTAAAATCTACAACGCTTGCTTTCTTCGTGGAATGCAGTATTCATAAATAAACGATCTTACTATGCTGTATTCGCGTGACAAAATTTTGTAGGGGCTTCAAACATCAGTACAATGCCCAGAAGGAGAATCAAAGAATTCGATGTTGACTATACATTAAAACCTTAACGCTAGCAAAGTACTTTAATTTACATGTACCACTAATATTTACAACTAGTTTGTGCTTCCACTAGTTAACATACAAAATATACGGAGAGACCGCACTCCGAACGGGGAACACCGATCACAACAGCCACAGGGGAGTCCAACACAACACTACGGAAAGAATTCAGGCAATCCAACATTCTAAAACATTCAAAGCGTTCACATACACGTCGTGGGTTACGCGAGATCACAGTGTTTTACGAGATAGTCTGAAGAAAACGCACTTTTTAGTTCACTTAGTCACTTTCACTTGTCACTTCCGGGTGGGGGTCGATTGCCCCCTTGGGGGGTGCTGGATCACTTGGGGGGAGTCGGGAACGAGTTGACCACAGCCTGTGTGCTGGCCAACACAGCCGCCGCTGCAACAAATCGCGCGTTATTGCGCCTGAACTGACCGAACGCATCCGAATGCATCTCTAGTCTTCCCGCGAGTGCTACCGGCCGCCTGCAACCAAGTACACTACATTACGCCGGCGCTAGAGATGCATTTGGCAACGTTGGGCTCATTGATTTACCCAGTCTCTCTATTATTTACGCGAGAAAACCTTCAAAATTTTGCCAATAAGCCCAAACAAGTGTCCCTGTAAATATGTAAATTTCTACAAGTTCGCATACCTACTCGTCTTTCGCATCGCGATTCCTCTAAAGTGCAATGCAGAGTTTCGTAGTTCCCTCGAAATGTATATTAAAGACAAAGATACAGTGCAAGCACTAGGCGTAGTGATTACAATCCGGCGTCATTTTCAGTCCGGCCGGATTAATTAAATCAAGTAGATTTTCTCTTTTTAGTACAAAATAAGTGAGTTAATCAAGTGTCACTGCACTATGAAGGTAGTTTATAAAAAATAAATCACAAATATATAAAATCGACTTTACTTCCTAACCAATGTTAAGACAAATATACAACAAGGAAACAATTAAAATTTAGTAGTGTAGGTAACTAGTAATAATTTTACGACGTAACGAGTAGCTCAGTCTTTTTAGATTTCACTTTCACAGATAGATCAATTTATAAGTAACAATATTAATTATCAAGTAACTATAATATCTAATAGATACAATTAACCTTACGTAATTAACTGAAATGAGATCAAAATCATTATTAAACTATTTGAGAATGCTAACAAACAAGTCTTATAGCTATTTATGTTTGTGACAGATACCATCATGATTACTAACTGCTAGCACCGGATCCGGTTTTCGGATCCGGTATATTGGTACCGGATCCGGATATTTATGTTTGTGACAGATACCATCATGATTACTAACTGCTAGCACCGGATCCGGTTTTCGGATCCGGTATATTGGTACCGGATCCGGTAACCATTAAATGATGCCGGATCCGTTTTTCCGGATTGCAATCCCTAAGTGTCGGGGGTGTCGGGGTGTCGAGGTGTCGGGGTGTCGGGGTGTCGGGGCGTCGGGGTGACGGGGCGCGGCGTACCTGGGTAGGGCGGCGGGTAGAGCGGGTAGCCCAGGCCGACGTGCGTGTGGTGGTGCGTGTGCACGTGGCGCTGCGGCGGCGGCGAGCGCGCCGCTTCCTTGGGCGTCTCGGTACGTACCTGGGTAGGGCGGCGGGTAGAGCGGGTAGCCCAGGCCGACGTGCGTGTGGTGGTGCGTGTGCACGTGGCGCTGCGGCGGCGGCGAGCGCGCCGCTTCCTTGGGCGTCTCGGTACGTACCTGGGTAGGGCGGCGGGTAGAGCGGGTAGCCCAGGCCGACGTGCGTGTGGTGGTGCGTGTGCACGTGGCGCTGCGGCGGCGGCGAGCGCGCCGCTTCCTTGGGCGTCTCGGTACGTACCTGGGTAGGGCGGCGGGTAGAGCGGGTAGCCCAGGCCGACGTGCGTGTGGTGGTGCGTGTGCACGTGGCGCTGCGGCGGCGGCGAGCGCGCCGCTTCCTTGGGCGTCTCGGTACGTACCTGGGTAGGGCGGCGGGTAGAGCGGGTAGCCCAGGCCGACGTGCGTGTGGTGGTGCGTGTGCACGTGGCGCTGCGGCGGCGGCGAGCGCGCCGCTTCCTTGGGCGTCTCGGTACGTACCTGGGTAGGGCGGCGGGTAGAGCGGGTAGCCCAGGCCGACGTGCGTGTGGTGGTGCGTGTGCACGTGGCGCTGCGGCGGCGGCGAGCGCGCCGCTTCCTTGGGCGTCTCGGTACGTACCTGGGTAGGGCGGCGGGTAGAGCGGGTAGCCCAGGCCGACGTGCGTGTGGTGGTGCGTGTGCACGTGGCGCTGCGGCGGCGGCGAGCGCGCCGCTTCCTTGGGCGTCTCGGTACGTACCTGGGTAGGGCGGCGGGTAGAGCGGGTAGCCCAGGCCGACGTGCGTGTGGTGGTGCGTGTGCACGTGGCGCTGCGGCGGCGGCGAGCGCGCCGCTTCCTTGGGCGTCTCGGTACGTACCTGGGTAGGGCGGCGGGTAGAGCGGGTAGCCCAGGCCGACGTGCGTGTGGTGGTGCGTGTGCACGTGGCGCTGCGGCGGCGGCGAGCGCGCCGCTTCCTTGGGCGTCTCGGTACGTACCTGGGTAGGGCGGCGGGTAGAGCGGGTAGCCCAGGCCGACGTGCGTGTGGTGGTGCGTGTGCACGTGGCGCTGCGGCGGCGGCGAGCGCGCCGCTTCCTTGGGCGTCTCGGCGCGCGGCCCTTTGCCTTGCGGGGACTTCGCGTGCTCCTGCAACCGACAGACGTTATATATCGACATTCACACAAAATCCTAACAATAGGGTACTTCCCTCTACATTAGAAAAGATCTAAAAGCATATAACTATGATAGCTTATGCATTAAATAGTCGGAATCATCATGTTTAAGTGCATAAAATAACAAAAATAATATAAAAATTAGTTTCAAAGTATTCACTTTTTTAATCTAATACGTAAAACAAGAGCGAAACATAGGCCGCCATGTCGTGACGTCATAAGGTACTGTAAACTTATGCGTGTCAATGTCATTATGAAACATAGTACGTATAAAGCCGCAAAACAATAAAAAAATAAGTTTGTAAGTTGCTTTTTTAATGTAAGAGAACGTTATAAATACGTAAGTTAAATTAAAATCGCACGTGAATCACACTATGCAAAGCAGTTTTGTAAAAGGAGATAGTACGAATTTACGAAAAATAAATGCATTAATGGTCGGAAAATTCTTTGCTGCAAATCTCGACTTTTGTTTTGCCGAGTTACGCAGTATTAAAACATCGATGTCAGTATTACTCTTTTATTATTATTCCTTTATTAGTTGTTTATATATAAAAGATAATAGCTCATTTTTACTTATGAGTATAATAATACATAGCATCAAACATAGAGCTTTGTTTATTATTTACATGCCGTATTGACGTCATCGCTACAGAGTAACAACTCGTGCGGCGCCTTAGTCTAATTACGCGCGAAATTTGAAAATATTAAATTTTAATGCAATTTTTATAGTTTTACTGACACGCAAGGATCAAATTAAGATTCTTTTCAAAAAAGAGATTAATTCCCTATTAATCTATATTGTGTGTTTTAATAATTACTCCATTTTAGTAAGTATTATATTGTATTATTTAAAAACAGGATCGTACAACGATGACATAGTCCAAGGAGTATCAAAAATAGATCAAAGAATATATATGTACTCGGGGGAGAAGAACAGTAACTCAATAGAAAAAAATGCGAACACAATGTTGTAGTTGTATTACTACTAGCGCCATGGCGGAATAACCTGCGAAACAAAACGAGCGGGGGAATATTTCAAATGGTAAGTGGAATACCCATTTACAACTACGAAAATTAAAATTTTTGACCCCTTGTAGGGTCCTTGGTTCCCAAATATTGATAACTTTTTATGCTTTATTTATGTATGCATACTGGTATTATTATCTCATCACAAAAGGTCCAAACGAATATTCATGTATTATGTGTCACTTTTCACGTTTTCCATTTTAAAAGCCAGTAAACAGTTTTAAATTAAACAATAACACTATTAACTAAACTAATTATAATTACCTAACATAACCTAAGAAAACGTCCTTTCGCAATATTAGACTAAGAAAACGTCCTGTCGCAAAATAGTAGGTAACACTATATTTTGAAACAAACAACCTGTTGCTAATAATCACATATCACACACGAGACGACACAAAATCGCTGTACTTGCGGATAATTAAATATCAACAACAATGCGGTCGGCAGTTCGGTTGACAAACCAAATTCCGATCGTCAGTAATCAGGTAATCAGTATGACCAGCAGCAATAATTCTTTTAAATATTTCATATAGTATACTTCCACAACACCCACATACGAAAATGTTCGATGTGTGCAAGAGCAAAAACTTGTTAGGAAGTTAGACCCTGGCATAGATATTTACATTAACCTATGTGACATCTTCCCCTTTAAGATAATAGACAATTTAAATGACAACTTAGAATACACTCTGTGGTTTGTGTTTATAGAAGACTCGATCTCCTACTCCTACTTCTAGCGGCGTCAAGTGTTTACTGTGTTTATTATAATAAAGTGTTGTTTGTTTTCTTGACTTATTAATGTATTCTTTTATTTTCTTTACGTTCACAGACTTAGGAAATAAAATATTTTCTTTGCAAGGTAATACAGTACGAAGTGTTCTCGACATGCTTAATTGAGCTGGTGAATACCCTGACTGTTTTGGTGTATTCCTGTAATTGAGAATTGCTAAATAAGGATCTGTATGAGATTTACATTTTTTCAATATGTTTTTAATTATGCCAACAGCACGTTCTACCATCCCATTAGACCTGCTGTGATATGGACTATACATGACATGGTGTATATCCCATTGTTTAGTATCAAAAGCATAGATTAACCTATGTGACATTGTGGTAGTCAGAAGTAATGAATAGAGAAAACAGAACTTGACGAGCACACTATTAAATGGTCACTTCTACTTTTTGTAACACCCAGTCTAAATAAAATAAAAACACGAACAACTATTAGATATTAATTTCAATATCATTGTACACCTTTTTCACTTTGTTAAGCCAAACTAGGCTTTATTCACTTTTAATAATTATACCTATATCAAACATTCAACTTTGAAATGGACAACATTTCAAAATTCTAAGCATATGTTTTTATTATTTTATAAGAAAGAAGACAAAAAATTAAGGAACCCGATTATTTTTTTTTTTCATTTTTAAACTTGTTTTTAATACATAATTTATTAATTGAATTTTTACTCATTCTAAAAGAGCGTACAAAGTCAGGAATAATAAAAGATTTTTCAATGCCTCTTGTCTAAAAAAAATATTAAAGTGACATTAAAATTGTCAACAAAACATAACCAACAGATAATAATATTTTTTTTTGGAGTTTATGGCTTGGCTGCTATGACCTTTGAGCCAAGAGTAATAATAACAGTAGTGCTATACCACAGATTATAGTTTTTTTTTAAATATCGCATCACGAATACTTGCTATAATTCTTGACTTTCCCAATTTGTATTAAATTTCAGTTTATTTTTTAATAATTCAAAAAATACTGCATCAAAATGAAAAAAAGTTGATATACGTGTTTAGAATCCTTAGCTCTCGAAACGGTTTTGAATTTTAGTATATTGTCAAAAATGAAATGTTGTCCATTATGACAGATTACTATTTTTGACGGACGGTCGAACGGACAGACGATCGAATGGTTAAGATGCCATCACGTTTGTTGAACAGATGAATTCGAGTACCGCCTAAATTGAATAGTCTGCGTTTTTTCTAATTTATATTTTTATTTAGCATTAAGCAATAAAATGCAACGACACAAATAAAGATCACGAACATATTGAGTCGAACAATTCATGTATTCTTAGTTAAACTTAATTTCAGAACTTCTGCCAATGAATTTGAGACGCAGGGAATGATTCATTTGCGTTTAATTCGATCATTATCTAACGACAATGCATCTAAACTACGAAATCATTCCCACATATTTCGTTCTAACGAAACGCACGCGAATATTAGTGCTACTTTGGTTACAGGACTTGTCGATCCACATATATCGATCGACAAAAGCTCCATCCTTGTCACTCAGTTAGAATATCTGTCATATATATCGATTTTTTGTCGAGTATGTTGATCTTAGCTATCTAATTTTCTTTATTGAGAGATTATGCTCGAACTACTGATATGATTGTGCAATTTAACACTATGAACTGTCGAAATTAAATTGATAAATTTAGACGGCGGTTTTGTCGACCCTGAAAATTAATAAGAAATATTTACGTGCCAAAGGGTACGCATAATCAAAATGTAGGAAAAGAAGATGCGAGGGTAACCCTAAACCGTAAAAGGGGTTGAATATCAACTGACAAGGAATTTATGGTGACAATAGGGTATTATAGTCTAGATGGGAAAAAATTTAAAAGTGTATTACAATGATTGTTTAGAGGAAAGAAATCGGGAAATGTTAGTTTCACTTCATACAGTGCCTGAATTTTTTTATTATTGCAGTTTAACGTTTTTAGGTTTTTTTATCTGTCTTTGAACACTACGAAACTTTCGCCGCCATGCTAATGACGTCATTACGTTAGTAAACAAAAGTGTCAGCTGTCAATGTCAACTTGGTATGTATCTAACCTTTAAACGTATAGGTAAATAACTACCTTAACTACTTGCTACAATTTCTCGCATCCCGCCCGCTCAATTTCATTTCATATTCTAATAGAATAATTTTAATTCAACATCATGGAAGAGGGTTATGTTTTTTAATTTACTCACGTAATGACGTCATGACTCCACAACAATCATGGCGTCCGCTGTTTGCCGCGTTTTCGCGAAATACGCGCGAAGTTTGAAATTATGATAAAATAATTAATTTATATTCGTACATAACGCGAGAAAAAAAATATTTAAAAACATTTTGTGATATATTAGGACTGTAGAATTTATTTAAGATACATTTCAAAATGCGTGTAATACCCTATTGCAACTGTAGTGCGAGAGTATTACCGGAAAAGGACTTCATCGCCAAAAAAAAAACTTGGGTCAAAATGTATGGCACAACAGATTTTATTGTTGAGTTAGACAGTTGAATGGGGTAATAGGGAGATATGAATATTTTTGAAACTACAACTGAAGGTCGATCTTAACTTCGCAATATATTTTAGAACTCACATACCTGTAACTCATGTATCTTGTGGGGCGCATGCCCCGGCGGGTAGTATTGGGGGGCGGCGTGGTGAGGATGGGGATGCAGCGGTAAATCCATCTTCGGTGCACCAGGCCGCGACAAATCTTCCGGGGCGTACCGAGGCACTGGCCACCCCCCACCAAACCCTCCCACTAACATTGGACTTAACTGGGGTCGGTAGACGGGGTCGAAAGGTAGTGCGCCGTAGTGGGCCGGCTGCATGTAAGGTGGGAGATAGTATTGGGACGTAGGGGGCGGAGGGGGGCCTTGTGTTTCGGTTGTTGGCTTCTGGCCTTCTTGTTTCACCTGTGGACGAAATAAGTAATGTATTACAGCATATGTTATGTGATAGATATTGGGAAATTGTTCAAAAGCTTAGTACTATAGACAATGACAGACAAGTTATAGTTAAGCAAAGGCTTGAGGCGTATTAATTACGTACGTTATGGCCCGACTTATTTAAATTGTGTTTTTTGCATCCCAACTTGTTGTAGTTAAGCAAACAAAATTGCGTAAATAAATAAATTTTACATCAAAGTGGTAAATTTCATATTTAAATTGTCTGATATTTAAGTTAGAAATATAATTCTACGTAGTGTAGTAACCATTAGTAATGTAAGTAATAATTAACTACAATGTATGTATAATAATAATACACTAAATTTTAGTTTTTTTTATTACATTCATGATATCTTAAAAGCCATCGATGTATTAATTTGAGCGGTGTAGTTGCTAAGCGACGTTGTGCTGTACATTTATACATATATGGATCTAGACTACGATTACGAGTTCGCTATTCTTCTGGTTATGTCGGTGACCCAGGTTTTATCAATATCAAATCTGTAGATTTTATGAATTCTGATTCAATCACGCGGAGAAACTATAGCTTTCATTCTTTCGCTGACTTTGAGCCTTTTTATAGGACTATAAAATGTTAAATAAAATGTTATTACTGGCAACGTACACTGAAGTGGACTGGCGAGAATATGCTGCATAACTTATCGCTCGGCGGCGGAAGCAATTTTAAACCAATAGTTACTCAATAAATTATTTTATACCATTCCACCTTCAAACACTTATCCATCGAAAACAGTGAATGGAAAGCAGTTCAGTCACTGTTTTAGTGTTAGAATTTAGAACACAACAATATATTCGACCTCCATCTCCTAGTATAGCAACCTCTTGAGAAAGATATTCCTTTAACATTTTTCATCTCTCTTTCTCTTTCATTTCATTTTTATCCACTGCCATAAAATAAATATTGCTTTACAAGTTGACCAACCTAATAATAAGTTATTTTTATGAAATTACTGCACAAAGTGGAATATCCGAACAATATACGTGCCGTAAGAGCGTCGGTGGCGCTGTGGTATCGGCATTGGTTTGTGGGCCGCATAGAGTCGGGAGGTCCGCGATCTAATCCCCACCGTGTTGCCAATGTGTCTTTCGTTCCGAATTTCATATGTATTATCCGACTCTCCTACGGTGAAGGAAAACATCGTGAGGAAACCTGCGTACATCTGCGAAGCGATTCAAAGGTGTATGTAGTCAACCAACCCGCACTGGGCCAGCGTGGTTGACTAAGGCCTAATCGCCCTAACGTAGTTAGGGTAGGCTCGAGCCCCTCGGTGGGGACGTATATGAGCTGTGATGATGATACGTGTCGTATCGAGAACCACTGCTTTAGTTATCTGACCCTTAATCCATCCGTCAAGCGAGTCTCTTAAGTTGTGGTATGATCGAGACTCTTCGCTTATTAGAAACAGTGGAATCAACGATTCAAATGGCGATTATATCGTTGGTCATCTGTCCTCATACTGGAGTGTCATAATACGCTCCAAGCCATTGCAGACACAAACCGGGTAATCCTGCAGTGGATAAAAGGACACAGCAACTCACTCGGAAACGACGCGGCAGACGAGTTGGCAAAAAGAGGCTCCAACACGAAAGTGTATGGACCAGAACCCCTAATGCCCATTCCACAGGCAGAAGTAAAAGCCTGACTGCGCAAGAGAACAGAGGAACTACACCTAAAAGAATGGACAACTAAGGAGGGGTGCAAGCGAACGAAGGAAGCAGTCCCGGTACCTTCCAAGAAGCTTGCCCGTTCCCTTATCAAACTAAAGAGAGACAAGATCCGAAAGGTCATAGCCACCATAACCGGACATTGCCTTTTAAACAAACACCTGTACACAATAGGTATAACAGACAGCCCCCTGTGCAGAGGGTGCATGGAGGCTGAGGAAACGCCACAACATATTCTTATGGAATGTGCAAGTGTGGCCGACCAACGGGAGAAACTTCTCCATTCCCCGGCGTCCCTGCCAGAAGCATGCAGCAGCCCACAGAGGTTGCTAGCGTTCTGGGAGGAACTGGGATGGATGGAGTAGGAAGGAGGCAGGAGCCTTCTATCATACGCACAATGGCCCAATCGTGAGGCTGAGTGCGGTGGAGCTCAGCCAAACTAACTAACTATATCGTTGGTCAATTATTATTAGTAGCAGCATATTTTGGAGGCGACGTACCTTGACCTCGTCCTTGGGTTTATCGTCTTTGTCCTTCTGCGGCGGTTTAAGCGAGTGCGGCGGCTGGCGCGGGGGCGCGGCGGCGGCGGCGGGGCCCGGCGCGCCCGGCGCGGCGCCGCCCGCTGCGCCGCCCGCGCCCGCGCCGCCCGCGCCGCCGCCGCCGCCGCCGCCGCCCCCGGGCCCGCCCCCGCCCCCGCCCTCCTTGCGCCGCTGCTCCAGGCTCATGTAGTACCTGCAGTGCCAGCATCGATTGATTCATACATTTTTACCGATCGATAACATTTTAAAAAATAACGCGCAATGCTATTGAGTTAAATGGACAATTACGCACGAGAGTGATATAGCGAGTAGAGTTTCTCTGCGAGAATTCTTCTTCGAGAAATTTTGCCTTATACTTAAATTTTTAAAACTTAATACGAAACCGACTATCAGATAATGCATTAAATGCCCTCGTATTTTTGAAAGCTTATTTCCTAAATAATAAAAATACCTAGTGGGCTAGCTTTTGGAGCAGTTTTCTCATTAAATTGTGGTTATAATTAGTCTGATTATTAATTATTTATTAGATTCTTAAGTATACTTACGTCACAAAAAAGTCTATATATATAACAAAATATTGAAAATTTATTCATTGTAGTATAATAATTATGAAGCTAGTCTGATTGTTTGATTTTTATATCTAATTCAAAAACTGTCGTTTCAATTATACATATTAATAGAAAAGTTTGTAGTACAGACAGAGACTAAAGTAAATTATATAGTATGTAATGTAAGGTACTAAATTATATTGTGGTGACATGATGGCGTTGTTATTAGATGATATTTTATTTGTTTTTCCCAAAGATGAAGACAATTTAGTCCTAAAATTGTGTGTAGAAATAATGACAAAAGATCTCGCTAGATTTTATTTCGTTTAATAAAAATTGTATATACTTACTCAAGTTAAAGTCAATTGAAGCTAATAATAAATGTTATTGAATATTGCATAAAAAGCGTAGTATTATTGTTAAAACACACATATTTTTAAAAAAATCCATATGTCACGACCACCCGAGAATTCTCGAAAAATAGTGGTCGAGAATTCTCGTGCTCCGAGAAATAAAAAAGCTCGAGAATTGTGAAACCCTAATAGCGAGCAGTGGACTAAGCAATCTTCAATGAAATAGCTTACGAGTGTTGTAAAACGTTTTCAATAACATTGCATGTCAATAAAGCAGCTTTTTAGGTGATAGTACATTAATTTCATAGAACTGTTATTGAAAATACAATTAAAAGTTTGTTTAGGATTTCCACGATAACTTATTTGTAAAATAGAGCGTTGGTGAACATTTAAATTACTTATTTTATTAAAACATCTTATATATAAAAATGAATCGCAAAATGTGTTGGTAAGCTCATAACTCAACAACGCCAATTTGGCCAATTCTTTTTTGTTGATGTTCGTTGAAGTTCAAGGAGGGTTTTTACAATGAGGAAAATTCGAATAATTATCGGAAATACCCTAAAAACAGCCCCTTTATTTTCCCATGCAAACGTTTTCTAACTAAAACGTACAGTCGAATTGAACTTTATTGTTATTGTATAAAGTTCATATTGCAAGCACTCACTGTTGTCTAAGCAATGAAGGTGTGTTCCTAACATCAAAGAGTCAATTTGCGCTTTATTAACGCTACATATAGTTGAAATTCAATCATATCTATCAAAACAGTGTGCGTGCGTGCGTTGGAGCACAGAATACATCGTTGGAGGATTTAATGTCACGTTCCAAAATTGAATAGCCACAAAATGTAATAGGTCATTTAGACTTTTTTGCGATTTGGTTGGCTATGCGACATTATCTATAAAATAATTAGGAACAAAAAACTGCCACTGTACAAATCTTTTTGACAGGACGAAGTCTGTCAGGTCCGCTAGTTAAAAATATTTTTGGTTATAAAATCTTTTTGGTTACTGTTTTATTCTTATAAATAAATTCGTGTCTTGTGAAAGTATTTGCTTTTTATTACCAAAGTGTGTGTAATTTTAGTTGGTAATAGGATATATTAAAAATCTAAAATAGGTAAGTAATACCAGTACAAGCAATAGTGTTGAAAATATAATAATAATAATAGGTATGCAGGGATGTGACGACCCCACTGATGAGGCATTTATATGACAGTATAGTCGGTCGATCCTCAGGGCAACTTATGGCGTGCTGTCGGCATGTAGAAACACCGAAGGTTCTGATATACTGCAGGGGATGTAGCAACACATTTTTCTCTTGCTTTAGCCGGAGAGAATCGCCAGGGCTCGAAAGATGCCAAGGCATAGGATACACAAAGGTGTAGAGAGGTGTAGAGCATACACGGCTCAGGCTAAGGAGCCGATATTGGATTCAAGGATGTGAAGATAAGTGTGCGATAATGAGTTTGTTATGCCAATGAGTCTAAATGCACGGCGCAGAAGTGTCGCTTAAGTGGCAGAGGGCAGAGCACATTGCTCGCAGAACTGCGGCCATTGGAGCGGAAAGTCGTCAAGCGTAAAACATGAGAAGGCATATACTAAAGATTGTGTCTCTAGAAGCAGATCAGAACCGATTTTTGAAAGACGTTCAAGACCAGCAGGCCCTCTCGAGTGAAACGTAGTTCGAGTTCCTACAGAAATTACACGTAGGTATCCCCACACAGTTAGTAGCTATTGGTAAAAAAAATGGTTGCCTGTAAAGTCGGTTTTACGGGCGAAGATTTTACGTGACAACGTCTTTTTCTCGGTAGAATATTTATTGATATGAATATAATTAAATTGCACAATAGGAACAAGGAATTGGATGAATTTTTTAATTTTAAAGAATCAATTTGAAAATCAAAACACTTATTCAGATCGAAGGTTCAAATTTTTGCTAAATAAATTTGAAATTAATTAAAATTTGTAATTGTAAATGATGAAGTTGAAAATTAAAACATTTACTTAAATTAGATGTTAAAATTCTTGCTCAACACAGTTTAAATCAAGTTTTCTTATATCTGCCACTTTTTCTTAATATTTGTAATTTTAAAGAATCAATTCGAAAATCAAAACATTTATTCAGATTGAAGGTTCAAATTTTTGCTAAATAAATTTGAAATTAATGAAAATTTGTAAAATAATAATTAATTAATTAATTAATTTTAAACTAATAATTTACTTAACACTATCAACATTTATCAATAGTATGACATAACCTATAAACTCAGTTTCTCAACATCATAGTTGAGTGGGAGAGAGACGCAAGGCATTCGGCGGGCCTCTCTCTCGTTCGGTGACTCATCGTAACGTTACCGAGCGTTACACTTTTTCATAAGTGACTCCCAGCCGCAACCTAATTTAAGACGTTGTCACGTCAATAAGTCTTTATGGATAAATTGAAAGCTGTTATTCTGCGACATTGATAGATTGAGTAGAAACGTATGTTATTGATCAGACGCGAGTAGACAAGATATTTATTTCGTCTCATACATCATAATCTTGTCTACGGGTACATACATTTGCTATTGAATTGGGAACATTTTTGGCTTCTATAAAAAACCTATTCAACGCGTGATAAGGAAAAGATGGATTATGTTCAATATATTTATTTTGTCCAAAATATATTCTTTGGTAATTTACCGACATTCGCCAAATTTGTTACTTTATAAGACACTAGCTTTCTGCCCGCGGCTTCGCCCGCGTGGATTTCGGGATTGGGTGTATAGAGGGTTAAGGGTCATAGCTTTTGCCCACGGCTACATATACGCGGAAGTCGGTTTATGGTGCGAAGATTTTATCGCGCTTCCCGTGGGACTATCCGTTTTTCCGAGATAAAAAATGCCGCAAAACTCCTCAAGAATCACTCTATCTATTGATGAAAACCGCATAAAAATCTGTGCAGTAGTTTTTGAGCGAAGCCTTTATTGCGCATCCCGTGGGATCTGTCGATTTTTCCGGGATAAAAAGTAGCCTATGTTACTCGGGGAGAATGTAGCTTTCCAAAGGTGAAAGAATTTTTGAAATCGGTCCAGTAGTTTAAGCGTGAAGAGGTAACAAACAAACAAACAAACAAATAAACAAACAAACACACTTTCGCATTTATAATATTAGTTGGGATTAGTTGGGATACATTTGACGTCATGTTAATAATTTAAGTTGCCATAAAATCATTTGTTTTACATAAATGATCGATCGTTGCTTCACTACAACATATAAATAAAAACATTTCGACTCGAGTATAGGAATATCTTAACATAAAATTAATAGCACTAACCTCCTCAAATCATCTTCCCTCGTGTGTGGTGGCCTCTGAAATGCATAGGAGCCCATCTGGGCCTTCATCTCTATGCTCTCCTTCAAGATCTGGTGATTATCGTTGGGCCTTGCGGGGTTGTCCTTTACGTCTGCGGGCCGCGACTTTGCTTTGTCCAAAGGGCTCGGCGTGGTTTTGGCTCTGTCAGGGTCTTTGCCCTTCTCCTCTAGAGGCCCCGGGGGCGCCCCTCCCCCATCCACGTTGTATGGAAAATTTGGGACATAGTTGTATGGGTAAAAATGCTGAGGAAGAACTTTCTGCCCGCCATCAGGTTTGTTGTCCTGTAAATTTAAAAAAATTTATGTAGAGTATGAAATAGTACAAATGATTATAAGTGTGACTGTGTATTTTGCTTAAAATTACAAAATAATTGTATATAAATGTAAAAAAAAAACGTATGAAAAAGAAAAAACGATCAATTTTTTATACGATTTTTACTAGGTAACCTTTAGTATTCAGGTTAATGAATGACAATTATCTGTTGTGTTGATCAGTTTCACTTATCGTGTTAATTTATACACAAAGGTAGTTAAACGCAACATTCTCTTAACGATAGTTGATCAAAGTAGAAAATAATGTATACTTTTAAGAATATAGTTTAAACGTATCGTTTAATAGTAATCAGGAAACAATATAACACTAAAATACGAATACACATCATAATATTTAGCACATAAAGAGATGATAAGAAATAATGACAGAATGTAACAACGTTAACAAAGCCATTCAAAGAACTCAAAACGAATTAAAAAGCAAAATGTTGCCAGGTTTCCGCAGAAGAAAGACAAACCGGTCAAATGCGAAATGAAAATCAAACAGCAAGAAAAACGATATTAACAGAACAAATGAACGGTGGAAAGATTAATTAAAACAATAAGTTTGACAGACACGAGACAATAAAGTGAAGATTGACAAATAAAAGATTGAACAAGATGCTTTATCTGAAATTACGTAAGATTAAATTGACTTGAAAAAATAAACTTGATAATTAGTAATGTAATTGTCTTTTTAATTTATCGCTTAGCGGGGTAAGTGAACTCAAATAATAAGAAGAGAAGCAAAAGAAATACTGTATATATTTTAATGACAGGCAAATGATAACAGCAGTAAAAAGCAATAGAAAAATTATACTTAAGAGAAGAAGTGATAAAAACGAGCAAACTGAAAGATTGGAGTTAAACAATTAAGGGTGAAATGACACCTTACTTTAAGATCGGCTTTAGGATCCCCCTTGGCGAGGTCATCCTTGGGCTTGTCCGAGGGCGGCGCAGCCTGCTGGTGGGCGGGCGGCAGGAACGGAGGTCGCCCGTAGTACTAAACACAAAAATTTACATTCCTATTGCGTGCAATCATTGCCATTAACAAATCATGTTGACAATTTGTTAACGTGCGTCACAGCAGTCGAAACTTAATTTATATACTCTACATAGCAACTACAGTACATACAGCAACGCTTCATATTTCACATGTTTATCTTGAGACATTTGAAACAGCGCAGCGGCCGAATTCGTAGTACAAATGTAAAGCGAAACATGTTGCTGTATGTACAAACGCAAGTTAAACTAGAAATCACCATCAACCTGAGATCGCCTCTATCCCCTACGTAATAAAGCTGTTTTCAAAGGTCAACGGTTTATTGTAAGTATTACTGATTGTACATTACTACAGCAGCATACAAACGCGATATTTAATGTGTAAATATCGGCTGAAGCACATCAGATACACATTACAAGAGCTTCGTGTGCTAGACAAAATGTATACGAATCACAGATCTTTTTACATAAGTTGTGATAATACAACCTAAATTCAGTTTGACATTTATATAGAACCTTTGTTATGCTACATCCGACGTTACTATAGAGCAGAGTAAAAGGATCCTTCCATTTCTGAATTGCGTACACACATTGTGGTAATGTGGTTGGTATGATACTCGCATTTCGCTATTTGACAGTTCGACTCGAAGAAAATGACCAAATAATGCTCAGATTTCCTAACAAATTTAAGTAAACCGTTTTATATATTTAATGACGCGTCAAGAAAATAAAAATTCAAAATGGCGGCTTAATTAATTTGAATAGAAACAAGGTTGTGAAAGACCAATAAAATGCAATCTGAAGCGTTACTCGACATGCAACGTTCAGTTGCAAGTTTACGCAGTATTATACCATAACCTAAGTGCCGGCAGCCAGGGACCTTGATTAAAAACGTGGCACAACGCCAAAACATTGCGACGAATGCGGTCCTAAGCCAATTACATTATCGTGTAAAACAGATTGCAGATTTAATGTCATTTACAAAAGGCAAAACAAACAGTAAGCTGTCTTGTTTGTTTGACATATTATATTAAATGTTTCGTTTCAAAATGTAGTACCATATGAGTAAAAGGATTCGTCATCCAGTGATCAATTATACCAACGTAACACGACGAAAAACAGACGAAAGACGAAAAATATGGTGAAGGGTCTATTCTGTTGATTATTTTTAATGATATCTTGGTTAGAGCTTCATCCCAATGTTACATGTCTATGGGATCTATTGTCACATGAGTTATAACGTATTAGTGTTAATGTTAGATATGACTGTAAAAATACCATTTAAAAATACAAATATCACTATGGTTAAAGCAACTTAAATTAAAATGTATGTATAATGCAATTAAATAGAGTTTCATATCCTGCTCAATATCACAATTCTAAAAAGTGTTATATGCTCGCAACGCTTTAAGCAAATTGATTTGGAAATTGAGGATACTTTTCATTAAATTACCTTATTCATATAAAATAGTACTATTCCAATTAAAGGATTCACTTCATATAACAGTCGACCGTGATATTTTAAAGTACTATGTTTAATCGATTAGAAAAACTATCAACAACTTATACCGAGATTTATCCTGTAGAATTTCTCAGTCATCTCGTGGTCTAGACTTTGACAGAATTCTCCCTAACCTGCACCAAGCTCCCCAATTATGCTCTGTTGCTAACAAATTCTCCCTCATTTTCAAATGGTCGCAATGTAATTGCACTGTCTGTCAATTTCTATTAAATCTGTTAGCATCAGAAATACAGAAAAAAGAGATTGTTTAAAAAAATGATATCCGACAAAGATATAAGATTATGTAGATATGTAGTTCCAACATGTCGTAGTGAGTAGGCAGGAGAATGCTTGTATATCTAAAAATATTCAATAATTCATGCAGGTCATTGTAGGTGCACAAACTCCCCCAGTACTCCAAAATCTTGCCAAGTTAGCTGCCAGTTACTTTATACCTCTGAATTACCTATTTCTGCCGCAGTGTTCTGAGGGCTGTGTTCCAGTTTGATGGGTAAAATAGGCAAAGAATTTACTGAGTATCGTGAATGTACATTTCATATCACAATTTGGCATGTACAACTAAGGTTCTCGTGCGTCGCAGGTATCACATGTACTATAAGGTGACTGTAAGCACTTACATCAGGTAGTCTAACTGTTTCGATGTTATTAATCTTGGTTAAAAGTTACTAACCTGGTGATACACCGGGAAGGGTCGGTGCGCGGGATCCTGATCTTGTGCGTTGTCCGGCGGCGCCGCGTCGTCAGATATGTCAGAGTAAGCCGGAGATCTAGCCCCGGGAGTGGGTGAACGCCGCCGTCTTTTTCCGGGCGACTCTTCCGCAGATTCCGTGGACTTGCGCTCTTCTGGCATGAGAGCTGACCGTGGTTTTACCTGCACACAGTTCACCTGTTTCAACTTAGATAGGTAGTCGACACTATTTGCGTTCTTTCGGGAATGTATGTGCATCTATTTCATTAGGAACATCCATCACTATTTAATTAGGAATTTACTCAGTAGCACTCATTGTTTCTTTATATGAGTTTAGTCACTTCCATATTGACTTTACCGTCGCTTTCTTTTAGGAGAACAATAATTTTTAAAAATGAAACTGTTTTTATTTTATTGCTAAAAATTAAAAAAATATACATGAATATATAAATATAGAATGAACTACAAATTGTGCTTTTTTGTACAGATATAGTAATTAGTAGCATACCTTAAATTGTGTAGGCTGCATGGTCGGAAGACTATCGGGCGGCGGGGTAGTGGTCACGGGCGGACTCGGCGGTCGCTCCACTGGCGTTGCAGGCTCTGGCGTGGGCACAAATTCTTCAGCGAACCGCGGCTGTTGCGGAGACTCTGCACTGGATTCCACTTTCTCGGGAGACTTTTCAGGAGATTTCTCGCTCTTAGCGTCTGGAGACTTAGCCGGAGTAGGCGACTTCACGGGAGTGGCAGGTGTAGCTGGCTCAGACGGAGGCTGCGCAGGCGACGCAGGCTCTGGCGTCGGTTCCTCTTGTTCAGAACTCGAACCATCCTTATCATCGTCGTCCGGCGTTCCGTGTGCGTGAGACCGGTGATACTTCAAACCGTTCGCGTGTTTATACTTCTTGGAGCAATTCGGCTCCGGACATTCCAAAAGGACAGGATCAGGAGGCGGGGATGAGGGCGTAGGCGGAGGTCGTTTAGCTTTCGGCGTTGGAGGTCTCTCTTCAGCTTCCGAAGTACGCTTTCTCTTCGAATCTGGCCGTGGTGGCGTAAACGGTGTAGGTGAGGGCAAAGCTCTCCGTCCCTTCGCACCGCCGTTTCTCAACTTGCTATGGACGGAAGACCGCGTCTCAGTGAAGTTGGTCATATCGGTGGGCGCCGCGCCTCTACCTCGTTTTGCTCGACCTTTAGGAGTTCTCGCATCTAATTCTTCCGTGGGTGAATCGCAAAATCTGAAACAGACCATATCACTGCATTACGACAACATTCGATCGTATTTGATCCTTGGTGGTAATATAATCCCTCTGACAACCATTAAGGATGTTGTCGCCATGTCATTACTTGTTACTAACCTGGGGGGCGCCCAATCGTGTCGCGTGCAGTCGAGCAAAGTTCCCACGTAGGTCTTCCCTCGCCAAGTTACGTTTACCACCAAAACACCTAAAACAAAGACATGGCAAGAATTAAATTTATGGTTTCTTTATACCAGTCAATAGAGATTTTTAAAATAGGATTACGAACAAAACGTTCGGACGTATCATTAATGGAACTACCGTAAAAACTCTATGGAGATAGCGATCCAATTTGTCACGGGCGCTTCATTTGCATATTAGGGAATGAGAAGGGGCGAAGAGGTCGCTCTACGAGAGAACGTGACTTTAACCGCATATTCAGAAGCACCTACGTTATGCCACCCTAGTACTTATCGTGGTAGCGTGTCAACTTATGTAAATTTAATTAATCAATCTCACCCCCTTTATTCATAGCGCGTTTGCGTTTTTCTTTCATCTTCGCTAAAGTTTCATTATGAATCTATAATGAGCGCGATATAATTCTCAAGCAAGACCTATTGTTATTCGAGAGCGAGTTAATCTTTCCTTTGCCCGCAAAATGTTTTTGCGTAAACAAGATGAACAAATTGAGATAAAAATGGAGGTCCGGAGAATCCCTTTTAATCCCGAGCGAGCTATTCTAGGGACACGATTTTATGGAGCGGTCTCGGTGAATTGTAAATGCTAAAGTAAAGCTCTTTAATATTACTAAAAGGTTAATGAGATTTTGCTCAAATGGCCTGAACAGTTTGGATCTTTAACTGGGAAATATTTATGCTAAGCTATATTTTCAAATTATTACGCCAGACTACTTCGAAACTCTACAAGAAATCTAAAAACATTATACAAATTAAACAAACATAGTAAGTAAAAAAATCACACCCATTAAAGTGACATATATATCACTTAATCTTAACTAGATATTTTAAGGCCATAATAATAATAAAAAACAAAGCTTTATATGAAACTAAGATACGATTCTACATAACAACAATCAATTAAGTTTAAAAACGTATCGTGAAACGATATCTGAGGTATTGTTTCAACGAAATCTCATCTCGATTTCAATACAATATCAAACCAGTATATTGTTTCACAAACAATAGCGCAAGCGTTTCTCTAAAAGCGATTAACATAAAGTGATCGACTTGGGTGACTGAGAGGACACGGTCGTGACAGCGAACACAATTTATCGGCTCACACGGTTTTTTCAATTGCTTCTATTATCCGATAATTAATTTGAAACCATTTATCGAACCATAGATATGCCGTGGAACAACAAATAGTGAATGAATGACGTCAAGATTTTTACGTTACTTAAGTTGGCAGTGATGTGAGTTGGCAATGTTTCATTATATATTTTACTAGCATTTCAGATTTATATTTTAATTTAAGTATTTTTTTTAATTTCAATTTATTTATTGGTTTATTAACATGAGTATTACAGGATGACAATTAAATAATATAGTACAACCATGAATCGCCTTGTGGCATATGAACATATAAGCTTAACAGCAATTATTCTTAAAAGTCATTAGCACAAAATATTCTATTTAATTTAAATTAACACTGAGATATAACGAATACTATTATTGACAATAGATATTATACAATTTCTATATCTTAAATATTTTTCGTAAAATATTATGAGCAAATGTCCAAAAATTCTTAATCGTCAATTTGAATAGATTCAATCCAGTGATTAATTATGCAGATTTGTTCAGAGTTTATAGAAATGAGAGCAACTGGATTTAGGGTTTAAATCAAATGACGGTTAGACAATTAATGTAGAGATTCATAATTTATCATATTCCAATATGAATCATCATTCTGTATAGATAAAGAATTCTCATATTCCGTACTATACCTATCCTATCGTATCGCGCTTTCATGTCAAAACTACTAAACCGAATTAAATAAATATAGATAGAGATATATAGGCTAGAGGCTGAGAAAGGACATAGGCGACAATGTTTTTAATGCGAAAATAAGGCTGCAAGGGGTTGGATGAAAGTACGTCATTATTAAAGATAAAAGTTTGAAACTCATTATTATTTAGGCTTTTAATTATATATTCTCTGTAAAGTATTTGTATTCTTTTATGGAAAGATTCCATCAATTAATCAAAAACAACGCATTACAAATAATAACAAATTAAATTTACGATTTATAATCCATATTACTACATACATTATTTTGACATTTTATCCAAAGTTAGGCGCTACTTCACTGCAGAACAGATGCTCAACCTATATCAAGCCCAAGTTCGATCCTGCATGGAGTACTGCTGCCATCTTTGGGACGGTTCTGCCCGCTATCAGTTGGCTGCCTTGGACTCAGTAAAAAGGCGAGCTAGAAAACTTATCGACGACGAAATACTTATAAACTCACGTCTTCAGAGTCTAGAACACCGTCGAAGAGTTGCTTGCCTTTCGGTTTTCTATAGGTTGCATTTCGGAGAGTGTGCGTTGGAATTACATGAATTAATTCCACCAGCTCCTTTCCACCACCAGTCAACCAGACGTAGGCTTAACTACCATTCTTACGTGGTGGACTATCCTCTTACACGTACAAAACGGTTTCAGTCTTCGTTTTTAATACGAACAGCTAAGATGTGGAACTCTTTGCCGACGTCTGTGTTCCCGGAACAATATAATCTTACGGTCTTCAAGTCACGAGTGAATAAGCATTTGCTAGGTAAGCGTGTTCCATCCTAGTCCTCATCGTCACTTACCATCAGGTGAGATTGTGGACAAACGCAAACCTATTTTAAATAAAAAAAAAAATTGTTCATTATTGTAAAACGATTATAACCGACACAAGTTGTGTTACAACTATTGCATTGTTTGCATTACATTAAATTGTCATGCATTACATTACATTAAGTTTGTTAAAAAAAAGTCAAAAATACATTTTTGATTGTAATCTGTTTGGACCATAATGATTTGATACCTAACGACTGATATGGTATCTATGCTTTTAATATTATCCCCGGTTCTAGGTCACACACTATCAAACTAACACAAAATTCGTAAATAACAAGTAACAGTAATCTCGGTATCTATGCCTGATCAAAAAATATTTGTTGTTAATAAAAAAAAGCGTATATTATTCTATGATAGCCATCATTTTCTTTTTTTGCTAAATAAAGGGACCTAATTGCGAAATAACAATGCGGAAGCTTGTGCCCCTCAACCCAACCCAATTCGCTATGGAGCTACAACTATTCCAAAATATAAGTTCCAATCTAATTGAATTTCGAAAAATAGCATGAGTGATCCGTTCTAATGCATTCTTACAACAAATTTGTAAGCAGACATGACATTATCTTACAGCGCTGATTCTTTTTAATTGCAAATTATTACGAGAAGCTAATTCGACAAAGTGCCTATTAAAATACGCACAAATTGTCCTTGAGTTTTACTTAAAGTAATCAAATACAACATTATTGCGATACTTTAGAGGTTGTAATTATTAAAAGCTTTCGACTTTGTAACAGCAATCGTAAAAGCGTCTACCTGGGTTATTAACTAATTATTGTTTTAAAATGTCCGCATAAAAAGACATGTTGTATTAAAGATCTATTAAATGACTTAATTGTCTTCGGTATATCTTTTCTTTTGAAGGAGGGATAACATTTTTTTCTAATTAGAAAGTAAAATCCAAACGTAATTAACTATTAAAAAAGACACGCTATCTCGTTCTTGCAAGTCTCTGTGTCTAACCGACAACTTAAAAGCTTTGTACTTTTATGCGTGAAAATTATTTCAGTGTGCTGTGTATTTAAACAAACCACTTTTTGTTCATTCCATATCATTATTTTTGTAAAAAGATTTTTGTTTAGACAATCCACTTATTTTTCATCCCACATATTTCTATTAGTAAAAAGATGTTTCTTTAGAAAAACCACTTAAA
Source organism: Scirpophaga incertulas (assembly GCA_036419045.1). NCBI lineage: Eukaryota > Metazoa > Arthropoda > Insecta > Lepidoptera > Crambidae > Scirpophaga > Scirpophaga incertulas. The sequence continues at coordinate 6,718,329 of CM071645.1, read as the reverse complement.
TTTCATTCTACATCTTTCTAATAGCTGAAAGATGTGGATTTTGCATACTTTGTGCACAAGTGTGGATTATGCACTATCTATGACACTAGGACTTACAGTTCAAACGCCGAGAGAATGTAGTTTTGACGTTCTACTGGTAAAGATTATTTAGTAACAAATCAACACAATTTTAACCCACTTTAGGACATAAACGACATCTGTTTTTCTATAAAAACGATTTTATTCAATAGCAGCCGGAAAATCTATATATAGTATATATACTTGAAAATCAAATCAAAATACATAATTTGATGTGTTGCATAATATATTTATAGACATTCTGTTCCCGTAACCAAATCGAATCGCCAAGATCGCAAAAACGCCTGAAAGGTGCCACCAGATGGGGCCATTGAGCTCGCGTTGAGCATCTCTCGGAAATTGTCCGCCGACCCTCGCACTTTTATTATTTAGGGGTGAAATCCCCCTGTAAATGCTTAATACGAACCTCCGGTCACGGAAAAGTTAAATTAGAGTCTGTCCGGTTGTTGGTAACGCGTAATCGCTTCGATTTGTAGGTCCGCATGTCACTCGCAATTAGGGCTACCAGGTGAAAACTTTTAAAGTGTGGAAAATAATCCGGAATATCTTTAAAACACAATCAGTATTTAAAAAAATCTCCTATGTTTTACAATACCAAAGACATAAATATTAAAATGTCGTCCACTAGAGATAAAATTATGATTTTATTTGTCCACACTCAACTTAATGAAAGGATTATTATTCGCGAGATTTACTAAGAGAATACTTCTTCTTCGTCGTCGTTGTTCTTTTTAACGCATTTAATAAAAGCTTGTATTATTTTTTTCTTTACTTTTAATTTATTTTCCGATTAAAAAACCAAGCTTAGCAAACCCTTTCATTTGATACCCATATTGTAGGGGTGTATTATAAATAATTGGTGGCGCCCAAGATGGCGGCTTGGGAAAGTCCGCCATATTGGATTAAGAGTGACGTCACATTATTTATCGAGGTGTTCTTTGCAAGCCCTTTCATTTAATACCCATATTGTAGGGGTGCATTAAAAATAATTGATCCGCCATCTTGGTAATGCCGCCATGTTGGATTTAGAATGACGTCACATACATAACCATGCATTGTCATCTGCCTTACACGTGCATGCAAAGTTTCAGCTCAATCAGAGACCGGGAAGTGAGTCAAATTAAGATTCCAAGTTTTTCTTACATAAGTTACAAGTGAAGCTAATATAAAAAAAGCTTGTAAAAATAGACCTATAATAGTTTCAATTTTCGAATTCCCTGTACTTTCACACGTATAAGATTAAGTAGCTCTTTGTGGAAATTTTGTATGTGTCTGTAAAAGTCTATGTTGAAAAAATATTATTTTGCCCCTGTTATAATAAATGTATCTAATTTATTTATCTATCTATCTGTTTTTAATTATGATGCTGTGATATTCAAAATTCGCCAACAAAATGAACTAGATACCAAATAAAAGGAAAAAGAAATAGCAACCCTACCCTACTCGCAATAATGGACAAGCTACATGTCATTAGATAGAACGTTAAAATCTATGGGTCGTTAGCGCGAGTGTGTCGCTATCATAAAATTGACATGTTCTCTGTAATGTCGTGACAGATACCAAAAATTGATCGATAAACGACCGGATGGAGCGGTCCCTTCAATGCGTGCCCTAAAATATCGACAGAATTTGAACGATCTCTATCAATTCTAATTATAAAATGGTGGGCATATCATTGACGCCATAATGACCGTAATGAAGCCGCCATGATTTAAAGCATAGATTTATTATGAGAAAATTACACGTTCAACTGTGTTGAACTTACAAGGTCTGTATTTGATGTGTTTTAGTGTGGAATACAAACATGGACGAATAGGATTAAGTCGGATCGGGAAATGGTTAAGTTAAGAGATGACGGCTTTGGAAATAATTGTGGATGCAGAAAATAACTGGAAAATTTGGAAATGGTCAAGTAAAGAACAATGCTGTACGGGGAGAGCGCATGATTCCTACTTTTACTTTAAATTTACATTATTTCAATCTTAATTAGTTTATTCTATAATGTATATATATACATATACTAACGCCTCTTTCATAGTTTTCCTCTTATTACGATCCAAACATACTTCCCTAGTTTCCTCGCTTTATATTAATACTTTTATGCACGCTCATCAATTTATACTATAAAATAGCCAATAATTAACTTAAAGTTCGATTTTTAATTCGAGTCAGTAAAATGACATTTCCAGTGTCATGTGTCACAAATCATATTATTTAATATGGTATGTATTACATATTTACAATAAAAAAACGCTTTGATACCTAATAAAATAAAGCATGACTAAATGTCTAAATCTATTGATTGCCAAACATCACTATTGTAGTGGGTTGTAGTGGGTCACCCTTTTTTGTATCAGTGACAGTTGCACTTGTCATTTTACTGACTCGAATTAAAAATCGTAGTTTAGATAGTAAATAAATAAATATTTTTTAAACTTACACCAATTAGTCTAGTCGAAATTAAGCTCTATAAGGCTTGTGTTACGAGATCAAGGGTAATGGATAGACATATGTACATAAATCACACAAACATCCGCTCTCACCGGAATCGAACCCAGGACCTCAGAGATGGCGACTCCTTAAAACCGGTATACTCGACTACGGAAGTCGTAGATATATTGATTTTTAAAATACTTCTATTATTTTACTCATGTTCCACCAAATAGGTACAGTTTATTCTATGAATAGTAATATAATCTACTAATTTATAATATTATACACTAATTTATAAAAACGGCTTATGAGATAATAACATTAACATGTTTGCGGGCATGTTGCCCGTTAATTCCCGAGCCGAGCTAGGGTGGCAGAGGCTTTAAATAGGTCGCAGTAATCAAGGGCTAAATAGCTGCAGCGCGCTTGCTTCACTGCCACATTTGCTTCAACAAATAATTAACTCCACAACTACTCTGAGCTCCTGGTACTTGAATCTAGTTTGTGTACTTTCTATCTATGTTTTTTGGGATTTCAAATCTCTAGGTGGGCAGTGATGCTGTATTATGTAGTTATTTACCTATACATCGAGATACCTCTCATATAACTGTGAGCTACTCGTTTCCTATAGGCAAACACATAAATCCTGACGACAGAACACTCGTTAAATTTACCTTAGTAATAAGGTAACATCTGTTCTATCGAAACGATCGAATCATGTCATTAGAACGAAATATATGGAAATAATGAAGCAATTTGGAATCATTTCCATACAGTGCTGTCAAATATTGAAACGACTTCAACAGAATCGAGCGCGAATGATACTTTGTCTAGGGGTACGTGCTTCTGCGGCGCCGCCGCGGGTCGCCGGCGGGCGCGAGGAAGTCGCGACTGCTACGGCGACCCGGGATGGACCACGCCCCTTCCGTGGCCGGGGGGCGTCGTCGGTGGAGGAGACCGGGGGAGGTAGTGCCTCCCCCGAGGAGGGCTCCCCTCTAGGCAGGGGAGCGGAGGCTGGGGGTTCCCGGAAGTGGCTTGATGTTCCCGGGGACTCCCAACATGCCTGAGGAAGGCCATCCCTGAGGTTTTTAGTGGGTAGGCCTCCCCCTTCTGGGGAGGAGAGCCCCACATAACCCCGGCTCGCCACAGCCGGGGTATGCAATTTAATGCATTTTCCTCAGTAAAAAAAAAAAAGGGTACGTGCTTATGTTAACCTTACCCGACCCGCCCGACCCATCACACGCGCAAACCAATCCATTTCGCCGGAAACCAACCACGTCGTCCCTCACACCACACATTCACGTTTCTCGCTCACTCACCGCGCTCGTCGGCGAGCGCGAAGACCCGGGCTACACACTCGTCAAACATATACCCGGTACCGTCACGTACCGGGTAGATTCTCGCCCCCCACTACACGACGAACTTGAGCGTCCTAGCCATTAGACGGCGCGCTCATGTTGCGTCGACTCTCTTGTTTCGACCCAAACGGCTACGGAACGGTCGCCGGCGTCGTAAGCAGGCAAGGTCGAACCTTCTGTTCGTGCGCCTTCCACCAAACAAACACACTCATTGCGTAGTCGTCATAGGTCCGTCCAAAAAAAAAGCTTATGTGCGATAAACAGATATGTGTGAATAATACATTCATTTTTTACATTATCATTAACACAGTTGCACATTTGATTTTAAAAGGTGTAATGATTAGAGATCGGATAATCGGATGCATATTTACCTAAAGTTAATTTTTGGCTCACAAATTATGGAAGCGGCTTTTTAAAATACATTTTGTTAAATAAAAATCCCGGGAAAATACGGGACTGCAAATTTAACGTAGTGATATTGTTTGAAAATTACTAAATTAGCACGTGGTATTTATTTTCAAAAGACCGAGACTCCGGGTTCATTTATACAACTATGCATACGTATTTACATGAAGTTTAGTTTCAGTGCCCCGTGCGATTTATGAATGTACGATTTATTACATGAAGAGTGTTATACGAAAGTAGTGAGCTAGTTTGACTAAAACAATAATCAATTAAATAATTGAATAAAAAAACAGAAATGGTGAAAAAATTTATTTAACAAAACAATAAAAAGCCGTTTCCATACTTTGTCTTAAACTAACTTTAGGTAAATATGCATCCGATTATCCGATCTCTAGTAATGATAAGATATGACTTGGTCAGCGACATTATTCAGTCAGTCGGAAAGAGTGCACAAGTCCTAATGGTCACGCTAGTATTTCACTGCTTTAAATAAATAAACCGTTATTTCTAGAAGGTGTTTGATATTGTTCGCAACACTATATTATTATAAAGTTTCACTAAAATCCATTCAGTAGTTTTTACGTGAAAAAGTAACAAACATACTAACAAATTTCGTATTTATATTATAATATTAGTAGGAATGAATGAATATATGTTTATTTTACTGCATAATTTTAACATCGATGACGATAGAAACCGCAGATTCTTACAATAAAAAATATTGCTCTAATGTGATTTTCTAGAGAGAAAACATGGGAAGGAAAGCGCGTTTAATATAAACATATGCCGCGCAGTTTCCTTTTCCATAATAATAGATGTAGACGATAGTGGTCGCTGGTATAGAAGATAGAAGAAAAAAGACTGTTTTGTGAGATTATTACAACTGCGAACCGAGTGGAGACGCGGGTTATATCCGTGGTCAGATAGCAACTCGTAGGTAGATTGATATAAATTTACATTTTTAAATCTTACTTTTTCTGAAGTACCTTCCCAATAATTATAATCGTTCCTCGCAATATTAACGCGCCTCCGCACTCGGATTTGCTTGTACATTTATTTTTACAATTAAAGTTTTATATTTATTTATGTTTAACTAATACTAATACTTAACTAATAGGTACTTATGTTTACAGGCGGCCATCATCAACAATAGATGTCGCAGAACATACTCGTAGTAATCGCACTTCCTGTGTTACCCGCTCCAACCGAACAATAATGCAAGACATGCCAGGATACCGACTGTCTGCAGGCTGCACTTATCGCATCAGCCTAGTCAAATAGACGTGTTATCAGACTAAGTACTATTGTTGTGGTTTGAATATTCTAAATTCACAGCAGCATTATAAATTGGTGAAAATGTATTACTTTGAAAATTTATGTGGATAGTACGATGAGAAGATTCATGATAATTATTTAAGTTTTATGTACATACCCAAGTTAGATAAGACCATAGACTTTTATAAAAATATTAACTGGTATAACGTATATATACTAAGTACATGCCTGCTGTTGTGTATTCTCATAAATAATTGAAAGATTTTCATAAAACCTTTCGGCAATTATAGGATTATTATGACAGTTTATTTATTTTATTAGTAGGTAACTATTAATTTAATATTTGTATTCACAAAGATTCAGACAAATGTGGTAGCGTTTAATCAAAATAAATTACAACTAAAACAAAACGTAGAATATGATAATAACCTGTATCATTTCCAACACCCTTGCAGGTTCGTTGACAGAAATCATTTCTAGACATAAGTGCTCATTTGGGAACGAATCTTTGTACCAATATAGTACAAGTACAATTTCCATTAGTGACACTATAAACGTTACTTTTTGTATAACTAACACTTAAATTAATAAACGGACACTATCCAATCCAATCAAATCCTATAAAAACCCCAATACGTCAATACTTCCACATCGGGATCATCGGCAAAGAAAGGCGTTAATTAAAAAGTTTGCCTTTGTTTTAGCTCCTCCAAGTAAAGCTACTGAAATAAGCGAGAGCGAGTGGGCGAGGGGCGAAATGGCTCTAATCAGAGCAGCCATTGTTCCCACACAGGGACAAATAGTCCTGTGGGATCCCATTTACACAGAACGTAAGACCTGTTGATGATGTAACACTTAACGTCCTTTGGATTATACAAACGATTTGTATTCTGTGACGACGGATTTATAAGGGGCTATGTTAAGAAGGCAACAGCAAGAAACTATATTTAGTAATGTTACGTTATAACTTGTGATAACCCTTCGGTAATGCAGTGAATAATAAATCGTTACCAATTGACATATAGAACATATAACCAATAGATAAGAACGTTCAAGTACAAAATGTGGGCAAAAACTAAAATCAGCTAGCAGCGCTAAAACTACTTGACTCGTAGAATTAAGAATTACTTAGCGATTACGCATTTCGCACAAATACAGGACACCGCAGAATCACGGCACCAACTTCAATAGACAATTATTATAATTCTATAATAGACCCATTACTTGTTATTAAGGAAGAAATGGTAAAATAAAAAGAAAAATTATTTTATAATAGTTTAAAATCTAATTAAGCAAATCGTTTCATTAAAATTTAATATAAATCCATATCGTGATCTGTAAAATGTCCGTATTACAGGCAGAGGTTTAATAGTAGGCTCTTTTTGGAAATTTTATTAACCTTATGAGTCTTATGACAAATATTTTGAAGATAGTATTTTTTTTTTCACTAAGTAACTAGTACAAGTTTTATTTATTATAAAAGATGTTAATATATAACATAAAAATTATTTTCTATTAGTTTTTTCAAATTACGTAAACATATTGTACGATTCAATATTCATTAAAAATTGGGCTGTACGATTGCTACAATGCAATGTCTGCAAAAAGTTTTTATAGCTCTTAAATAGAAGAAAGCTTTAAAATTAATTCTCTTCTCTAATTAATATTAAAAAACTCTATGTTAAACATATTAGATTTGTTGCTCTAGACTACATGTTGCCCTTGAGACAGCTCTTAAGCAGCTCGTAATACTGACGATGTTCTTAGAGCAAACGTAAAGCTTGAAGTCTTCGCACCGCACACACAAAAACGTCATTGTTTAATTGGTATTGAACTCTATACGTTGGATATTAAATTGAAAATCGATTAAAGGAATAGAGTATATTTGGATAGTTTTATATGCGAACAAAAAAGCAATAATAATATTAAAAAATAGTTACAAGTTATTACAATACAAAATACGGAATCTTCTCACAATCTTGTATCCTTCCTACATCGTATGTTTATATTCCTTCCTACATCTTTTAAAAAGTAGACTGTAAAACGAACATACCCTTGCAAATAAAGGAAATCAAATCACGTCCAGAATAGATTATATTTCCTATCTTAAATGTGTTTATTATTTATGGTAACTTAGACTAACACCGGAAAATGTTTTAATAAAACCTGTGGTAACTTCATCTAAGTGAAAAAAAAAGTTAATTAGAGGCTAGCGAGCGGGCAGGGTACGGAACATCATTTGATTGTTCTAGCGAACACAGTGCATCGTAAACCTGTCTCGGGGGCTTTTTTGAGCTTCAAGAGCTTTTAAAGCGTTCATGTCTGCTTTCATGTTTTACGCGCTCATAAAGAATTAACTCATAAAGAACACGTGGTGATTAAATTTAATAAAGTTCGTGCCGTGATAAACTTATAGTTTGTTTAGTACATAGTTAGAGAAGTTATTTCACTCTGGATTTTTCACACTACAGCAGTGAATTGCACTATTTCAAGAGAATTGACTTAGACATAAAGCCTAACACAGTATGCCGAAAGTACGCTTCCGAAATTCTGCGTATGATTTTAAGTTCTTATGTATACCTGCGCTGCACTTATAAACTTTTTATTTCTTTAACTCGTAAATCCTTCAATTGGTGTGATGTTTAATCAGACGAACTCAAAGTGATTCTATTACGATTCCATAACTTATTTTGAATGTAAATATAGCATCAAACTTAGTTAAGACTAGGGCTGCCATCCGTTCGGGTTTCCCCGGATTTGTCCTAGTTTGGTAGTCCGGATTCAACGGACGCTATTTTACTTTACGCTCTATCAAATACGTAGTAATATATATTTTAGTCAAGATGTAATCGAATGAAAAACTTATTGATATGTCCGGGGTGAACGCCCCAAAATCTGGGAAACTTAAGCATCCGGTCCTGAGGGGCAGGTTTTAGTAATGGCAACCCTAGTTAAGACTAATACAGTTACTAATTGTGTAATAAATGGAATCAAACTAAGTAAAGAATATATATAATACTCGTAGTTACGATACTGTTGGCCCCGATCCAGTAATCGGCCAGATTGCGCCTCATTAGGCGCTAGTTACGTTTACACTTGACAAAATTACTTGGAACTTTATTTTTATTGTAATGTATTAATAATTATGATTGGGCCGTTTGTACATATATTTATTAGACAATACATTGCTTATTAATTTAGACATTGTTTTTACATTTTTGTTTTTTTAATTTATTACTTTTATTACTTTAACTAAAATTCAAAATCACATTCAGTCTTGAATGTTTCTCTGAATCTTTGTGCATTCAAGTAACATTTTAAACTATAAAATGAACGTCAAACAAAACTGCTTCAACGAACGACCGAACCCGACAAAAAATTTAAGCTCTTAAAGCGTTGTTTTAAAGTAGAGTTAACAACTTGCAAGCTACACCTACAATAGATAAAACTTCGATTAAAGCGAAGTGGCGTTAAGGTTGTTTCAGCGGTGTTTACGCTTCCACTTGTTTTATGTTTGCTCTATCGAAGCGCTACTATGTAGAGTTCACTATTCAACGGGCAATACTTAACAATGAGGTATTTTCAGGCTGTCAGATTATAGAGTGCAACATAGATGGCGCTACCAATCCTACGTTATGTCAATGCTATTCTCCATATATTTATGCATTGTGTGCAGGTAGTTATTGGTCCACGTCATTACAAAAATGTTGTTTACCAATAGAATATCGCAATATTAAATAACTATATTATATCGCTGAGCAAACTTTAGAACAAAACAAAACAACAACACAAAATTTTGAACAATATCGCCATATATGCTTTTATCTGTCATCAGAATAACTCTCATTAGGTTAGGAACAAAAATAAACATTATAGTTAGTAAACAGCGACGAGGAATCAGTAACAGATGTTTATGTTTAATGAAGCTTTATCAAGTCGTTACTTCTGAAGCTTCATTAGTCTTCAAAATTTGAATAGTATTAAATTGATGATAAAATTTCTTTTCGACGCCTTAGATTTACCTACTGATTAATAGAATACCACATTCAAGAGCTCTAGTTCTAACACGTAACGCAAGCTAAATAGAAGATGCACAAAAAACATAAATTACTCATCAACCACACGAAAGAGTAACCAACATTAACTATGAGTACCAAGGATTGCTATAGTTTTAAGAAGACGAAACTAAAAGGTACTATATACGTAGGACGCTGTAGTAATTGTAAACTCATGTAGCATTTAAATCGACGTAATAGTAGTGTGTCAATTATAGAACTAAAATATACTATAAGTTAAATTACATATAATAAAGGTGCAAAAAAGACACAAGTTGCATTCACATCTTGAAAACACAATAACGCGATTATAAAAAAGACTCGCGACATTATCTTAAATCGAAGCTATTGTAGTGCCTTTGACAATTCAACCGCCAGATTCCGTCTATAATTAGTAGAAACAGCATTGTTTAAGAAATTACCAAAAATCGACTTTCGGTACCGCTAATGATCACAAAATTTCAGTGCATAAGGCGGTGGCAGAATATTTAATTTCTGTAAGCTCCTCCGCGCCATTAGGCGAAAATAAATAGGCGTAGGGAGTGGGTCGCGCCCCTCCTCTCCGCGGAGGGGGCATGCTAAATTCGGCGGAGTGGCAACAGGAGCAGGCAGATGGTGATTTATCATCCCGTTTTATAATAATTACGAGCGATGTCGGGGGAGAGCCGTTGTACGTGTGCTCGCCCTATCCTATTACTACTGTTAAATGTTCACCTCTGTGCTAGACGAATGTGTCGTTGAATCGGGATGATCGCCCTAGGAATCGCTTGACGTGTTCATGACTGCAGGACACGAGATACCGAAAACAATCCGCACAATATCAGGCCCTCCTTTTGTTACCTCTTTAGACAGGTTCCCTTTAAAAGAGCGACTCCTCTATAGAGCTATTAGTTTTAATATTACAAAATCTTATACCTAATAGAAGACTGAGACAAGTAGGCAATGTTGTTATCTGCATATACGTAAGTATAAATAGTTATTGAGATGGAATAACAATGTTAGCGATAGCAAGAGGAGCGTTGAAGAGATGATTCCGCAAGGTATTTCATAGTCTCTTATCGTTTGCAATATAAGCGGTAAAAATGTTATTATTTATGACATCACATTTAAAAACCCAAAAATAACAGCATTTATCCACTATTAAATAGACGTTATTATACATATAAACTCTCCTCCTCAATCACTCATTATAAAATTACAATAAATCATTATAAAATTCAATCAAAAATTAAAAAAAGCATCAAAATCCGTTGCGTAGTTTTAAAGATTTAAACATACATAGGGATTTAAACAGATTAAAAGAACCTGCAATATTATTATATTATAAGATATGTATATTATACCTATTAAATATATTATTATTTATACATATTATACTACCAAATTGTCGTTTGTAAGAAAATTTGAAAAAAATTGCTTTTCTATTTTTTTGTCATTACAGCTACACGACCCGCCTCCGCACGGCTGCAATATGCTTTTCTCTACTATAATATACATGTATTGTACATATAAAAACTTCCTCCTGAATCACTCTATCTATTGCTGAAAACTATATTAAAGTCCGTTGTGTTAGATTTGAAAATCTAAGTGAATAGACAGCGGAAGCGACTTAATTTTATACTATGTAAAGATAAGACAAAAACTTTTAAAAATATTTAAACACATCCATAGATGTTAAATAATAACACAGATTTGATGGCAAAAAATCAGTATACAGAAATGTTCGGCAAATAAAGTACAAAATTTTACACTACTCCTATTTATTCTTGATATGATTAAGTTTAACGAGTCTCAAAAATTAGTCCAATCTCGAAATTAATTCTTAAAGGAATCAACTTCTGTCTAAAACTTAAATTGTAACTATCTGAAGGTTTAATTAATACCTAAATTGGATTTATTAAATTTACTTAATTAAATTACTTAATTAAAGTCTCAAGCAGCTAGTTCTGAAATATTGAACGAAAGAAACAAGTTTATTTTAGTCAACGTGCGTGCGGTCACACTAAGCCAGTCCCTCTTAAACGACGCCGCTTGAAAACCTCAGTTGCATAAGCGTTAATTATGTGATAGCATATAACAACACTAACTTCAAAGAAGAAACGATTGAATTACCCTTGTGCGTCTGATTGTTTCTCTTTGTCTTGCAAGCTGTGATAAAATAAATCCATTCCTTATGACTTAGAGCAGTGGTTCCCAAAGGTCTATATCGACCCCTAGGGGTCCTGCAGCGAAACAAAAATTTGGAGGTCCATGAAATGAAAACGGGGGTCAACGATAATGGATCTCAACATACACAGATAGTGCCTATTTACTCTTTTTTTATTACTTTTAAGAGTTGACTTAGAGAATGAGAAATGTTTACCTAGCAACTGTATTAATGAATCTCTGTGCTTACTTTGCATTACACTAAGCAGTAATGTTTATGAATTTTCAATGAAGCCTAATGTATTTTTAATTGGCAAGACACTTTCATTGACTTTTTCTTTTACATTCCTTATGACAATTGGGTTCCACGAATAAAGCAGCAATCTTTTCAGAATATGAAATGGGCGAAATGACTTCATTCTCGCCGCCGTGCGTCTACCCGCACCGCGCCAGCCGCGCTTGAACGACGTCGCATAAAACGCCGTCGCGCCGTAAAAACTCGCCATAAACCTATAATTGATTCGCTCGTGAGCATAAATTTTACAGAACTCGAGTTTTCCGTGTTATTTGTGTACGACGGAACACGTCTGCAATATTAATTAAGAGTCTACACATAAACTCTATATCAACAGATATTTAATGATCTTGAAACAAAACAGATTATAATAATTTTGTTCAGTAAACAGATAATTTGCGTAAGGCATTATGTACGCTTTAGTGTTCCTAAATTTCTGTTCTATGAAAGTTTTCAACAAAATTATGAGTTTCAAAGAATTTCATACCTTGAAATTCTTTGAAATCGTGCTTAGATTAGATTGATTCCTTATAAACTTTATAGAAGAAAGTACTGTACACATAAGATGTAATTCACAAACAGAAAATTGAAGTCGGTGTTATTACCAAAAGTAATGAAATAAAATCGATTTTAGAATAATTGAAGATGACAATACTTTCTTTGGCATTATATCCTATTAAATTAGTAGTTCTGCCAAAACTGAACCGTTAAGACCTACCTTACACAATACATCAAAACATGTTTGTTAGATTTAGCGTTTACTTTTGCGAGAGATTGCTTATTGAAATTTATAGTAGAAGATTTAATTTGATATGGTGAGTATTTATTGAACGATGGAGTATTTGATAATGCTGTTGTTACACCCCATAGTATCCTTTTTACGTAGTCGGGTTCTTAAAAAATGAATAAGAAATCACTATATGGTTTTGGTAGTCGCCATATTGAATTTTTATCAATGTCATGTCTTCAGTGACATGAACCATCAAGATCAGCTCGAGCGCCACAACACATAGGGGCTGATAAACATATTATCTCACCTTTGCAGTAAAAAATATACAAGTTCACGAACGTCGCAATGAAGCCCACAAATGTCAAAATCAAGGAAAACATGTCACAACTAATTAGAGAACGATAAGGAAGTAACTATAGTACCCGTAACATAAAAGCAATCATTAATTTCTGTTTGAGCTGTCATAGCGACTGGTATCGTTTGTTATTATTACATTTATTTATGGTATGTCAGAGGGGTTTTACGTCCCCCAGTCGCCGGCATTGGCCGTGGCGAGTCCCGTGCGAGTGCTAATATTTGCAACATTCGTGCTAAACTCACCTTTACATATCGACGCAGGTACGTGCATTGACCTATACGTGCGTGATAGTGTTACAAGATAGAGATAATTGAACTAATCGATGCGTTGAAGTTTTTCTCGTTTATTCTTAAGTCAAAATTCGTCCCTTAGTCGATCTAAAATAGTTTTAAAACTTTCATCTAAAAAATTGTGCATTAAATTAAGTTCTCCTAAAAGAATAGAGTTTTTTTATTTAGCCTTCGCTTACCACTTTCGGTAATCGAAATAACATCTGTTTGTTTAGTTGATTTGGTATTTGTCGACACGAACCCAGCGGTCCAACACGGGCCTCGTCTATTTCTTTACCGGACATATTACCAAGCGGGCAACTTCTTATTTTCACTTCTCAACACATTTCTTTATTCATAAATTTTATTGCTTGTAAGACAAATATCGAATTAAATGAAAGTGCGAAATAGTGAATATTGTTTCTACTATTTTGAGATTTTAAGCCGACCGCGCGAATATCGCGATATGACAGTGCTTTAACTAGAAGATGATTATAAGAGCGCGCTTTGGACAATTTTTTGTGTTATAATAATCTATATAAATAAAAATGAATTGTTGTTCGTTAGTCTGCTTAAAACTCGAGAACGGCTGGGCCGATTGAGCTGATTTTGGTTTTAAAATGTTTGTCGTAGTCGAGGGTAGGTCTAAACGGTGAGCAAATAAGGAAAAATTGCGAGTAAGATAGAGTAAGACGACAATTTCATTTTCCCATATAAAAGTTGATCACTTACTTTCTGTCAAACATTTGACGGTATTACAAATACCGTCAAATGTTCCACTCGAATTGAAGAACGCATTAAAACAAGACTTTTGAATCGACAACATAATATCAACTTTGCTTATAACATCGTGTATTTAAATTTCAAAATATAAAAATAATTAATGTGTTGACATATTTGATGGGTGCCAACCTATTGTCTATGGTAAAATGTCACTTGAAATGTAAACGCCTCTTTGCTGTGCACCTATACTATAATTCTTTAATATTCTAAAAATCTAAAAGCAACAAATTTCAATAAAATTAAAAAAGTATTGTGTCGTGTGTTTGTGACTTACTAAATATGCCTCCAATAATTAGGCGGTACGAAGTTCACCGGGTCAGCTAGTAATCAATATTTCTTACACTCACACCAAATAGCCTAACCAAAAGAAAGCTCTGTAAGGCTTGTGTTATGGTATCTCGAGTAACGCATAGACATTCATATATTATAACTATATAAATATTTTTGATATTGATCGCCATGACTAAGGTTTCGCATTCATCACACAAACATCCGCCCCCACCGGGATCCGAACCCGGGACATCAGAGATAGCGACACCTTGAAACTGGTGTACTAACCACTCGACTATAAAGGTCGTCAAAGTTAACCGGGAAAAAAAAGATTTGTGGTACATATTTTCATTATTCTCAGTGTTACTATATAGGTACTCCCACAAATATGTGGAAAACTATAAAGTAAAAAACAATAATATCATGAAATTAATTATAAAGATCTATGCCATAATAATTTGGTTTCTTGATATAATGTAATGTAGGCAACATAGTTCTGAAAAGTGTAAATTGGTCAAGTTAGATGTCATAATAAAATATTGAAAGTTCCCATGTGATGGTATATTCCCGAACAAGATTTACAGGAATGGATTATAGCTTTATTATAAAGTGTAAGGCATTTTACTACATACATATATGTCACGCCTTGTTCCCAATGGGGTAGGCAGAGACCACCTCTCTCCACTTGCTACGATCCTGGCACACTTCTCTTGCTTACTCCACTTTCATGAGCGTCTTCATGCATGCTCGTCGGTTGCGAGTACTCTTGACCCGGCCTTTCTTTAGGACATCTTCGATTTGATCGAGATATGTCCGCCTAGGTCGACCTGCATTTTACTATCTTTAACAAAATACTCTACACTTGAACAAATATATTCATTGTAAAAGATAGCAAATATGGCGTTTCGTTGATTATCTGTTTTAAATAAAACTATAACCTTAAAAATGTATTCATTTAGGTAATCATCTCAATTTAGGTAGGTAGTGAACACTCATTATTATATTATTAAAACATAACAGCAAGTAAACATAATATACACAAATTTTAACTACTTAGAAATCCATACGATACAATAACGTTACAATCACAACTCAGATAGATAATACTTTTTTATTTGAACTTTTATGTTTTTGTTACTATTATATTGCGGATGGAGGTAGGCAAAGAATTGATAAGCCGAGGAACAAGAAATGCATTCGTTCGTTCGCCATAGCAATTCCTTGCCTTTTATGTAACAAGTTCGTTTTGACCCATTCTCCGTGTATATACAGGAGTTCCACTTCAAACTGAATGTTTTTATTAAAAAATTGTTCTTTTAATACGTTGTATTTTACTTTATCATGTATAGGAGGTGTTTGGCAATATCTAAATATTTCTGATTCACTTAACTGTTTTTTATATTTGTGTGGAATTATTAATTATAGAATTCTAAGCTGTAAATTGTAGACAGAATCCAAGTACGTAAGTTCTTCCATAGCTAGATAAACCGTAGGAAACCACCGAATCGAAGATAAATTCCTTATTTCTTAAATATCTCGCAGTAAACTATTATATCATCGTTGCGTTCGACCATTGTCCAATAAACGTCACTTGAAACTTATCGCTGATAGCATAACGAAAATCAATGAATCGTATGGTGTGCGTCACTTTCTTAAATTGTGTACTTCTGTCCCCCACCGAAACATGATATTATAAAGCAATTTATCGTTGTTTTTAACCGAAATTTGTTATTGTACAGTTAGCAACACAGCAGGCGTTACATTTGTACTACGAGAACCGCTACTATTAAAGCGCGACATACGATAATTAATTTGACAATTTAATGATAGGCGCATTTCATTATCGTAACGTTGTCACAAATGACTATTCATTCAGCGTTTGGTTCGAGGAAACACAAGTTCGATTATCTTTTTTTTAAATAGCATTGTCAACTCACTCTTTCACCCTAGTTCCCAAGATGAAATTTTGACATGTAACATGTAATATTTTATTAGGATAAAGCAAAAAAATCAAACATTTCAAACCCTAGAGGGCGAACATTTAACGCCAATTATGACAATGCATATAACACGGTAATATATTAAGGTATCCGAACGCGATAAATGTTGCAACAATTTATCATATCGCATTTCGGTGGTCGTGTATAAAATGGCCGTTCCCCGGCGAATGAGCAACGGAACAAGACACGATAAATCGAGTATCGTACGATATAACGACAGTTCAGTAATATCGCTCTATGATACGCGTTTCAATGATTATGTTACGGGAGCTGGTCTAATTCAATCAAATCGGAACTGGTTAACTTCGCTTATCTGTCTTATAGATGCAATATGTATTTTCACCCTATTATCAAAACTACTATGACAGCTATATTCGCCGTAGCTTTTGGATCACAAAACCGTTGATTAATTAATCATTTGATTTAAAGCCGATTACGGTAGTTCAAGCGTTAAGCCAACCGTTCGCGCAGCTGTATAATTAACCTGGTCAGAAGTGACGCCACGCCATGACGATCCGCGAGCAACAGAATAGGTACTGACGGCAGCTTAACAGACATTTATTGTGTAACTCAAAACATTTTTTAGGGTCGCCTGACAATGGTCCGTGTCGAAACAAAAGATGTGACGACTGTCGTTATATTTAACGTTAATTGATGTAAACTTACTTTAAACGTTAAAACATTCATTGTAGATTTTGAGTTAAACAATAAGGAGACCACTCAAAAAGTTCGAATTTTCTCAAATAACTTGTCATGGTTTATACAACTCATAATTTTATGCTTCTTCAAAGTCTTAATTAATATAAAGGGCTCCATATGCAAAACGATTAGTCGTTACAACGAGTGAGTTCATACTGATCGAAACCATAGGTGGCAGTATATATCTATGAATATTGAAAACGATTAATTTGATCAAAACTATATCGAATTCGCAATTGAATTTAATATCGTAACGATAAGTTAACAGTTTATTAGGTTGGCCATTGACATTCTAAACCATAAACACAAACAACAATCAAATATAACAAAATATCGCTTCGTTTATGAGAATAATTATGACGCTAAATAGTCATATCTTCCAGATTCATCGAAGTAACGAATCGTATAATAAAATAAATAATCCTACCGTGTCTGGAGCCCTAAAAGGGGCCATCCATAAATTACGTCACACGGTTAGGGGGAGGGAGGGGGTTGACGAAGTGTGACATTGTGTGACAAGGGGGTGGGAGGGATCTTAAATTTCGTGACGTCACACTTCAAAATCTATTATAAGCTAACTGTTAAAACGCAAACTTTAAACTATTACTATTAGTATGAAAAGTGCTGTAATTATTAACTTTTATTGTAAAGTCTGTATACTCTCATAAATAAATAAAGGAATAGTATCTTCTTCTATCTATTAATAGGGGTACTCCCGAAACGTACTATTTTTCTAATTGATTATAGTAGGTGATTTTGAAAAATATAATAAGAAAATCATGAAATGACCATATACTTATTTAATATAAGTAATCGTTTTTTGTTTTGTTAATTGATGATGTTAATTTGTTAATGAATGATGTTAATTTTATTAAAATGAATATAAAACTGATTTCGAAACCGCTTTTATCATTCAATAATTTCTATAATTTCAAAATTTGTGACGTCACACTAGGTGGGGGGGGGTCTCACAAATGTGACTAGCTGTGACAAGGACGGGGGGAGGGGCAAAAAATCACGAAATTCGTGTGACGTAATTTATGGATGACCCCTAAGTCGTTGTTGACATTTTTATGGAAATTTGACAGTTCCATATCATCTGTTCAGCGTGCTTTCAGTACAACCAAGCGTGCATAAGCGTGCAGAAATGGCGCTACGGTGCTTGCGTGCGCTAGTAACAACTCACCACCTTCCGTCTCATGCCAGACGATGCCCTCCAGCGTCACCGAGGTGCCAGGCTCGCAGGGGCCCAAGCAATCAGGCTCTGTTATCGTCCCGACCGATGTTCCGACGCACACTTCTGCCGTCTCCTGTGAATGATAAAACAGATATTCTAAAAAAGAAAATCGAAGAACAATCGAAAGATATGCATATTATAATTTCTTATATTAAGTACACAGTAATAAACCTTATTCTAATGGACACAAAGGTCATAGTTTACTACTAGTAACTATCTGAACATACTGTCGTTAATTAATATAGGGTTTTTAGAATTTTCTTAATCTGGGGTTTCTGGTGAATATCTCTAATGTCAACGTAAATGGGCCTAGGCTAAGTGATCACTTATGCTGAATTAGAGATCTCTAATGCTGAATGATTTGGATCTTCTACATCCCAAGTGTTCTCTGTGCAGGGCCGGAGATGAACTGAAGGATGATTTCGATAGGTGCTTACGACACCATGAAAGTATTATTTAAGTCGAACGACATGCCTTCCGGAGATGTCTCATCAATATCTCTGTCCCCAGATTCAAAGCATGACTAAACCAAATTAATTGAAAAGGTCATGTAATTGTCTCAATGACATAAAAACTTCAATTTAGTTGACAAAATTCATCCGGCAGCTTTCAGTTTTCATCAATCCTTTGTCCGTTTCCAAAAAATTATTCCATTTCTGTCTCACAACGTCACTGATCCCGCACCTCATGTTGTGTTAATAATGACGTTCAAGCTACAAGCGTAACATAAAACGTTAAAATATTATGAAGGTGAGTCGCTGCAGCCAAAGTTCAGAGCTATTTAATGCTCAATCAACCTGGCAGAGATCCAAACTATTTTAATGCTAGATTACTTTAATGCCGATGTTGATATTACACAATCATTGATAAATGTACTCCCGGAAAAAAAAAATAAGGCCGTAAATTAATAATTTTTGAAAAAAGGTGATATTAAGAAACAGAAAGTATTGTTAAAATTGAATTAGTACCTTTATTTTTTATCTCATATAGCGAATCCCTATTAATGGTATAAACATGCACGCATGCATGTATGTTTGTTTGTTACTCTTTCACGTAAAAACTACCAAATGGATTTAATGAAACTTCACAATAGCTTATATTTTAGTTATTTATGCAGCTGTTGTATAATGTGGGTTTATCACACGAGGCGTAGCCGAATGTGATAATAGTATCACATAATATCATGATGTGAATCCTCTATAAAAGAATTCCAATATTCGAGTGAAAAAATGGAGGGAAATAACACGATAGGACGAGAATCCGAAATTACGAATTAGTCTACTTTAGTTCTTTTTTCAAAATTTTTGCGATCTGGTGGTGAAAATTTCATTGCATGAGAATATTCTTTTTTTGAAATTCATAATATCACACGTTTGGATGATATAATGATCATAATATCATTGAGTGTTTTAATGTTGGCAATAAGCTAATTGTTATAGTTTCTTTTATAGAGGATTAATAGCATGATAGTAGATAAAGAATAATACACATAGGCTACAATTTATAAAATAATTATGCAAATTGTCCAAAATATGGCGATAAGTGTCAAGAGTGAGATGTAATAAATAAATTAATGATTATCTATAAGTTCTTGTATTCTTAATTAAATATTAATACCTACGTCATAAGACCGGTGCACTATGGGAAAAAGAGGTGCGTATCGTCTCTGAAATCTGTAGCTTTCTTATTTTTCAATAAATTTGAATGAAAATTTCGGTGATGGAAATGTAGATAAATAGGCTATAAATAAAACCAAAAATTTAATATAAGTTACTTTTATTTATATAAAAAAAACGGTAGCAAATAAAAAAAACCTTAGTTCTATATTATTTTGTGCGTAAAAATTAATTAAAGAAAGTCTAAATAACTATTTAATCTAATTGTGTACATTATTATGAAAAAAAAACCAAATTAAACCTTAAAAAATATATCAGTTCTTAATGATAAGAAGTTTTCTCAAAGTATTTCAACTTATTAAACTGTAATAAAGATTTTCATCTAATGTTTTACATGTTAATTATAATAACGTTATTTAATAGTTATTTTATATAAAAAAATATAAAGGTAAACATAGGTACTTATAACAACTAGGTAAAAAGGTACAATTTAAAATTCTAAGAGATTTATTGCTTCTTCCCACAATTCTTTCGTAACGCTTTGGCTAGGTTTCCTAAGGCTAGAAATATAAGGATCCGATGTGTACAATAATGAATGAAACACGTCCTCATTTGTTGCTGACCTAGAACATTTTCTCGAGTGCTCTAAACGATTCTTTTTATAATCCTTATTTCGTGATTCTTGTGCATCTTCTGCAAGTTGACCAATTGGAAGTATTGCGAAGTGCTTAATAATATTTTCTCCGTGAATTAAGATCTTGTGTACGGAAGAAGGCATGTAATACCATTTTTTTTTCAACGTATAATTGAGCTGTATTCCGAGTGTATTCGCCAAATTTGTCAGGATTGATAGCGTGACCGGATGCCAAAGTTTATTAGTTATATCGGAACTAACGAAGCTATGAATAAGTTGGCATCCGATATAGTATCGCACTCTCCTGGTAAAATCTGTTTATATTCGCTCTGCCCGGAAGAGCCATCACATCCCCATTTACTAAATAGTTTAAGATTTTGTAAATCAGGTTTATTTGCAGTATCAATTAATAGAATACGAGCTACAGTATGGTCCTAATAAATCTTGCAGTTTTACCTGTGCACCAATATCAGAAATCACTATACTGCTGGCAGATGGATAGCACAACATTTTTGCATTTTTCAATGAAGGATATGATGGGAATACCGAACAATTTTTTTGTATTAGGCATATTCTTAAATACCCATATTGTAATTTTGTTAAATTCAAATGAATATAGATACTTAAAGCTTCATGAATAGAATAGGAACTTACAGTTTCTACCTCGTGGAGCAATTGTTGTTTTATCGTCTTCTTATCATCTCTGTTAAGTGTTCGAAGCGTGCTTACAATGGAAGCTTCTTCTGGGTCACCTCGTGATCGAAGTTCTTGTACATAGGCGTTATGAGCGAAATCAAAGCCATATTCCTGGATCAATTCCATGTTCTTCCTCTTTTTGGTTTTGTCAGACAGATCTTCATATGGTTTCGATGGTCGGCCACTCCCTCCTGATGTCTCTAGTGTTTCGTCGTTTAACTGGACTTCGAAATCTGCATCCAACCAGGTAGCCTTCGTTTCCAAAAATCGCGATGTTTTTCGTTGTGCTTTCGTCCAGCGATCCTTGAATTTTCCCAGTAGGTTCTGTTGAATATTTTTCATAACTTTTTGGCGGCTAGTTGGGGATAAATTGTAGTTATCTTCCAAAAACTTTAGAATACTTTCAGAACTAGTGCCGTTATTGATGAAATAAACGCATAAATCACGTTTAGAAACAACAAATTTAGACATTTTGGTAATTTTATAATTGGTAACTTGTTAACACAATAATAGCAAAGTAATAATGTGATTGATGGACCCTACTCATCCCTATATATAGTTACAATCATTGGTATATTTTGCACACGTTCCTTGGAATATTCCCATATAATTAAGTTTGTTTATTAGTTCTTAATGTGGTTTGTGGTAAAGATAACATTAAATAATATGTTGTTTTGAAGCTCTAATCAATTTTAATGAACTATGTAAAATTGTTTATGCTAAATTTTATAATAAAACAATTGTTCTTATTCGTAGTAAGTGCTGAAAAAATAGTTAAGAGTAATATTTTACAAATTCTAAAACAAAAAATTTAAAAAAATAGGATTTAGTGATTTTTCGAATTTTTGTACTGTTTCCCTTCTCACATTATTTTGGTACTCAGGCAAATTGGCGCAAATTTACGCAAAATTTTCTTTCAGATTTAGTTAATAGATGAACTACACTATCTAATTTTAGTAATATCACAACAGCGGGTGACAGCGGTAAATTCGAAAACTCAAGTTGAAAAGTGATAAATATAAAAATTGTAAAGGTTTCATTACTTGAAGCTAAACTCTAGTATTTTAAATATTTTTTTTTATTTAAATGAATGATTTCGAAAGAGAAAACTTTAACGATTCCAAAAAATGTATAATAAGTAATAGCTTTTTTAACAAAGTTTCCCCAAAAAACTAAATTGTTATGTCGTATCTCTACATTCCGAAAATCAAAGAAAATCATTCTTAACATTTAGGTGCAAGCCATATCTTTAATAAAGGTGGTATATAATATATTTTTTTTTTGTTTTAGGTATTTTAAATATCCTATAGGCTTATAAATTGACCAAAATACATAAATCTGACTTTCATCAAAGTGATTAAAGAGACGATACACACCGCTTTTTCCCATAGTGCGGTGGTAGAATATTTTTTAAACTAAATTAATTATTAATTGACTTATTAAGAATATGCTGTTTATATAATTGTATGGATAAAAAGGGCAATAGCAACGAATGGTGTCTACATAAAAATAAACTACGAGCATTTTCAGAATGAAAACATAAACTTGTATTTGTACATGTGTCAGCTGAACGAATTTATATCCCCTGATACTTTCGGAGAGAGGATTTAACATGTTTATCAGATTGCCGCCTGCGGTTTTAATCAACGTTTTGGTTTAAATTGAAACAGTTTTAAATGAATCTTGTTAATGCGCCAGTGGCTCGGATGAGACTGCGCTGTATATTTATCTCGCAATTTGCTCACGTTCCATAATTAAAATAATTATTGCAGTGACACAGTTGAATTTTAATGTGACAATTAATTTACATTCTTCTTTATTTAACGCTGTAAGTGTTTTCGTGTTATTATCGTCTAAATGTTTTGTAAACGAAACAATAACATTGATTACGGAAAAAAATGAACTATATTTGAGCTCACTTACATTTCAATCAAGACTGTTTACTACTTATCAGAGCTGGTAATTATCTTGATTGTGTTTCTGCTACAGCTGAAACTATCTGAGTACATTATGATGATTGTGTTAGGCAATTGTAGACTGTAACATTTAGAAGATTAATATAATTTCCAATCATAGTAATATTGTATACCTGAAAAGTATGCTAGGTTTAACACGTTAATTTAGGAATTCTTATTGATAAATTCTTGTAGTATTGAATGGCCTATTAATCGGAAAAAGGTATAAGTACAGAGCCTCAAGGAAAAGTATGTCCACGTGGACGAAATCAGAAGCGGGCAGCTAATAAAATGTAAGCCTACAACAATTTAGGGATACATTTTTATAAAGTTCTATGATAATTACAACGCGCGTAAAACATGAAAACATGATACATTATTGCATCGAACTGAATCTAGTATATTAATAAATCGATTTGCTCGAAGTGTTTATCGGCATTGTCTTTCAGTTATAAGGTATTTTGATTGAGTAGTGTATTAATAACTTCAATTGCTTTCTTTCAGAACTTTCTTTGACGAGTTTGAAGTCTCCGACATTGTTTGCCTCCGTGCAAACGTTGCCACAAACGGAACAAATACTATTGTGATTGTGAACGTTTGTGTGCATACGAAAGACTGCGGAAAATCGTTACGAGTAGAATTTACTCCGGAACTCGCTGGGATTGCATAAATGCAAAGAGCGTTTACGGCGTCGTGACGTAGAACATAATCAAATGAAGCCATTTACATTCAGCGCCTGACACGAGAGCGGCAAATCGCACCGTCTCCCATCTCCCTCACGCGCCGGGATAATGGCGTCGCAAATTGTGAACTAAAGTACTCCGGCACCGAAATCGGAGCCGTCGACTTCCAAAATGTTATTGGAAAAATAACAAAATTTTATGACAGACAACAGTCTGATAGATATTATTGTCGATCTAATATCTAGAAATAACCGTTTAGCGCCCCGACGACAAACGGACTACACTTTTACTGTTTCGAGATGCAACATTGCGAAATTGTAAAATAATAAAACCTAATTGCATCATAATTGAATTAAAATTCCTTTGATCACGCCCAGCGCTTTCAAATCGATAATATGAACCTTGAATTGAATTAACATGACAGGTGATACAAATAAAAACTAGTTAGAAAGATTTTTTGCTTGTTCCATTAATGGATAAAGCTTACAAACTAAAATAGTAAAGTAAGTGATTTATACTCGACGTGTGAGCTAAGTATTAGATACATAACAAAAAATAACACAAGACACTTGCCAGATGTTGACCCGAAAACCATTAATAGGCTCACTATAGCAACAAACTAAATAGATAAAGCAATACGTTCGGAAGCAATTTGTTTTCACAGAAATGATCTTCTCCATCAATACGAGTTGAAGCACCTAAATAAACACGAGAATGCTCTTGGCACACACTCGACATCGGTCACACTGGAGTCGAAGCCATATGTATGTACGCTTTAAGAACGATAACAGCAAATCGGTGATTTTGTACCCACGCGACGTCTATAAACAAAATTAAACGCTTTATTGTTAGGAGGATGACAAATGTGCTATCATCTCCCGCCCACGGCATGCCTGCAGCGAAAGCTCACGGCGCAGCGTTCGGTTTATATGTACTGGCCTAAGCCGCAAACATATTAATATTTCGACACGCCATCTCGCTATTAAAACCTAAACGGCGTGAACTCGAACGAGCCGGGTTCGCGCAGGGAGGCACCGTAGGTCCCAGGGGTCGCCGCTCCGCACTGCTCGCAAACAAGAGGGGTCTGAGCAGCTGCCGCTTTATTTCGACAAACGAACTCGCGCCACGGAAAGTAAGAAAAAACTTTTCGCTGCCAGGTTCAGATTTCAAATAAAGCTCGAGCTTCGGGTCGTATCGAACTCAAATAAGAGTCGGAGCAAGTGCCGCCGCGACAAACAATGGGGAGTAAATCAATTCACGAGCGTCTGGAACAAAGAGCGAGCGGGGGCGTTGTAATGAGCGGTCGTGCCGATTAGGACGCGCTCCGGCATCTCTCATTGTGAGGCGCTACAGGAACTAATTTGTAGTCTCGACACCAGCCGCACCTTTAAAGGAAACTGTTTCGTCACCTTTTTATTATACACTTTAAAATCCGACGTGACGATTGTATGACGAGAGCATCCAAATATTCCACGGATCATAAAGGAAGTCGGAACATCGACGATTTGGCAAGAGCTTGTACGCTTTCGGGCAACATAAACGAATTATATTCTAGTAAAGTAGAGAACATTCATCATTAAAATAATTTAGGCAAATGGCACGTTTTAGTGCCTGCGTTTATGAGAGCTCGAGCCACGAGCTGCCAGCGGTCATAAATACTGGGGCGTACCCACCCACAGTCTTGTTTATACACCACCTACAGGGACGGTACATTAATTTCGTGCTATGCGGAATAAGTGGCGACAAAGAGTGTTCGTGCCAGCCAATGGGCCGGAACATCGAAGTTACGACTTGCGCGGAGATTGCCAAAATATTTGATGCACGATTTGATATTACGCGTGTATAGCTAAGGTAACATAATAAATGAAAATGAATAGTTGAGGACAAACTTGAAGAGACGAGCTAAGAAATACATTTGAATTAACGACATACATTTCAAGTGCACGATTTCCACCGATCATCGTCTCCGAAACTCAACGTTCACAAAAAAAATCCAACCAGAGAAACTACACAACTCAACATCTTTAATAAGCTCTTAAACTTAATAAAGGCAAACCAAGTCTAGATTCAATCCAGACCGCTACATTAATATAACCGGAATGCGCAACGAGAATTACAATCCTAGCTCTATTATACGCATCTGTAATGAGATTCTATTATAAAATGCTCAATGGTATAGGACGCGATGTAAATAATAATTAGTCGTGCGAGCCCTCGTTCACGCCTGACCCTTCTCAAGCGCCCTTTTTGATTAGCTTTGCACAATTCGATTTCATACCTACGGGTTGTTTCAGAATTCGTTTATTCAACCCCTTCCCATGTTTTGCGATTCTGATGTAGGACAACGAGGTACTGACAGTCTGATTTTTCAGAAACATTGCGGTCTTTGAATTATATTCCATTGGCTCGTCTAATTTATTAACATCGTGTCCATCATCATTGTCTACATTATTGTCTTTTGTTCAATATCTTTTTAAAACAAATAGACAAGAATATGATTTAGTTCTAAAACGTTTAGACTATTGTTTTGAGAAACTAGTATCTGTTACCCCTTCCTTCATTACATGTCAAATCATAAATTGAGTATTATTTTACAAATATTTTGACTGTTAATTTAATAAAATGATTGATGTAAATATATATCATAGAAAATATTAGAGACTTTTTCGAAATACCCTTTTGTAAAATGTTTAAAATATCAAAATTATATAAACAACAATGATAGAAAAGGATAATTTCTAAACTGAATTGCAGTTTACGTTAAAATTATTTCCAATGAAAATAAATCAAAATCAACTTTATTAAAATATTATAGAAAGCTCTTTTGAATCGTCCAAATTTTTTTTTTTTTGCTTACCACCTATTCAGGACGTATTTTTTAGCTGATAAAATGAATGGGCGCAAGAAACTTATCAGCTTTATCAATATCAAATATAATCAGTATGAAAAAAATTAAATCTAAATACACTAAATGCAGTAGATCGTCTAACTATATTATATAAAGTTAATGACAAAATAAATACAGATATGTATCTAGCTACGCTTCCAATCAAATTTAAAGACAATGGAACTGGTGACGCTACAATTTATTTAGAACGAATCTAGTATTAACATGTATGTATATATAATATTGTATGTTCTTAACATTTATAACGCAGACGTCAATTATTTTGTCGAAGTCGAAAATGGCACATATTGTTAATACTGAACTTTTAGCTATGTTGGAATGGAATACTATTTACCTATTAGCCACATGTGTAACAAGTGTTCAAGAAAAGCAAGCATTCCTTCTTTATAAAAAGTACAAGTCACAGTACAGAATAAAGTGTATGAAAAATCAATGACACAATAAATATAAACTTGAATCTAACTTGTTCCCATTCCACATTTATGGTTTTAATTTCTTTTTTCTATTTAACACTTATATTCAGATAAGCCAGAACTTTGACCTTTTAAAAAGTATATTTATCTAACAAAGAAGTTGATTTCCAATAAGTTTTGACACAATAAACTCTGAAGGCACAATGAACACCAAAACAGTCGCAATCGGCTTAACAGCTTCTGACACGACAAAAGGTCGTAACGAGTTCACAAATACAACAACACTTTTGTGTTAGCTTATAACGATATTTTTAAAGGAAAAATCCCACCGCTCGTTAAGAAATAAGGCTTTGAAACTTTTATAAAGTAATTATAAACATTTTCCAAATCAGTGCCCTTTCGCCGAGGGGGTTCTTTTGACGAAGGTAAAATAAGTTGTTTTGCTCGTTCCTGTGCTACCATAAATTCGTGGCACTTTGAAGGGGGCGGTCGTTTAGGGGAACTGAACTTGGTTGACAATGAGCACATTGCTAAATTTTCTGTACTTACGTTTTGATAGGCACATCGGCAAAAAACTTATATGGTGTGACGGATTGAATACACGTGTCAACGTTTCTTTTCTTCCCTTAGATGTGTTAAGGGCCGACAGGTAATGGATGTTGTAAGCAGAGGCGAGTAAATTACAGCAACTATTTCTACGACAAAATGGAATAGTTGAAATAAACCTCACCTCGCCTGCACGATATAGTAAGTTGATCTCTAGAAAAGATTTATAGACGGAAGTGAAGATAAACCAAAGTTCCATATTTTAAAGATTATATTCAAACCATTGAATCAAAAGAAATTGTACTGTTAAACGATTAATTGCGTATCGCAATAAAAAATAAGGCAATGTTTCATTAACGAACCATGAAACTATAAATGTCTTTATAATGCTAAATAATATCCACTGTGAGATCGAACACGAAGTTTACACAGGAAATGTACTGTTTCGAACAAAATTAAGTTTCATTCTGGATCCTCGATTTTCGAGTATTAATGATGGAAACTAAAGATGAAAGTTTGAAGTTCAGAAAAGTTGCCCAGAAAACTACAAAGTACGTTTAATGAAATGCTGTGTAGAATTCTAGTTAGTATATGACAATAGGTACATCAATATACATGACAACTGCAATCTGTGTA
Organism: Scirpophaga incertulas; assembly: GCA_036419045.1. Lineage (NCBI taxonomy): Eukaryota > Metazoa > Arthropoda > Insecta > Lepidoptera > Crambidae > Scirpophaga > Scirpophaga incertulas. The sequence goes on along the minus strand of CM071645.1, from coordinate 6,689,852 downwards.
ACCTCATTAAGTCATAAGAAATGATTACAAGCAAAAGAATACGAGCACTAAATAGCTGAATTAGTAGAATTACTGAGATTCACAGAGACCTCGGAATGCGGCTACAAGTTCCATTTCAAATTAATTTCTTCCATTCGCTATTTAATTAGCGGAAGCTTCTGTTTCTAATTAATATCGTTCTGGTTGAGATATCTTGCGAGCCGTAGACTAGTAGTTTAGGGGCGGTGGTTTTTTAAATTTCTTTTTAATTAACACTTCTATATAACGAGTTCGGTTCAGTTGTTGTTGATTTTTCTTACAAAAAGATGTAAACTGCTTAGTATAGTTCTAAAAGATTTTCTCTTCAATTTCAAAATTATCACTGTTGTTATGGTTAAAATGTTGGTTATCCACCTCTATAAAATACATATACAGTGAAATATTTAATAGGTTAAAGAGTGGTCTAAATATTTTATTATGTTCTTATTGTTGACGAAAGACTGGTTCTACCATTTGTTTGCTATCATTTTCAATATACATTTAACGTATAGTAAACTTAAGAAGAAAGACCATATCAATATATTTACTAAAATCAGTACGATTTTATTTCATTGCGTTTCCGTTAGGAGTGCTGTATAAAAGTTCCATACAAAAATATAAGCTACCGAAATCGGCTGCAAACGATTATAAATTCATGGTAGGTAGTTTTACGGCTTTATTAAGTACTTATAGAGGACGCGAGAAGTGAAGAGAAATTGAAACGATCTAGCGATAACTTTGGCTTGACGCCGGCCAATTCTCCATTAACACATTTCAAAACGGTTTATCTGTCAACTAGAAACAACATTTACACAACTATTAAGTAAATATCAGTTACTGTGAACTTAACGTCCAAATTATGTAAGCACTTCCCACATTTTAGTCGAGTGTCAAATACAAAATTTGAATAACATTTTATTTCCACTATACGCTCGTCACAATCAATCACCGTTGTCGTCATATCGAGTGTCGACTCGCGTATCGAGTATCGCCCGATTCGATATTCATTTCACAATCGCTCATTTCGATTCAATGATAGATCGCGTTGCACGATTACATTTGAATGTGCCCGTCTATTTGTAATAAATAGATGGGCTTAGATTACACGTTGCCTTTGTTTATTGTATTACAATATGTTGTGTTGCTTTGCAAGTTCATTACAGGCGGGTTAGTGATGTCATAATACTGTTCTTCGTGGGACTTTAAAGTTATTTATTCATATATTATATTCATGTATTATAATGAGATACGAAAAGGTGAAACATACATCAAGATGCAACATATTAGATGTTATTTGTGATTTATAGCTTAAACTAATAACTTATTCTAATATTATTAATATGAACTATATTATATAATAAATATCAGTAGACTTCATTCCTATGAATTCTTTTGAAATGAATGGCTTCACCAAGCATCGTGTAGCCATTAAAACACAAAAACACTCAATTTCAATAAATATAATGGATTATGAAAATAATAAAATTATAAGGCAAAAAAACAGTGAACTCCGTTTGCGTAGAATAGGCCACATAAAGATAAGAGATGGGATGGGAGTAGCTTACATTAGTGTGGCGTATCAATCAATACATAGTATATAAACAAAGTCGCTTTCGCTGTATGTCGTATGTATGCTTAGATCTTTAAAACTACGCAACGGATTTTGACGCGGTTTTTTAATAGATAGAGTGATTCTTAAGGAAGGTTTGTATGTATAATAAATGCATAATATAGTAGAGAAACACTGATAAATTTAAGGTTTCTAATGTGATGTCGTAAATAAGCACGTTTTTTTTGCGCTTATATTGCAAACGCTGGCCAAACTACGAGATAGACCAAAATAATGTACTACAGTATTGTCCATTAAAAAGTTCAACAAAAAAGTCCGCGATAGTATATGTCTATCTCTTAGGGATAACCCACCATAACCATTTTTACATTGCACCCGTGCGAAGCCGGGGCGGGTCGCTAGTATCTTTATAAATTGCAGCCTATGCGTTATTCTTATGTATCAACTATATAGACTAGACTTGTGAACCAATGGCGTAGCATCTTTGACATTCAAAAGTGATTGTAAAATCCTATTTTAAGAATAAATTTTTGATTTTGATATGAATGTAAAGTTTCATTGAAATCCATTCAATAGTTTTTACGCGAGACTAACAAACATCCATCCATACATACAAACTTCCCGTTTATAACATTAATAGTGTAAAATAAAAAAAATAATTTCTTCATCTTCACTCTACGACACCCAACAACAGTCAACCCGTGATCAAGAAATTTGGAAATAATTCGAAACGCCGTTTTAACTAAATAAATGTGTTAACACGAGACAATATCCGATAAGATGTGTCATTTTAAGATATCTGTAGAAATTATAAATGAAAGCACAGATTAAATAACAAATCAAAATCTGCTATTTCAATACTAACAAATGTGGATTTTAATGTTTGGGTACTGGAATTGCGTCCCATTAATACGACTTTCTCGTAAACTACGGGTATGGTTGTTAATGCGGCAGCGTCGTTATAATTAAAAACACTGATGGGTGATAAACTGTGTAATTAATGTTTTTATGAATATTTACAAAATAACAAAATGTAACAAACAAACAGAAAACGTGAATACGTGACTTCTTATAAAAACAATTGAATTAATAATTTTACGTCATCCGAATCATAGACTCATGTCTTTCCATATTCGACCTCTACGGGCAACCACGCAATGTCGCTACAAATGCAAATGCGAAATTAATATTGTTAAAGTTTTAACGTAGCCATAATATTTAATATCCTTTAAACGAACACCATTAGCCGCAAGATAACTTAAAACCAGAGATTAAATTGCAAGTGTTGAAGAGGTTTTAAAAGTACTTACAAATCTAACTCGGTCGTACAAAGAGTGGATGCAAAAACATTTTTTAATATTCTCTCGGTGCTGGTAAGAAAGTGTTTTATTCAGGAGGGGAACTTGTACATAAATGCAAGTAGGTAGGTAAGCTATAATGGTGCCGTGGAACGCGAGACTCCCTGCCCCAGGCTACATAAAGCACGCACCGCGGTAATCTGCAATATCGTTACGAATTTATTTTTCCTCCTTTATTCCAGCATTTTTAGTTAGCATTTTACGATTGAAATATGTGGACGATTTGCGTCAATACCTATTTACAATATTACGAAGTTTAAATTGTACATATTTTGTGTCATTTTCAATACACATGCTGGCATTACGACGTTTTGAATTATTACGAGAAAATGTATGTTTTATGCATCATTTGCTGAATTTGTCTTTTTAGTTTTCCGTACTCCACACGAAATAACGGAACTTTATAGGCTCACTTTGTTGTCAGCCTCTCATAGCTCTTTTTCTCAAGGATATCAAGTTGAAATTATTATTGAAATTCAAAGAATGGTACTTCCCGTCGACGTTGAATCGTGTAACTCGCAATGTGCAATATCATTATATATATATATATATATATATATATATATATATATATATATTGATTTAAAATGTAAAAATGTAATACCTAATTGTAGACTAATAGTACGTTGTAGTAAAATATAGTGTCAACTTTATTATTACGAGAAAACATTTTTTTAAGTTGTAAAACCCCTATGCTATTCGCTTTACTTCTCGACGACATATATAAGACGACACATATATATTAAAAATAAGCAGGTTTGTCTAACGTGTTGTATAAATTAATTTACAAAATATAGATTAGCGTTCCTACGTTCAACGTGACGCCACTGTTCGCGATGACCCCATACAGTCGATTCGAACATCGTTACAACGAAACGATAGCGTTTACAGTCCAAAACGGGTCAACTAGTTAATAAATAATAATGAACGGAATTCACTTTCGTTCACGGTAGCAACGTTAATAATCCATCGTTAAGTAAAAATTACGTTAACGTTTACCCCGATCTGAATATAGCCAGATATCAACTAACTTTTTTCTAAATTAATATTCAAAAACAAATCTTTCCTCTTTAAACTGTAATATAAATACAAATAGACCATGGTCACCAAATGGCGATCCGCGGGCCGACCTATTTTAACCGGACTTTTTATTAACAATACAAAATATTTACTTTGTACTTGCAAAACATTTAACTAGTGTTCCACAAACATAAAATGTTTGTTATAAATACCCAGAAATGAAGAAAATAGCCATGAGAAACTTCTTACCTTGGTGAAGTAGCATCAAATAAATTCCGGAATTAACTATACAATGAATATCTCTCCACAATTTAATGACATTAATAACTTACACAAACTTTACTCAAATGACATTTTTATTGTCATTAATATTGTACCAACCCTTAGTACTTAATTCTTTTTAATCATAACATTGGTTTATTATTATTAACAAAAAAAAATTTTTTTTGTCTATTCTTATCGTGTCGTCATATTATTTAAAGAGTACAATTTATTGCCTAAAACATAATCCCGTGCGATTATGTTTTTTTAAACGTACCCTTAATGAAAGTAATCGGTGGCCCATACTGTAGACCAGAGGTTTTGAAACTGTTTTTATGTCGTAGACTTTGTCATGTTTTTCAGTTTTGGGTACCTACACCCCCCGATATTGAATGCATACATCCTACAACTTGCAAAATTTTTAAGCATATATATATATATATTTTATTTTACAGGTACTTTTATAAATGATGGATTTTTTTCCTCAGGAGAGGAAGGCTGAGAATCCGTCACAACGGCAAGTGTCACGAGGGTTATTTTAGACTCCACACGACCGGAGCGGTCCGATCGCGTTACCTACCAACTAAACTCAGCCTGACCCTTGGCCATAAGGGCCTACGGCTTCAATGGAATAAATAATGTTTATCTACTATCATGCTATTAATCCTCTATAAAAGAAACTATAACAATTAGCTTATTGCCAATATTAAAACACTCAATGATATTATGTTCATTATATCATCCAAACGCGTGGTATTATGAATTTCAAAAAAAGAACATTCTCATGCAATGACATTTTCACCACCAGATCGCAAAAATTTTGAAAAAAGAACAATAAATTGTAGACTAATTCGTATCTTCGGATTCTCGTCTTATCGTGTTATTTCCCGCCATTTATTTATAGTTATATAGTTCTTACAAACACCCTATGGAATGAGAATCTTTTATAGAAGATTTACATCATGATTGTAGATAAAGTTTTGTATGCAACTGTTATAATTAGGTATTAAAACACTCATGCGATACTATTATCACACGAGGCGTAGCCGAGTGAACCCCACATTCGTGATTATACAACAGTTGCATAAATCTATACTAATATAATAAAGCTGAAGAGTTTGTTTGTTTGTTTGAACGCGCTAATCTCCGAAACTACTGGTGCGATTTGAATAATTCTTTTTTTGTTGGATAGTCCATTTATCGAGGAAGGCTATAGGCTAAATAACATTACGCTATGACCAATAGGAGCAAAGACAGAGCGGTAAATGTGTAAAAAACGGGGAAAATTATTCATTTTTGAAGGCTTTCTTTGCGTGCGCTGCGAAAACGGTTCAAGATACACAAAAAATATGTATGAAAGAATTATTCCTCTATACATGATCTAAAAAAAAGTCCGCGACGGCATATGTCTATCTTTTAAGGTTTAGTCACAATGACCGTTTTTATGGTACCAAATTTGGTCGAAATAATTTGTTTAAGTTGTATCAACATAATAATACTAAAAATTCTGCGGAAACTCGACCATTCCGAAAATCCCGCAAGAACGGGAACTATGTGGGAAAAACCAAAAATCTGCCGGAAGTCACTATTCCACGCGGACGAAGTCGCGGGCAAAAGCTAGTAACTAATATGTCTTTATATTAGAAGATAATATAATATATTTAAATAGGTACTCTCAGATCCATTATCGTGGACTCCTATTTTCATTTCATTAACCCCAAATTTTTTTTTCGCCGACGTAGACCCTTTGCAGTTTGTCACAAACCCATAAGGGTCGATATAGACCCCTTTGGGAATCACTAATATAGACAATGCGTTGAAATTGTTTAAAGAAAACTGATAAACATTGTTTATAGAGAACTAAATTGTCAACTAGCTATGATCCTGTCAGAATCAAAGAAATATTCAAAATTCAGATAACGGGACGTGTAAAAGTTAGCAAAGGCCTTTCTCATTCTTACATCAATAAATTTTCAAATGACAATTCTTCATTGTTACGGTATCATGATTAATATTCATTGTTAAATTATTCTTTTATATACGATGAACGGTAAGTACTGTTATTGTTGTACCATTAAGAGCTCTTTTGTACGAAAGGTAATAAATCGTAGAGATAAATCCACAAAAGAAGACACGATAAAGGCGGCGGTAAACACAATCTACTGAGGGAGACCTTTTGTCAAATTGAATTACATAATTTGTAATCGGAATTATAAAACATTCATTCGACCCTAATACAGTCATTAATTAAATCAAACATAAATAAATTAACATACATTTCCATTGAAATGTATTGTGACAACGCTGTGGAATGTTTTAGTTTTATCATTAAATTCCAATTATACTAGTGTCTGAATTAAATTTGAAATCGTATTAAGATAATTTCGTCCGATGAGGCTCTCCATTTGTTACGATAACCGCGGCCATTAAAATAATATTAAAAGCGTATAAAATTGATTATTCCAAATAATTCTTTTCGATTGTTTCATTAACTTAATGGTATTTATATCGTCACTGTTATTAGTATTGGAAGTGAAGGAAAATATTGAACGGAATTTCATTTCAACTGTTTCTTTTTTAATTCCTCCATAATTATAGTTATGGGAATAATTCTGTTAGGCGAATATGTTTGAAAGATACTATTTCACATAAGCTATGAATATGATACCGTTCCAATGTTCAAGCTTCAAAAAACTATAATTATATCCATAGGGAACTTTCTATGACACACTTCCAGAAACTGTAACTGCTTCGCTTTTGAGTAAATCTGAAGCACTTGTTATTATTACTCTATTGAAAAAGGATATTACAAGGTCAATAATTTCTTCAACATTTACTATTATTAATTCTTGGTTTTGAAGTTTATGATTTTGATAATTAAAAAAAAATGTTTTTAGCGGAGATACGTATATCTGATACTATGTCGATATGTAAATAGATGTAATTTTATTATTTTGAAAAGATAAAACAAAAAAGAAGACAAATGAGAATGCCCATTCTGTATGGACTTTAGTATCGCCAAAAATGATTTTGTCCATAATGATTTTTATGATATATTGTAGATTTTTAAGTATATATTCAATTATTGAAAACTATTTGACTCTATTTCGATGGGTAAAATAGAAATTAAACACCAAAGACTTTCAAGTTACGAATTTCTCCTATCATCATTTTTGATAATACCTATTTAATTGTAGAAGATTAAAACTATAAAATGATTAAATCTATCTTATCCAATAAATATTACAACTAACCAATAATTCAAATAAAATAATTAATTAATTTAAAAATAATTGTTTTAGCAACATTGATATTAGCTATCTGTATAAAGAAACTCTTAAAGCAGAATAATGACTAAAATATTAGAGAAAGCAGAAAAAAGACTAAAGAAAATTAATTGTTTTGGTATTCCTTTTACCCTTTCACGAGAGGACAGTGGAATGTATCGAATATATTTTTGACCAATCGATCCGATCGTTAATATATGGCAATACCGAAGAGACTATTTATCAATGAAATTAGAATATCATCAATAAAAATACACGGCGAATGAAACGGAAGTGAAATAATTACTAATTATTATGTGGATTATCTCCGCGAAGTTTCGGCTTGGTATATTGCAGAGTTTTGTTAAAAATTGTTACTTATTTTTTGGTATTAGTTTGGTTAAGGCACAAGGACGAGTAAAGGTGATACTACGAATGGGCATACTCCTTTTGGGAAGGTACAAAGCAAATTTTTTTCGAAATTTTCGCGTTTAAAGTTAAACTCAAGTAAGTTGCTCTTAAGCTCTTTGTGTACTTTAAATTTTATACTTGTGTTTGTAAAGGTCATTTTGAATAAAGATTATTGTGATTGTGATTTTATTAGATCTAGTTGAACTTTGCATAGTATGTAAGTTACTCACTCGCTGCCACTTAAGTCTTTTTTATTTTAGTTAAAACTACAATGTAAACTCTTTATAACGAAACTCAAGGGACCGAGCATGTTTTGCCGTCATAGTGTTATCGTTATATGGAGTGCAAAATATCAACCAAATTCACCTCTCCGTTCATTTTACCGTTGGTAATTTTGTGACGGTGTTTAAATTTTCCGAGCCAACCTGCTGATGCTTTAAAGTCAATTACGCCAAGTTGTTCGGCAAACTTCTCAGCCTTGGCTTTAACAGTTGGACCCGAGATAGGTCTATTATTCTGGCGCTGATTGTTGAACCACGACAACATTGCTTGATCTAATTCTTCGAATTTTGGCTTCCTTAATTTTTTAAGAGACTTTCCTTCCAGTGTCGCCTGCAGAATTGTTTCCTTGTTTTTCCAAATGGTAGCAACAGTAGATTGACTTAGTTTAAAACGTCTTCCAACGTTACTTTTCTTTTCTCCCTTTTCAATTGCACGTATCACACACACTTTTTCGTCAACACATATCGCTTTTCTTTTACTGGCCATGTTAACAGTTTCAAAGTTTGTTCACGACTGATAATACGAAGGGTACCTTGTGTACTTAGTTCGAGACCATCATTTTCAAGCAATCTATTCTAGCAAACAATAATGATGCACGTGATGAAGGCAATTAACAATAACAAAAGCGAGACGGCTGTTTACGACCTCAGCAGTTTCTGGGCCTCAAAGGTTTAGTCGGCGTCTTTTGTAACTTGATAAGATAACATAAACAATAACATCGATAATGACGGTTTTCTGTGTCTAAATATAAACACATTTCTTCGTAATAGAGAATGGCTGCTGTGCTATAGTCTATCAATGTATGGGTTTTAAGGTAAACCGACCAAATTGTGATCTTTTCTATGGTATAGAGTTTATCGTTATAAAGAATGATGTTATAAAGAGTTTACACTGTATATAGGTACTATTAGATACTGGACTAATCGTTAACTAATTCAGAAAGATTAACATATTTAAAAGCACCTTAAGCGTTATTAACGCTTAAGTTACGTTAATTAATATGTTAACTTCGTTAATTATACATTAACGGATTAACGAGTTAATGCCCAGTCATGAAAACTACATTCAAGGTCTGGCGCGAAGCTGTGTATACGTTCAGACGAATAAGTAATTTGTCGGACGATATTATAAAATTATACTTTTATAGTACACTTACGTTTTTTGCGAGAAGCCAATAAACACGAACTCCGTTACGATGCAAACTAATCACACCAATAAATTACGAGTGAACTGTTCATAAAAAAGCTCGTTTTATGGCCACAGACTTGAATGTCAAGTTAAATTGCTTTTTAATTATAACACAAACAAGATGGCAATTGTAAAAATTATACCGCCGACGTTAAAAAACGTATAACATTGTGTTTGCGGTGTTAATATATTTAAATAGTTTTGTTTTCTTTTGCGATGCTATTCAGTTCTATCAGAGCATGAATAAATTATTACTGGCGGTTTATTACATTATTATAGGTTATCCTTGGCCGGATTTTTGGTCGAATATTACTTTATGCATTTAGAAAAAATATTTTTGTCAAGTGCCATAAAAAACACTTACTCAAAAAAGTTTGCTTGCAGTATGTAAAAAATTACTGTTGTTGATCAATGAGTGGCCCACTTGGGGATAAGTGGTAACATCACTCATAAATATCTGTAATATCTTTGAAGCCTCGTTTGAAGTCGGTCATAGCTTGAGCGTTGGTACAGGACACACCGCAATTGAAAGCTCAATCCAAAATCTGCACGTAGGTACGTGGAAGGAATCTATGCTGAAAGCGAATTGTGCTAGAGCTCATTGTTTCCTTGTAGTGACAAAGACACCATTGCAAACAGTTACTCAAAGTACTCCTTACTATACAACACAGAGAACGAAAGGGATACCTAAAGAATCACCTTGCATAAATCTACCTATTCTGAAATCAAATAGCACAATACATACACTCTTTACAAATATAAGCAATCTATGTCTGTACATTTTTTTATATCCGTGAACTGGTGACCGACTATCATAATGAAGAAATACGGCTATGTCATTTTATAGATGATACTTTGTCCAGCGGGAAACGATTATGCCCTTGGCAAAGCAATACCATAGCTAGCTCATACCAACAACATCACTTATTATTAACGAGCAGTGGATTGTAATTAATGTAGAAATATGAAACAATATCAAATAGGAATTATTATATTAATTATAACTTTACAAAAAGTTCACCTGACAATTTTGACAGCAAAACAACAACCAAAGATTGCCAACACTTACATTTTATCAAAGAAAGCGCACATTATCAAAGGAAATCTGCAACTGTCGTTTATGCCTACAAGCCGCCTTAAGCTTGATCAAGTAATTTTTAACGCCAACTCACTTCTGGAAACAAGTAATTTATTCAGATAGATCGCTAGAGAGACTTACAAATAATACGGCGTGGTAGTTTACCTATTTATTGAATAGGATTTAAAACACAATACTCCATCCAATCTATGCATACAATCATACAACATTCATTACCAACCATGGGGATATTTCATTTGCATCAACTAGATAAGTAAAACGTACAATGACACGATAAAATAATGACTGGCGCAAGAACGCGATAAAGTAATTATGAGCATCAACTAATTCATCAAGCAATCACTGTACAACTATTCAACAAAATATTTAAAATAAAAACGCAGTAAAGGATACCAACAACATATTGTTCTACTTTAAGGAAAACGCTTTTACGAACTGTCCATTGAAAAATAAACAATTAAAGTGATAAAATATACGCTTTCCAAATATATTGTTTCACAGATTCAGTGAGTAACAAGGTTAATGTGGATAACACTGATAATGCAGTAATTATTGAAATGATAACCGTTAACCTTGGTGGATAAGAATATATTCTGTTCTGTCTCACTTACATCTGTTCAAATGTTGACCGTACAATATATTTAAATAATGCATTCAGGAAGTTGAGAAAGATTCTCAATAAAAAATTCTGAATGTGCACGGTTGAAGAACATTTCGTTGTGTCATATTTGAATAAAGATTTTTAGAATAAGAATTTTTGAAGTGTTTCATTTGAATACAAAACATTTTTCAAATGGTCCATTGACATAACAAATGACAAGAAAAACCTTATACGATATAAAAGAAAATCTAGTTTGTAAAATACTAGATGATATAAAAGCAATCTCCTTCAAACAACCTGATCGAAGATAACACAAAGAGGAAATTACCACAGGAGATCGACTCAAATTAGATAGAGAAAATGAAGAATGTTTATGTAATTGGAATATAAATGCTAGAATAGAAATGATTTACTGATAAATATGTAATTGAATGAATATTAAATGCCAATAATGCAGCAATAAACGCATCCTATCTGACATTTCAGATCCACTCTATAATCCAACGGAAGTCGTAAAGGCATCTAATAGCGCTTCAAACTCCTTAATTATCCCTTGGCACTTAACGGGCAAACGAACAAATATATAAAATTAACCTTTCTAGGAAACATCGTAATTTTCGTTCGGAGTCATTTAATTTAAGCGCAGTACTCAGAGGATAATCAGATTTATGCCGCGCCGTGTGGAGGCCACGTAATTTGCTGAAAACATTCAGTTAAATGCTCTCTTATTCCGGGCGGGCGTGGCTGGGGAACTCAGCCTTTGCTGTGGTTAATAGAAATAAGACTAGTTAAATTAGCGTCTCAAATTACTTGATTACTTTTTATTTTGCGCTGTCCTTTTGGACGAGGGAGGCGTTGAAAACAACATTTGAGGACTTGGATCTTTCTTTACTTTAATTTTTTATTTAACATTATATAGGGTAGTAATAGTAGATTGTTAATCGAGGGTGGAAAAAAACAATTCCCGAGGTGTTTAGACTATAGTCTATATATAGTCGGCTATAGTCCGAGAAGGAATTGATTCTTTTACCCGTGTTAAACACTCTACTTTTCACTTTGAATATATGAGGAAAATAAAACATTGGTTGTTTATTTAATCTATTTATTGATAATATATGATAATATCAGTAGACCATCAGTAGGCAGAACACAATTTGCCTCGTCTTTAATTGAATCTGGTGTCAATATTTCGGAATCGCTTGAACTCATTTTTAAAATTAAAATCTTAACTAGTATAAGAGATTATTTGAATTTTAATTTTTTCAAATTCCGTCACAGATATATATAATAAATTCACATCCCGCCAATTTATGTCGACTGTTTAAATTTTAAATATGGAACTCACCGCGTGTTTGTTGCGGCTTCTTCCGCTGGAAGTAGTTTGCGCTAAGTTCACACTGGCTGTTTAGAAACTCACATGGCCGCAGCATTTTCTTTTATAGTTCACAGCTGACAGTTCGTAGCTGACATTCGTAGTTCTATTTTTAAAGTTCATTCCGGCCCTTGGGTGGGAAGTAAATTGTATGAGTTTTTCCCTCCCTATGTCGGGAAGCAGCATTTTCCACCCAATAATCAGATCAAAACAACATAACTTTCCGAGTATGAGAAATGAAAAAAATATTTCTTACACTTACACCAGTTAACCTAGCCGAAAGTAAGCTCTGTAAGGCATGTATGTATGGGATCTAGGGTAACGGATAGATATTTTGTCGGAGTCGCGTAGAAGTAATACCAATCGGTAGTCCCCGCGCCCCATGGACCCCAGAATCATAAAATTCAACACAAATAAAAACATTTTATAGAGCATTTTATAGGGCAGCGTTAATATAGAGAATAAGATATACCTATGCATTAAACATTGGTACATTATAGAACATTATAATAAATCAAATCAAACATATTTATTTGCGTTGAATGTAAATACATGTTTAAGGTCTTAAATTAAGTATGTTTTGTGTACAATCTACAAATCCAATAATACCTAGACCATACACAAATATATATACACACACACACACGCATATATATATATGTATGTATGTATATATATATATATGTATATTTGCTACATACCTAAATAAATCCGATAAGTATGTCTCACGAATACACGAATATTGTCGACGAAAATATGTCGATTTAATTACTAACGGGGAACATTAATGTTTGATATCACGATAACTCGACGTCATTGCCTTACTTAACGCTGATGACTTTCGTTCTCTGTTTATGAGCGGAATGATAAATCTACAGACTTACCTTTGATCTTTTGGTAAGCGTCCAATTGGGTTACACGATGAATTCATAATTAATGCCCATATTTTTAATTAATAACATTTAAGTCGCAAATGGTTCATTACTTCGGAGTTTAAATTGGTACATAAAGTTTGATGAAGATGAGCTATAAGAGTTACTGGAGTGACTTTAATGAATTAAATAATGGCAGTGAATGGTTTTAAGGACGAGCTCTTACGATTTACGTTGATAGAATAATAAAATACTTGTTAATACATAGTCACTTTGCAAGTTTACAATTTTATAACTTTGTATGTGTTACAACAATCTCGTTTAAGTTTGCATAAAATACTACAAATTATTGCCAGCTACACGGAGAGTATCGACGATTTGTCTATTCGGTATTTACCTCTTAAAGGGTATAATATTAAATACATCAAAGCTTGGGTTCCTAATACATTTGAATCCCTATCGTCAAAGCTCAGATTTGTATAAAAAACCTAACTTATTATTTTGTTCCCAAAACTAAGCCGGTTTCGTTATCCGGCCAGGCAGAACTCGCTGCGTAGGGTTGCTAGAAAAGAAAAATACAAAATGTTTGCAGGAAACACGAAATTATTGGGATTCGAGGTTTAGAAAAAAAAGCAACCAGATACTCCGGTAACAAAAAAAATTGTTGCATATATACAGTGCGTAAGTGAACGACGATTTACGAGTATCTATTAAATATATTTCAGATATTCTTACCTATTCTTATTAAGGAGGCTCTCCCATTTTTTGAACATGTTGAAATCCATTTCATCCTTATTCGTATGCACGTGCGAGGTTTTATGTTCTTTTATACATCAAGTTATTTTCACGTCAAATTATTTTGATTTGTTTCATTATAATTATACTTCCCAGTACTTAAGTTACGATTTGCTACATAAATACATATTTACATTTTATATACTTTTACATTTGGTTAGATTATATGATTTATTACTGCAAAATTACCAGAGGGCTCTATTGTATTACTATTTTATATAGTACAGAAACTACATGTCAAAGGATCACCGAGTTTGACAAAAGAGCTGTATAATACATTGAATTTTTACAAGATTACAATCAAAATTAAATCATGAGATCTTAAATGTTGATAAATTTTAGAAGAATACTGGCAACCCTGTCTCCGCGTAATATGGCATGGCCGATCCCAGTGTCGATGTGTTATTTATTTTCCGTCAAACACATTTTACGAGCTCCAGTCCCTCGATTTTTATCCCGCCTCGGGGACTCGTAAAACGAGCTTAACCCGCACCGCCAAATAAAAGTTATTTGCATCCCCTCAAAAACTACCTAATTAATAACGATAACGCAGCAGATTTTCCGCGTAATTAAACATTTGAAACGAGAATAAATCTCGATACTTGAGTACTGAAGAGTACTGAGTGAATACTGAAGAGTAGGACGAAAAATGAAAAAGAAAATAAACAGGATAAGGGCCGTCAACAGCTTATATACACGCTCCACCGAGGACAGGAGCTACCATAATTAAATTAGGGTGTTGAAACCCTATTCACCAAGCCACATCTTCATTTTCTTTGTTTGCAGTTCGCCTTTTGGAATTGGAAAACTGAGGAAGATATAGTTATATTAACAAGTTAATTGCAAGCTACGTGAATCAAAACAATTATCATATCATTTTAAAATTAAACATTTTAAAATTAAATTTCATATTCATCTTGAGTAATTTTCATAAATTTATACATATCACTATGAAAATTATACGTATTTGTTCTTATGTTCTAACATAACACAACCATTTAGGTTTCCGCAAAATTAAGCAGATTCTTCCGTAGGCGTCGAGAAGCGACAAAGATTTGTAATTATAAACTGTATTTTAATATAATAAAGAGGAGTAAATATCATGGCTTGGCCAGTTACAGTGTATTTGTTTACGATCGTGAGCTTCATGAGGCGGCAAAGGAACCAAATAATCAACTATATTGCAATACAATTAAGAACTCTCATCAAAGAGTAAATTTCGTGAGCCTGTCCTGGCGCGCTGCTGAATAAATATTATTATCCGAGCCTTATTATAATATTTACGGAGACAGTCGCGCTAATGAAACAAGATGCTAACTCCAGAGCGCTGGACATGAAATTATGCCGCCGCATTGCCCGTTTCTGTGCCCTTGGCTATTATTTAAAATTATTCTTAATTGAGTTAAAGCAAACGAAAAACAGACTAACACCCAAATTAATTACTTCAGTAAGTATAGCAGAAAAGCTTTCTTTCTGTAAAAGCAGGCAACGAAATTGGTTTGACGGTTATAACTTTTCTAATGGGAATAAAACAAGTATAATAATTGCAACAACGAATCGTGATGAAAATCTCTTTCACGACAATGTCGAGCTCGGGCAATTTTAACCTCGTTTTCATTGAAATTCACATTTCATTCGGCCAACAAAGGGTTGGGCACTTTGCAAAATGTCAATTTTGAGGAGGGTAGCGGACTCCCGCTAAACACATGTATGGCCACGACAGCCGTGTCTATACCGCACTGTTGAATAATACATGAGGAGCAAACGAATGCTTTAAAAAGTTAACAAGGTTTCCCTGAGCTTTTCTTTGTTCCGCTGTTTATGGTAAAGGCGATGTTGGGACGCTATATACAGAGCAGGAGGCTCGTTTTACAATTATTATGTGACTACTGCTCCCGATTCGTGACCAAATTACCTCGACCTTAAAAAATCCAAACATGGTAATTTTAATATAAACACGTGCCTGCTCATAAATAAATAAACTATGCAACATTTTTCAACAAGTCCTGTATACTTTGATGGACAGGTCTAATGTTTATCTATCACAAAATTAATTACATGTTCAATATTTCTTCATTTCGACAAACATGCAATAGAACCAATCATCAGGGTAGGTAACTATTATGGCGGTCGAATCGCGAAAGCGCACCCCGCCATGAGCCCCGTATGGGCCTAGAGAACTCGGGGGGGTTTTAGTAGGTAGGCCGGTCCTCTATGACCGGAGAGCCCCACACACGGCCGCGCCTTGCCAGCGCGGTGTCATGGTGCATAAGGTCGCATTTACCCCCCTCAAAAAAAAAGGGTAGTTAACTATTATATTGTTGTAAGTCACAAATACTAGCTTACACGTTGGTTGGTACGTAAATATCATAACAACTGCATGTTATATTAATGGCGGCATTAATATAACGTTCCTCTTAAGGATCCTATAAAAATAGCCATTGAAAATTATTGTCATTTTAATGACAGATAAGAAGTCGGCAAAGAGATAAAATACACAACATTATTTATGTTTTGATAGTCTATGAACATAACATATACACTTGTAGGTATTTATAGAGTTTATATTTTTATATGTACCTAGTTGTATTTTTTATTTTAATTTTTCATTACCATGGGAGAGTCATGCTTCAGACGAATTGGGCCGGCTCGACTGGAGTACCACGAGAAATACCACGGCCTCACAGAAAACCGACGTAAAATAGGGCTTGCGCTGTGTTTCGCCAAGTGAGTGAGGGTATCGGAGGCCCAACCCCCCCTTCCCTTTTAAAAGGAGGCCGACAACGCCGTGATCTGTGACTCCTCTGTTGTTGCGGGTATCCATGGGTAACGGTTATCGCATACCATCAGGTGATCCGTTTGCTAGTTTGCTGCCCTATCCTATAAAAAAATATTATTTGACATTTTATTGCTTGTTGACCTTAATTTAACCCTCCTACAAAATCATAGTATAACTTTTAATTCGGACTATCTATACGGGGTCCTATAGGAGCTGTCTTCCACCGCCCGAGGTGTGACGAGCGCTCTAGTGCCTGATGCTATTAAATCAACTCTCGAAATTACAACTGTGTACAGAGTGATCCTACGCAGAACAAAAAACTCGACCCATAGATACTTGGTCTGGTCTTGAGGTGGTCTGGAGAAATTGGTTTCCTTAAATCCTGCACTGAACCTGACTGACAAGATAGATATTGAGCTGGCCTAGGGCAGCGGGGTGTTTCACTACGTGTTTCAATGTCGAATCGCCCTGACATGGTTAGGGTAGCCTCGTATCTCACGGAACAACGTCGTTGACTGACAATCAGTTGAATGACACTATGGGTCCAAACATGAAACCCATCTGTGGAATCGTAAGCGAGTTTTCAACCTGATGGTCCCTCCTGAGGCGAAGTTCCAGACCGATGTCTATCTAGGTAAGACTTTGGCAATGTCTAGACAATGCCTGTTCGGTAAACTGAACCGATTTCGAAGGAGTATTTGGAACACCATGGGAACAGCTAGGTGTAAAGGAATCCAATGGTATGACTTATGAGGGCTTTTAGTCAACAACACTAGAGGTATAAAAAACACGATTATCCCGTCTTTACAAAAAAAATTACTCATATCCCTCGATATGGACGGAAAAGAACTGTGATAAAATTTTGTGAGAGCAAACTGAGAGCGAGACCCAAAGTTCGGTTTCTAACATTCGAATACAAATATAAATGCTCTAAATTCCCGTAGTCAATCATTAAGACGTCGACGACAGGAAATATTTATAAATATTTGTATTATATCTTATCGATTTTATCAATATCTGATAGTCATAAAACTGGCATCAACATAGAGTCGGCATCAAAATAAAACGTACATCACCTAAGATAATCAGTGAAAAGATCAACGCCGTCATTAAATATTTACCAGAAACAGTAGACTCCGAGGAGTTTTGCCATTCGTAAACACAAATGACTCTCGAGAAGTTGGACAGAGTTGGTGGCAGATTATATTATCTGTTGCGGTTGTTAGCCGACTCGCTGCGAATGTCCAAGTGGCCGATAATACGATTACCGCGAACTCTCGCGTCGTTACTTGTTACCTACTAATTCGCACGCAAACTTTCTCATCAACGCACCACCACTCCCCCGGGACTATGTTATCCTAATACATTTATAATTCGAGGGATTCAATTCCACCCACAAGCCCATGATGTTTGGGGCGAGTTGACGAAAACCCAATTTAATGTTATTTCTAATGAGAAACTTGTTCCGTTTATTTATTTAATAATAATATAGTTCAAGTATAAGAAAAATGTATCATTATGTTATTTACCTATTTGAAGCTTGCGACAAAATTCGATACTTGTAATATTAATTTGTAGTAACTATAATATTTTTACAATATTAAATTATCTAGGTTCTCTCTAAATATAAGAAACAAAAAACAGTGTCACGATTAACGTAAACATGTTAAATTATGATATTCATTACTATGACCAAAAGAAGAAAAAAAATGTGTCTAACAGTATCCGATCCCGATCCGTGGAAAAAAAAAGTGTTACATACTCCGATTTCATATAACACATTTCTAGGAATAAGGAAAATTGGTAGATTCTAATTGGAGCTTACAAATGATACATTGCGTTAAAAAAAAGAAGTTTGGGATTATTCAAGTTATATTCCTTTTTCCGTGCGATTAAATTCGATATTCCGATTTCATACATACAAACATATCAACAGTTACATGTAGGTAACAATATTGGAACTGAACGCAACATCGTTTCGTCATTCGGTTACGACAAACAACACAAAATATATACAAACGAACAGTTAATAACGTGTTTAAGTATTTGTTATTTACTCAGTAACGAACACTAGAGACCAACAGAACGTTATTCCGAAAACCAGCTGTATAAATAGTACTCGTAAATCCGACATATTCGATATCTGTATCAAATATTTCGTAATGGATTTACCATGGCCAACTCACATCGCAAAAGCGCTCGGCGAATGAGCTCAGAACTTAATTAAAACGTTCCAATTCAACTTTGCGGCTGGGATCGGAGTGTAATTTTATAATTTCAAAATAGAAGCGGACGGGAGCAGTGTTCTGTTTACGGCGTTATAAAACTGCAATGATTCCAAGTTGATGGTCGGTGGTTACCTAGCCGACTTCCTCAATAAAATAACGCTCGAACACACAGTTAGTAAGATGTTTTTATAATATGGGAAAGGAAACATTAACAATAACTTTAATTGTTATGAATAATTAGTGGCTTCGAGATTTTGTATTTTAAGTGTTGGTTGTAATTAGAATCTGACTGAACTTCAACAGTAATTAAAGCAAATTTAAGTTAATACTAGTTAACAGAAAAGAGAGAGACATATTTCCAAACGAAGTTGTAATTTATAAACCTAAAATGAGCTGTGAAGTGTTTAGTCAATAATTTTATAGTTTGACGTTAATAGGTATTTAGATACTTATCTCGATTTAATTACGCTTACCTAGTAATTATAAAATAGTTATAAATTAACGATGAGAATAAGAGATAATTAAGTTGCAAATGCGATTCAAATAAAAGAGTTTATCACTCTTAGAATCGAATTTGAATCAAGATATTCTGTCATAAGTCTCTTAGGACAAGATGTACAAACCAGATTTTTTCCTTATTTGAACGCACCTACAAACTTTTTGTTTTCTTATGTTTAAATTTATTTTAATGTCAACAGGTGCTTGTAATCTTGTTCAAATTTAACACATTTGACACAATTTATATGTTATAAAAGCTTGTCGCGAGATTTAAGTACTCGTTTTTACTTTCTTCATTTTAAAACTATGTCAAATGTGTTAAATTTGACATGACGTTATAAGTTAACAGTAAAAGTTTTAGTGTAAAAGTTTATTTTTTTCCTTTTAGCGCATTTAAATAAAAGCTTGTTTTTAAATAATTCTTAGCAAGCCTTTACATTTACCCAAATTGTAGGAACAAATAAAAGAAAATTATTTGTTCCTACAATTTGGGTAAATGTATATATTGGATTAAGAGTGACGTCACATTATTGTTCTTTAGTTATTCTTGGCAAACCCTTCTTTTTCCTCGGGAGGGAGAGGCTGATGAGAATCCCTCACGAGGAGCACGAAACGTACCCAGGATACCCTCGCAACGTCAAGTGTCACGGAGGTTATGTTGGACTCCACGCGACCGGAGCGGTCCGATCGCGTGACCTACCAACTAAACTCAGCTCAGCCTTGGCCATAAGGGCCCTACGGCTTCAATGGAGGCAATTAGTTGAAACCCATATTGTAGGAGTGCATTAAAAATGATTGACTCGCCATCTTGGGTACGCCACCATGTTGGATTTAGAATGACGTCACACAGTTGATCATGCAATCTCATCCAAACTAAACGTGTATACAACATTTCAGCTCAATCGGTTGAGGGCCAGTGCCTTAAAATTGAGTTGTAAGATTCCGTCCGAACATACAAACATTGCAAGTTAAATAAAAGCTTGTAAGAAAACAGAAACACGTCATCATTTCAGACACCCAGCGCTGCATGTGCCCAACGCCTTCCTGTCCTGTCCTGTCTTCATTAAATCGTCTGGCCATTAATGGAAGGAACGAACCTACGAACGCTGCGGTGTCCAGAATACGCCTGTCAATCAAGGACCTTTTCGCTCCAGCAGCCGTCAGTGTGCCCTGCCCACCGCCGCTAAAAGTTCGTAATTCTTCGGGGTATGTCGGTAACTCTGGTTCTTCTGCGGATTTCATCATTTCTGATACGAACACGCAGAGAAATTTCTAACATAACTCCCTCACTTGTAAACACATCGCATTGTTGAAATTTTATTCCCGTCGCCATATCAAACGACGACAATTAATAAACGAACACAATTAATAATGAACAAACAAAAATCAAACAACATTAAAGTTAAATCCACCCAACTTATAAAGTAAACCGCTCTACATAGAACGAAATGAAGAGAAATTCATTTATAATAATTACGCAATTCGTCGTCCGCGCTATGAGCTTGTTAAACAGTTTAGTGAAAAATGAGCACAAAGGAACCCGTCTCGTCCGAGGCGAGCGCGCAAAAAGTTATTCCATCAAAACTTTTTTCATCTGGCTCCCAGAAAAACATATTAACAATTTTAGGGTTCTTAGTGCGTTTATAAATAAGAGACATCGTTCTGTTTGCGTAACCAGGACTATCTATTTTGTTGTTTCTGTTAATTAATTAATGTTATTTTTTCTCCTATAAGAACATAGGGTTTGGTTTTATAAGGCGACATGATTTTCTGAAGTAACATTAGTAATGTTGAGTAAACATAATCACAACATCCTTCAAACATAAATTTGTTTTTTATTAATACGATAATTGAACAAAATATTGTTTTATATATTACTTAGAATAATAACATAGTTTTTAAAAAAATTATATAAATATTGTGTATACATATATAGAAAAAAAAACATTTCGCAATATTTAAATACGAGCATATAATCATACAATTCTATGTATGATAATGTTGTATATGGTTATATCTGTCTATGTAATAAGTATTTATATGAATATACATCATCCTCTTGCCCATTTCCCATTATCTGGGGTCGGCGCAGTAGATCTTTTTCTTCCATTCCTCTCTATCAGCCGTCATTTCCATGCTTACTCCTTTCATTCTTCACACAATCGATCCATCTTTTATTCGACCTTCCTCTGCCCGTGTATCCCTCCACTTATATGAATATACATGTGCCTATTTATCTTATAGTTCTATTAAATAAATAATATTGTCATAATGTTTTTTTATAACTATATTTACGTGCATAATTATTTGCGTATGTATATATATATATATATATATATATATATATATATATATATTATATATATATATATATATATATATATATATATATATATATATATATATATATATATATATATATAATAGTTTACCTGTAAAACGATTTAATTATAAGTTTTCACTTCACCAGGAAGAAATACAACTATTTATAATCGTACATAGGTGCTCGCGATACGTTAATTTACTTAGTTTTAAATTTTAAGACCCTGAGCGAAAGTTAACATCGAAGTCTCGCAAATTTTAGAGCAATCCTGACAAAATGCTTGCCAGAAAACCCTTATCAATTTAGAAACGTTAGCTCTAACTTTGAGTCCTTTGACTAACAGTCAAGCATACAAACGAACGAACAATCAACCTAAACAATAATTCTCCACACACAGTTAAATAATGAGTGTCAAATAAACACAGCATGAACCCAGGTAAATAACAGTAACGAGGCAGGAAACTTATTAATTATTAGCAACTGAAAGTCCAGAAAGCTATAATTAAGAGGGTATTTCGCATGGACTCTTAAAATTCCCGTCGCGTCGGGCTCCTGGACGAAATAATTAAGGCAAGGGGAATAAAATGCCGCCGAGCATCAAAGCCCGGTGCCCTGTGAATTACAAACGGGGAGATTGCGTGCCAGATTTTAGTTTCATTTGCATAAGGTACAAACTATTTAGGATGCCCATTTGCTATTTCCTAATTTACTTCTTCGTGTATGTTAAAACATAGGCGAAGATTAACCTTTCACATCGTTTGTGTTAAAAAAAGTGTATACTGTTGATTATTTTTAGTAGCTGGCTTTACTTCTTTATGTATATGTAATATTGTATATGTAATTAAATAAATTGTACTACTTTAACAAAACTCCAGTTTTCAACGTGCGAATAAAATTCAAGGAGTCGTCATAAAGTACAAAACTAGGCGGAGAAGGCAAATAAACCCCACAAATTGCTATTTTCTTAGATTCAACGCTTATTGTTACCCATTGATCCTCACAAACACTTTCCAATTGTGATACCCTCTGAGACTGATACTTTCGAGACACTGCTATTAAAACACCACCTCCATCTAGCTTTGTCCTGCTATTATTTTTAAGCTGGTTCATTACACGATCTCTACGATAGACTATATACCGATCATCGATAAGCTCACTATTATAAATATTTGAATTCAACCAGGTCTCAGTCATAACTAGGACATCATATGAGCATTGCAAAATATTCAAAAATAAAGATTCTGTTTTGGTTTTTAAGCCACGGACATTTTGATAATAAATTTCAAGCATGTTATATATATATAAAAAAACTGAATGGGTTACAAAAGTTCACGAAAATTAGACTTGTCCAATAAAGCTATGTAATAAGATTAACGCTGTCCAAGTTACGAATGAGTATGGTTGGGCTGGATTCGTTTTTCCTCACAAAAACCCTACCATTTCGCACCCATACAAATTTGTATTTCATATCTTTCGCCTTCTTCCTAGCTGCCGCATGTATGTACTTGTTCGTGGGGGTTAAGTGCTCAGAAACATAAACAGGCGTGTTTTCACCGGCCAAGCCCAGATGATGCGAGGCCAACTTCTTCTCAGGATTTTTCTTGTTGAAATTGTGGACAGCTGCCAGTAGAACGTCTCGCTGGCGAGAATTGCGCAGCTTAGCAATAATAATACGTGGGCGCTTACTATCTTTATCTAATTTAGAGACTCTTGCAACCTGCATAATGTCCTCTTCAATAATGGCAGCGCCGACGGTTTTGGCTAGATGATTGATGCAGTTGGTTAGATTTTCCGTACGATGTTCTGGTATGCCGTGAATTTCAACGTTATTCTCACGTTGGTACTGCTCCGCTAAGTTTAGCCGCAAGGAAAGATCAGTCACAGTGGATTTCAGCTTCGCATTTTCATCTTGCAAATTCATTAAAATGTTGAAGTCTTCCTCCTGCCGCTTTTTATAAGTTTCATACTGTTCACTCAAAAAAGATAGAGAGCTGCTGAAGTCAGCAATTTGTTTGGTTATAAGGTCGAACTTAACGGAGACCGCATTGGCTACTGCATTTGCGATGATACCCGTAACATCTTTTTTAAAAGAATCCACATGTCTCAAAGTGCCGTTTGTAACAGGTGAGTCATTGTCGGACTTTACAACCTGTTTAGTTTTGACTCGGTGCGTAATATTACTCGCATCATCATCCGCCGGAGGCTGACTACGGGGATTATCACGGATAGGGGTATTATCACCCGTGCGTTGTCGAGGTTGACCCAGGGAACACTCCGGACATATCCAAGACTGTTTAAGCTCAGGCGGGACCGTCTTTTTCTTCTCGGTAGGATACAAGCATTGTAGATGATAGTTTTTATTGCATTTGGTGCAAACCAACGCAGCAGCCTCCTTAGTTGAACTGCAGCAAGCAAATTTCATTGAGTAGCTGTCAAATCACACACTCCTTACTCCAAAATACACACAAGTCTACAATTACCCAATAATGGGGAAAATATTTTGAAGTGGCAACACAGACTTGTCTATGGCGAGTCGTCAAATTCAAATTGACAAGTTAGAAAGCTGTCAAAATCGAAGTTGAAGTTTCAGGTTGATGATAAAGTGGCGGTGGGACTAAAAGTTGTATCTCGGCGGTGGGACTAAAAATTGTATTCAATAATCACCGAGAAGTTTTGTTGTTGAAATGCATTAAAAGTTAAATCTTACTTGGAGATAACAATTGTAGTTCTTATTGGGTAGTATGGGTAGCACTGCACACTTCGAACCAACTTTTATCTGGAGAACTTATGAGATTAAGGTAAATAAAGAAAAATTCGGAGAGCTAGTAGTACGTACGCAAACTTTTTTTGTACCTTTTTGAAAATGGAATTATCCCAGATAAAAAACTAATTAATTCTGTAACTATACCAATATTCAATAAACATTATTATAATTTAGCATCTATAAGCGTAGTTAAATGAAATACCACAGATTAAGAATCAGACGCTAACAAAAGCATTAGAGTGTGTCTAACACTTTGCAATCATAAATGTTAATGTTGCACAATAAACAGTGTAATAAGCGGCAATTGCAATTTGAAATAGGCAATCCCACTATTAATGGGAGGGACGTGACCTCGCCCACCATTTCGCGTAATAAAACTACAGTTTTAACTGTGGTTCCAGTATCTTTGGTGTTTAAGCGAACTAACAGTTATCAATGTTACAAATACAACATATAGACAATATAATTGTTGGTTTTATTAGACACGATTTTATGCATTAATTGACGTATAAAATCACGATATATATATCTCACTAGTACTTTAAACTAAGGCATTCCAATTCGACCAATTTGAGTAATTTCATTTAGTCGTACAGTTGTAGCAAGAGAGTGAAGACGTTTTGTTGCTCTGTTCTATTGACTGTTAGAACGCTCTCTCCGTCTTGTACTGTATGATCTGTTTTATGTACTAATAATTTCGTGAAGAAATGTATGTATGATCAGGAAATTAATTTGTTAAAATATCGTCAAACACTGGCAATGCATTAAGGTCCAAAATTGCATTTCCGTATCCAGTAATGTCAAGGGATGCCTCTTCGTTACTGTTGCGGCGACGTCCAGCCTTCCTACTTGGACATGACGTATTTTTGGACAACCTTTTAAAAATAGACGGACTTGACAGGGAAATAAAAGAAGAACGACGACCGACATCGTATATGACGGAATGTTTTATAGATTGAAATTGTAAAATATTCAAGACATAAATAAACATCTAGACCTTTTAAATCGACATCAAGACTATACAGTTACATTGAAGCCATAGAGTATGTGTGTTGTTTGTCCAATTAAAAGGTATATTTATATTCAAATATGTATTAGAATTTAAAAAGTGTGCATATTCCCCATTATATCATTCAGGACGAGATATGTTTGACGGGTGTATTTTTTTATCTGGGATAATTCCATTTTCAATCATTTTGTCTCACTTAGAAAAAGCAAGTAAACAAATTTGTGGGGTAACTCATTGGATGTCCAAGGTTAATTCTGATGTCATGTTAGCTTCTCTCTGCCTCAACTGTTGGTTCTCACTTACTTACAAAATTATGTATTCTTAATCCAATAAATCTATAAAAATAAAAATGAATCAAAAATTAAATAATTATTTTATTATAGTGCGCCTCGTTTTCAGGACGAGGTTTGTATAAAAGAAAACTTCTAATAAATGAATCTGATTTTTATTGCATTTTAATATATTGTCAACCTTTGAATAACAAATTGGACGAAAAATCGTTGACATAATCGAACCCTGTCAACGCTTTTGTCCTAAGATAAATTAAAATGATGTTAATTTGTCACGAAACAAACATTTCATAATCCTTTTTAATGTTTCAGAGCACACGTAAGGCAATGTCTTTGTAATCCGTTGAGTAAACGAGCAAAATTGATAAATAATGCCAAATATGTGTAATGTACATAATCTTAGGAAATTTACAAACACTCTTTATCATGTATGAATACATACATATATATGTCACGCCTTGTTCCCAATGGGGTAGGCAGAGACCACCTCTCTCCACTTGCTACGATCCTGGCACACTTCTCTTGCTTCCTCCACTTTCATTAGCGTCTTAATGCAATCTCGTCGATTGCGAGTACTCTTGACCCGGCCTTTCGATTTGATTGAGATATGTCCGGCTAGGTCGACCTGCACCGATGCGTACCTATCATTCTTATCTTGTGTATCTCTTTCGTTAATCTTCGTTCATTCATTCTTTCAATATGGCTGAACCATCTAAGCATCCCTTTCTCTATCTTTGTCACTACATCTTCAACTACGCCGCATCGCTCCCTTATCACACAGTTCCTGACTTTGTCCTTCAGATTCACTCCAATTACACTTCTCAAGCTTCTCATCTCCACAGCATTAATCCTACTTTCATGTTTCTTCTGCCACACCCAACATTCACTACCATACATCAATGTGAGGATCAACACGCCTCCATGCACAGCCAGTCGTGCTCTTTGTGATACGTTCTGGCTATTCATGAAGTTGCTTAAATTATTGTACTAACGTAATACCATCTGTAAACCTACTTCGAATGCTCGTTTATCTCTCTTTTAAAAAATCACTAACTCCGGCATCTTCGGCAGGCTGAGAGAGAGCTCTCTCTCAGCTAGTCTTTACGTTAATTGTTATGCGGTATAAAGTTCGCCGGGTCAGCTAGTTATAGAGAACCAACTACTTACGCCACCAAAACCAATAACTTATATACCCGATAAAAATTCAATCAAACAATATCTAAGCCTGATTTCCAACTTATTTATGGCGCAACGTAAGAAATTAATAGTATAAATGAGCCTACTAAACGAACTACTGTCTCAGAAGCTCTGAATAATGCAGCGACGCCGAGTGCAATCTTGTTACTAAATGGATTTGTCGACTTTATTCAATAAACAAGTGAAGCTCGCCTTGCTGTAGCCACAGTGCTCGTAAATACATATTATTGCCAAGAATTCCGAGATGTACGGATTCCAGAAGGGGGATATATTTCTATCCCCGATGGAATTTAAAATTATATCTATTTGAGAACAGGAGACATTTCACACAAAACATTGATCCTATTTTATGACACAATGAAATGACATCATTTGAAGGCTGAAAGACAGCGCAAGCCGTATGCGGCTTGACACACAGATTCACATAGATACATTGTCAAGTTATAAAGAACCATAGAGACATTATCTTTGAACGCAAAGATTGTCAAATAATTAATACTGAATAAAAAAAAGGTAATAAATTATATTTTCTTTTTTTTGTTATATTTTATTAGAGGTTGGAATTTTGTCTGTGATTAGCTATTTGTCAAAATTTAAATATAGTATTATGAGCAAAAAGGAATGAAGCGTGCTGTCTTTATATTTACTTATAGCGGTGCCAGCTACTTCGTCCGCGTGGAATAGTTATTTTGAACATCATATTTATTTTTGCAAACAACTCGATCTTGACAACGCGACATATCCAAATTTGGTTACCATAAAAACGATTCTAGTGAGTTAACATTAAAAGATAGACATACTGTCGCGGGCATTTTATTAGATCATTCAAGCCAAATCCGACTTTCGGCGCTACAGGCTACGGCGCTGAATCCACTGTGTGTTCGCGGTTCTACAGAATAACGTCAATGAATAAAACTGAAAAATTAAGATTTTTTTTTCTACGTATTTTTCCAGGATAAAAAGTATCCTATTTTATGCCCAGGATAATAAGGTATAATTATACCAAGTTTCATCGAAATCGAACCGTTAGTTTTTACGTGATGCCTGAACATACAGACAGACAGACAGACAGACAAAAATTTTACTGATTGCATTTTTGGGATCACTAACGATCCCTTATCACCCTTTGCTAGTAATTTTTTAAATATATTTAATGTACAGAATTGACTTCTCTACAGATTTATTATAAGTATAGATTGGAAGAATGTTCGGTTATTGATATATTAATTTTATTAGAAGATGAAGTGGGGTTTTGAGTTTTTATAATGTAACTATATATTTAGTATGTGTTGTAGATAGATAAATAGACAAATGTACATACCTACTTTTTATATTCTTATTGATTTATTCAGACCTTTTGAATTAAAATATATGAAGAAATTAAGTTGCGTAATTTATTAAAGTAAATATCTATTATAAAGAAAGAACCTAATTTATTACAGTATGATTGAATTATATTGTGCAGGAGTTCCCAACCAGGGGGGCATGCCCCCTTGGGGGGCGTAGTGGAATACCAGGGGGGCGTAATCGAGTACTTAAGCGCTCTAGCAAAGACTGAACCCAGAATCGACATACTGGTACAGAAGATGCAAGCTCAAGTATCTCATTAGTATTTAATAATTAAAATAAAACTAGGATATTTACTAGTGATGAAACGGATATCCGGTAACTATCGGTATCCGGCCTATCCGGCCTATTTTCACTATCCGGCCGGATACCGGATAGTAGGGCACTATCCGGCCGAATACCGAATACTAGATGTTTCCCGCGATACCGTTCGAGCTGAGTGCTTTACGCCCTAAACTCGTCTATATCGCGCTTTTCTGTGGGAATACAAAAGTTTTTAAGCCTATCTATATTGTTTCTCGTTGTCTAATCTATCTCTCTATCAAATTTCAGCAAAATCAGTTCTTTAGTTTAGGCGTGAGAGAGTAGCAGACAAACAGACTGAATTTATAATATTAGTAACGGATTATTTTGCACATACACACACATATATGAAACGCGATAAGCGGCCGAATATCGGTGGCCGGATATCGGCGCTCCGGCCTCGTAGTTAGCCGAATATCCGGTATCCGGTATCCGGCCAAATCACTATCCGTTTCATCTCTAATATTTACTTAAAGTGAAAGTAATTAATGGTTTTCAAGTGTAGATACATATATCTTCTCTTATTCCTAAAACATAAATATCTACAAATATCCGTATTTTAATTTTAATTCAAAGAAATAATTTAGTTGTAAAAAAAAATTATGTGTTTTTAAACTTAAGGGGGCATGAGAATATTATGTTTGAATTGGGGAGGCTCAGTGAAATAAAGGTTGGGAAACCCTGACATTGTGTGAGTGTAATAATAATTTATTAACCGATAAAACAAAAAAAAAAAACCGAGAAGCCGAAAACAGATCTCACAGTGGCGTACACTCGAAGAGGCCTATGTCCAGCAGTGGACGAAGAGGGGCTGATGATGATGATGATGATGATGATATTTTCCCTACAAGACCTTTCACATCAGTTTCTTATTAATCATTATCATCATCCTCTTGCCCATTGGTTCTTGGTTGGAGCAGTAATCTTTTTTTTTTTTTTTTTTATGTGATAGGGGGCAAACGAGCAGACGGATCACCCGATGGTAAGCAATTACCGCCGCCCATAAACGCCCGCAACACCAGAGGAGTCACAAGCGCGTTGCCGGCCTTTTAAATGGGAATTTTTCCGCATTAATATTGGATTAAAAAGTATAAAGTGCTTAAAAACCAGACATTTTGATTTTTATTTGAGATATATTCATAACAGTCTAGTGCAAGTGGCTTTCTGTCGTAAAGTCGTTACATAAAATAAGTAAGTTACGTACAAGATAATTAATAAATAAATTTACAAACATGTGAACGATTAAAAGAACCAAAAATCAAGTTTTTCAAAATCAGAGCACTTCAACAAAATGATCAGCTAATATACGATAAATTGAACTACGTGCTTTGAACTGAAAAAGAAATCGATGATATGTGAGATTTCTTTCCTCGGGGCAATATATAAGTAGGTATCAAAACCAATGTTCGGCACTAACAGTAAAAAAGTCTAAAAACAACTTGATACTCGTAATTTCCACTTTTACACTTTTCCACAATTTAGTAAAATCGAGCAGTTAGTGGAATTTGCGAGTTCCAACTATAAATCCTAAAGAGTAGCGGAGTTTAATAGTTTATTGGGTCGACGGTACATACCCTGGCTAATAAATGAAGTGGAAACTTCGGTGAAGCGTCGCTTGGTGAACCAACCCTTGAAGTTCTCAACGAAACTTTAACTTCATCGCTTGGCATACAATGCTAAGAGTTCGTCCCCGTTCGGGAGTTATTCACTAATTATGCAGGGTATAGGTGCAACAATATCTATTCGCTTCGCATATTGCAAGTAACAAACAAGCAACATATATCAACAAATATATCAGATACACATATCGGAAAACTGATAACGTCGATAATATCAATGGCAAATATATGACGATAATAATAACAATTTATTATTCACGATGGGCTTTAAGCGGTTTTATTTACCGAACATAGTTTTCACTTAGGTTCTATTAGTATTTTTTATTATTGAGATATTGTTGCATTGTATTATATAACTATCAATATTTTGTCGTCTACTAAAAGATTAAGTAAACATGATTTATTGACTGTGCGAGATAAAAACAAATAAAATCGGTGAGTTGTACTGTTTATAGGTAATTAATTTGCTTATCAAATACAATAATTTAATTCAAATATAACCATATTTTTTAGATATCAAACAATTCAATTTATTTTCATTAAATGTTCAGATACCGAAAGCAATAACATAGTTACAAGTTAATACTAAAAAGTTACACAAATGTTTTATTACTCCTAAGCTATATCAAACTATTACCTAACAGGTCCCTGCAGGCCTCATCTATCGTTTTAGTACAGGGTACAGTCTAAACTTGACAGACGTTGATCATGTTCCATCAGTGTTTAGATATTTAATAAACGAATAATTCTAGAATAAAACGTTGATAAAAACTGATTAATTATTTGTTGTTTAATCAGGACACTATATCATATTTATTTAACATATTTTAATTGTATAGCAGATGCGAAACGTATATATAAATTAAATATTAATAAAAATATTAATCAATTTATTTTTCATAAAGTTCACATTTTATCTGTCCGAAGTGATTCACTTTATATAGATTATAAATAGTTATTAAATACAATACGATGACACTATCTAACTCCAACCAATTAAACATAAGAAGGCCGCGTAATCTAATACATGAATAACAAATAACTGATTAAGAATTACTAATGAAGAAATATTAACCTTCATATTTAAATAAAATAATCGCGTTCCGTAAATCATTTATCTATACATAGAATCCAATAACTGTTAGTACCGCGTTATAAAGAGACGAATTATCGATGGCATAACTTGGTGAAGCGATACGGGGGTCGTCGAATGCCGGGTACCTGGAGTTGAACAAATCGAGCCACCGTGCCACCATGTTGAGTGACTACGCGTCCTGGCGTGAGGGGAATAGTCCCGTCATAGGTCGGTTTTCATTTTGATCGATAACACGCAGGCGACAGTGTGCAGGTGACAAGAAGTGTATCAATAATGTATATTGACATCACACTAAGTAGTATATAAAGACAAATTATATTAAATAAAAAAAAAAGTCAACATATCACTGGACAAAAGCACCACTAGATCATTAAAGCCAACTGTTTATTTTTGTCTCTGTCGCCTACGTCCGAACTCTTATCTCGATTTAACTTTTTTTAAAGTTGGCAACCCTAACCAAAGTTGGCGATGCTATCAGTCACCGGGCCCCGCCTGCCGCGCGAACTAATGTTTATTTTATCAATTACTACTTATTACGTCAGTCTTGTACGACGGAGTTCTCTATATCAGTTTAATTCATCGTTGCGTTATTTTACAACATGCAACGAACCATTCTGACTAGGGCGAGGCGCGAAAGGGACGGAGCACAGAGATTCTTAAACATCTCCGTCGTCTAAAGCAATTTCCCTTTATTTCAATAATCTTAAGGTACTTTACGAATTCCGAAAAGAATTAGTACTAATGAAAACAACATCTAGTGACATACAAAAAATATATATGAAAATTGTATTATTTACATTTCTCAATAATCTATTAGTCTATCTATGGTTATGGTGCATTCGCACCATAGTTGTTGACAAAAAAGCAAGAATTCCAAACAAGTTACATTATTATGTACTATTATTGCATACGGTTGTACAATGCTTAATTTTACATTAAATATTATTGATTTAGATTTAATGATATTAAAAAAAGAAATTCGGTAATGCATTTATTAGTGCGGTCCTAAGTTAAGTTTGTGAGTAATGTGCTTAGGCACTTAGGGTTAATAGCGCTATTTGTATAGCGATGTTATCGGACCGGCGAGGCACTTTATTGTGTACATCGAAATCGGATAACCGATAGCTGCGATGGGTCAGCCTCCTATCGGAGTTCAGATATCAATCGGGTTCTTGACACATTACATTTACCGTTAGTATGCTCTAACAATCTTTTGATGAAAGATTTA
Organism: Scirpophaga incertulas; assembly: GCA_036419045.1. Classification (NCBI taxonomy): domain Eukaryota; kingdom Metazoa; phylum Arthropoda; class Insecta; order Lepidoptera; family Crambidae; genus Scirpophaga; species Scirpophaga incertulas. The sequence goes on along the minus strand of CM071645.1, from coordinate 6,657,058 downwards.
ACATCCATTATAAAGTACTAACACTTAATTATTCTGCAGCAAAAAAAAGAGCAATTGAACGAATAATCTAGTATTTAAGGGGACACTCATTACACTTACTCTTGCTTTTGAATAATGTTTTGTAAGCATTTTAACATAACATATAAAATATTTGACTTTCTGGAACATAGTAGCAGTATGGGTGATACAGGCTGAGATAATAAAAATTCCACGAGATAATCATAAGCACGGGTAGTGCCGCGAGATACAGCAATAGTACCTATGTATATACATATATATAGAAAATAAATACATAAACAAAGTAGTTGACAGATTCCTGACAATAAAACAGTAAGTAAGCGATCGTAAAAATATTGTTCCGAGCCAACGAACGTCTAAACAATCTCAATAAAACAACATTGTTCTTGAAAGTATGAAACAATAAGCAAGCACGGACCGAGACGGTTATAAGACGTATATTTTGAACGCCGTATGACACAAGTGTTTCATACAATAATAAGTACATATAATCAAATTTCTTCTTTCTTTCTCCTACCAATTTTATTTGGGGTCGGCGCATCATGTCTTCCACTCTCCTCTAGCACTCGCCATTTCGACAGTCACTTCCTTCTTTAACATATCGTTCACACAATCCATCAATTTTCTCTTCGGTCTTCCTCTCCCTACACCCCAACCAGTTTCATGTAAGTATATTTAACTTTCCTAGTAACGTAATCTTTTTCTCTTATAAAATTAATTAAAACATTAAGTTAAGAAATAAGAAGATTTAATTAATTAATGATCATATAATGCCCGCATGAACTAAGAAAAACTACCACGGTACTCATTGGTCATTTTACGATAACTGACACCGTATATAGAAGTTCACAGCGTTAACAAGCTGTCAGTATAATCAGTCTGTCGTGACGAGCTAGCAGCACAAAAAATTGATTACAAGTCCAATACGATTGCTATATACACTACGATATGGCAATATGTTAGTAACTAGTTTCACGCCACTTGTAGCATACGGTTAGCCGTGGAAGGTGCAGTTTTATAACCCTGACTTATTAATGTAATAAATACATACATCTACATTCAACAACCCCTATTGTTGAATTCTTAATTAAGACAAAAGCAACTAAATACTTAGCATGAAACTAGTTGACTGACATAACTACATGAGCGATGAAACGAGATATGATAAAGCGTTTATCGTGCAATATAACCGCCATATTGAAATTATGGTGCGCATTAGAAAGTATTTCAATGATTGAAAAGTCGCCCTTTTAAGGTGCAAAGGGAGGGGGAGCAGATTAGTTTGTATAAAGCTAGTCAGTATTGAACGCCAAATCAACGGTAATTTAATGCAATTGATATAAAAATGTAATGCAATATTTCAAATTCTAAAAAAGACGGTAAATTTGAACAAAATTAGTATACGCAAGCGAAACCGCGGTCGGAAATCTAGTAGTCTATAAATTAATAGTAAAAAAAAACTGGTCAGATACTAGTCAGATACACGAAAACCACTGAATATTTTACCATTTCTACGACCAGTGTAAATTTTAATTGCAACTATGCAATTTTATTATAGCCAATAAATTATAAAACCGCATTCCAAAACTGTATATGATCTGCAAATGACCTTGACTATAGTATTCAAATGCATAGAGCTCAGAATCTAATGAAGAAAATCAAAGTGTAATTTGATAATAATATGTGTGCCGTTGACTATACGTCTTTATTATTGACATAAAATTTATTATACCGCTTATTACGGATTGAATGGATTGCAACGAGTCGTGTCGCAATCACAGTTATAAACGCCGTGTCATCGCATCATAATAAAGTGAACATGGCGCAATTAAACAAATTACGTTACCAACAAAACCTTTGGACGTTAACCCATATTTGAAATTTATGAATCCGTTACAAAACTGTTTGAAATGTGTGCTCAAAATTCTTTGGTCCCTCTTTTATATTCATATTTGATTTGTAAGCCAATAGCGAGAATAATCCAATTGACAGTTTCCATTGACAAATAGGGACAGGGCCAGCTCGCACGCAGCGCCCAGGGACTGCAGAGGCTGCGTAAGTATCATTAAGCCGTTTGTAATACGGCAAGTATTTGCATGAGAACGGCGAGATATTTGCATATGCAAATTACTTTCCGTCTTCATTCCGGCCCGGGATGTTAACTCTACGTTCTTATGTAAATTGGAGACCTCTACTTTATCAATGCCGAATCTAATCGTTCATTGTGTATTAACCTAAATTGGTGACCGATTGGCTAACTCCCTTAACGTAGTTTCCGGTGTGTATCGATTACAGACCACAATAAGTACGGCCAGAGTTGCAACGTCGTAAAAAATCATAAGTCAAGACTTTTATGCTCGTATCAAAAAACGAGGCGACATCAACCGGCCATAATGCTCATAATAGTATACCCAAAAATGGTCCGAGCGATGAGCGAACAATAAAGATACTGCCGCTCATTTTTGTAGTCACAAACGAAAACAATAAAACAAAGGGTGCGCAAAAACGACAGCGTACACGCGAGCAGGGCTCTCCGAGCTCTCGAAAAATGGAAACGAGCGTACACGCGATGTGCTGCGAAGCCATCCGAGCCCCACGAAACATAAAGCTGCCACACATGCACGAATAAAAAACAGGCGTACCAACACAGGCGCAGGAAAGCGTGTAGCGTAACTTAGCCCCGTACTTGCGGAGGCATCCGTGCGTGAACTCAACCGACTCTACATAGCTACGTGCTCGTTAAGGGTACATGTGTTGCGGTATCCATTACGCGGCGGAAAAAGCACGCAGCCAACGGCGTGTGTAATTGATTAACAGTTTGAGAACCCGTCGGCGAGCCAACCCCGCAAGACCTCGTTTATCGCATTAAAATCACAAAACGTGCTTATCATCCAGCTTGATTTTATTAGCGCCGAAAACAGAATTCCAAAATTCGTCCATAATAACACATCGTTTATTTTTAATACGCCCCAATAATACGTTCTTGGAAGCTATTTCGCTTTTAATTTTATAACTGTAAGATTTTATGTACCAACGTCTTTGGCGTGTTGGCACGATTTCAATTTAACTTTTTTCCATTCTGCGAGTTTCGATTTGACCGCCAGATGCCTTCTGTTGTCCAACCAATGCTCGGTGAGATAGATGTTCGTGATATTGGAGTAACATGGCGTGTCTAAAAGTGGTTGGGGGAAGGATAATGATTTATAACAATAAAATGGTGTGCGGAGATGTCGCAGTCGCGGGCCGCGTCTGCGTGCCTCCTGCCCATCAATAATTCATGCTACATCGCACCATTGAGAAAGTGCTCTGTGATCGCCATACTAATTCCTGGGGCTGAATCGCTAAAGTATTTCTTTGTGATCCTAACTCCATATATTTAACGTCAAGTGTGCACATGACATATTTATATTGCGTTTCATGTAAACTATTTTAGGATAGAGAAAATTATAATTTATGATCACAATCTTTAGTATATTTAGGATTGTTAAACTGTGAAAGAAGATGCTGTTAATGTTTTAAATAAACTTGATACGAAAACAATAGATCTACACTCAAAAAAAAATTTCGTTAATTTCATATAAAAATGATCAATTTACAGCATCACAAAAAAAAAACAGTATGGATTTCTTGTGAACGATTCTTTCGATAAATCTATAACGTAATTACAGAGGTGCACATCATTACATTCTAAGATTGTAAAAGTAAGATGTTTCTATGAAAATAACATCGTAGGCCCACCCAGTGTATGTTAGAAGTATATAGCCATAATAACAATGACCGACAATAGGCTTGTATCCACTATGAACAAATCTGATGCATTAGGTTGCATAACTATTAAGATGATCATTTAATTATGAAAAAACAAAGTTTTATAAAATAATAACTTTTGATTATTTATATTTTTATAAAATAAAATTGCACAAAATAAGCCATAAGTCACGTGACAGCAAACACCAATTAAAAAGTTTTACGTCACGCCGTGCGAAACGTCAAAGTCAAAATGTCATTCCCAAGTGTCTTGTGGAAGTGCGAAAAAGAATGGGCATCATTCCTTCTCGCGAGTGTTAGCCACTTTTTACGTATCTGCTGATTGTTTGGCACGTATATAAATATTTTTTTTTTTGTGTTTTTATACTTGTGCTTGTACACTGGGGCACTATGCAGTACTTGTAATACGATGAATCCATTTTTTATTAAAATAACTTCACAATACCGAATATTCCGATACTAAAACAGCTGTGTTTTGCACGGCGTGACGTCATTCAAGACGCCATGACAGTCATGAGCGTTTTTGATGACTAATGTCAAATATTTAATTAAATGCAAAATTATTGTTATAAATAAGCATTTTTTTTCCAAAATAATAATTATTTTGTATAGAATAGGCATCAAGGTATATTAGTATCTAACTACTGAAATTTAGGCAACAAGCCTATTATGTTTTAGACATAAAACAAAATCGTATTAGTGAATTAGCAACTGGTTAATACGAGTACACCGGTGATACGGTGTTGCCATCTTTGGGTCTCTGCTTTGAGTCCCTGGTCCCTGTTTTGAGTGACTCAAAACAGGCGGGGTTTGCGTGATGAATAAGACCATAGTTATGGTTGTTAAACTATATTTCTATTGATCATATTCATAAATGTATAAAAATGGGATATGTATGTCTATTAGTTACCCTAGATCCCATAACACAAGCCTTACAGTTCTTACTTTGGGCTAGGCGGTAACCGGTGTATACATTACACATATATGTATATTTATTTACTAAAATGAAAAAGTCTGTAACGATGTACGTGTGGTAGAATTAATTATTGTTACCCTTTTTATTCATATTGTGATGAATTTTTTGTATTGGCATAGTTTGAAACCCAGGGAAGATCATTGGATAACTTTTACCAAAAAACATATATATAAAAATAGCTCTGCAATTAAATAAAGTCAACAATTAAATATTTATTCAAACATTACATGATTAACAAAGGATGAGATAAAAATACAGAGAAATCTATGAATATTCAAAATTTGTTTTTGAATAATTATTATTATTGAGATACTGATATTAATTTAATATCAATATTTCAATTGTGCACTCCTGCCCAATAAATAGCTCACGTCTATTCATTGACTGACAAGTAGTACGAGTTCTTCAGATCAACTAGTAGTGTAGGTTCAGAAAGTAAAATGGAAGGAAGCCATGGTAAAAGCAAAAGCAGTGAAAATATATTAACCATTAAAACAAGCATGTCCGAAAGCTTGAGAACCATCATCATTACAGAAACACTCAAGCACATAATTAAGGCAAATAGGGCCTTATTCAATTCAGCGTCATAAAAAATATGAAACCAGTTGCGACAAGCCAAACTCAAACGGGATAAAGCACTAAAGCGGCATTCATTCCCGAGGAGGCAGAGTGCCCGCCTGGATTAATTCGTGTAATTTAAACCCCAGTGCCGGCAGAATACGAAGTTGAGAGGGTATTCCGAGCTCCCGAGAGTCGTCGCAAAATGGAATGCGCGAGACAACTGATCAGTTATGTCATTCATAAATCAATCTCCAAGCTTCGCAACAGGTTTATTGATTTATTCATATTTAATAAGAGGATAAGTGAGCAAAAACAAAACTACCTCAGACTTTTTCAAATTTCGTATGAAACATAACCTGTGGAACGTAACTATAAAAAAAAGAAATAATTACGCAGATGCGGAATTAAAGTTGGGAAAAGCGCACATATGTCCTCAAGATAATCACGGTATCGCATTCTACAGAAAACTCTGTAACATTGCTCGCCCCGAATTGAGCTAAGGGTGGGAGAGGGAGACAGCGCCCACCACCCTCAGAGGAAAGAGCGAGAGGTAAATATTTCGACGCCGACTACAAGATGGCAGACGTTTGCGGTTGATAGTTTATAGTTATTGCGAGAGAGTGCGACGTGTCCGGAGCGGGTTTATCACATTGTTAGCGCTGTGGACCGCGTACACAGGATTAAGTGCAGATCACATTCAGGCTTGCCTCACCGCTTGGACAATGGCTTCCGGTAATAACAGCTTTTAACGCTTCTGCTACTTCGACTTAGCAGCCATTGCGATTTTATCGAGTTGATTACATAATAGGATTTAGTTCGAAGTTTCAAACTCAAACATAGTTAATATTGTTATCAGCACATTCCTGACCATTTTTGTTGATATTTACTAAAACATTGGTACAAGATGTTTCCAACTTTTATGACGGCCATGTGGATTTAATACTACCAGATGTTATACTTTATGCAGTTTAATTAAAAACAGGGAAAAACGGGCAGAATTTATGCCTCTCATCCAAGCTTCAAAGGGCCATAAGGTGTTCCGGGCGAAAATAAATCTCTTTGGGGACGAACACTGCGGATCTATATAAACGTCGCAATCCGAAGTTCTGATTGATTCGCCCTCTATTGCGGCACTATTTCAAGCGCTCAGACATCTCATTTATTTCTGTCATATTCAAAACGTTTCGTGGGAAATGTGTTGCGATAAAGCTGCTCGATGGACATGAGTTATTGTTATTACAAAAATGTATATAACGATACATAATTCATTAGACGAATGGTTATTCAGAATTATTGTTTAATGTCCATATATAAACTGACAAGTTTACTGACGAAATCATACATTTGCATTTTACAATAATATAGACATATGTAATTATAAAATAAAAATATCATCGCAAATAAACCTCATTAATTGGAGCCCAAATAATCTACCGGCAAAAAAATCTGAGAAAGATAATACAGGAACGAATAAAGAGACGGTAAGAAATGCTATTGAAATATCGAAGATAGCTATCATGAACAGCGGAGCGCCCGAGGATTCCTGTCATGCGAACAAAGGAATAGCGGTGCGCGACTGAGATGATACGGCAATACAATTTAATATCAAATACCACAAACAAAAACTGCAGATACCAAAACTAAACATGACTGTTCGATAAGACGAAAATAGCGACAAGATTCAATTTAAACTTTATTAATTTCGCAAAGAGTAGTCGAAGTTCGAATTCGATGAAACTAGAAACGGTTGCGTTACCGGAGTTGAGAATTTAACTGATACAATTTACACCGAGACCAAGCGACAGAACTTCGTGGAAACACGATTTTTGATTTAAGGGGCCTTAAGTAGTCATATAATGGGGCAATTTAAAGAGTATTAGAGGGTTGATTACCAGCATAGCGTACTGGAATTAGAGTGAACGATTTGTTCCCACCGATGTCATTAGTTAAAACTAGGACTGTGTAATTAGAGACGCATTACGAGACGGAAGCCCCAACTGGCCATGTGTCGGCCTGTATTCATTAAATAATTAAGAGGTTGCTGCACAGTAATAACTGAGTGCGAGTACGAGAAATAGAGACGGAACACAAACAGCGTTGCTACGAGTAAGTGAATTACATCACGGCAAAGTAAACTGCTATGTTGCAAGGCGGGTTTGTTTCACAGCTCGCAAATTACAGTATTAAAAATTTAAAGGCATACGGTATGGCCGCGGCCGCAATGGTACATTGTAGGAGGCAGACTCGTAACCATTTTACTATTCATACACATTATACCTCCTACACGTGATGATCGTTACTCGTGACTGTTAAAGTTTTTAGAACAGTTAGAACGGTAAAGGAATGAGCTGAGGATTTATACAGATTTTTTTTTTTTTTGTAAATCTTTCTGGTCTTCTGCGGACTCTTTGGACTGCACTCTTTTTTGTTTGTGTTAGTATTATTACACTTCCTTATTTATTATATATTCTACAAGTAACATATCAATTCTCGGTCGAAGGAGAAAGGTGTTTGTTCTCCGTTTTGTGGGGACTGGTGGTCTTGTCCCCCACAGTATTAGTACAGATACATATTAAAGACTTAAGATATTTGATAAGACTAGAACAAAGTTTGAACATAGAAGAAGACAAGTCAATTTTAGTGATAATGACAAAGTTAAAGCAAAAAATGGAATAACACAACATTATGACCAATATACACCTAAGTCTTAACTTTATTTCAAAGCGTATTGCTTTATTTACATTTAAAATAATTTTAATAGACAGACACATAAAAGTCTGACCATTTAAAGTTTGTTGACGTAAACTAATTGACTCGTAAAAACTCGACGACATTTTGTGTTTTAGCTCGGTAACCGTTAACTAAAGCCATTAAATACAATGTTATAAAGCAAATAGAGAAATAACGTCTAACTAACGGGACAACATAACATAAGAAAAACTTCGCATAAACAAGACAATTGAGAGTGTAAAGATACAATCGAAGAAACAATTCTATTGGCTCGCGAGATCAGATAAAACGCGATCGCTTCAAGCGATAGACCGTACGGACTTTATCTGTTAGATTAAACTAATTGGTTTCAGTATGTTTTATTTGGAATTCTTCGAAGTCTTTCAAGCGAGAACGTATTAAACTCACGCCGACTGAGGCGTGACCTACGCTTCTACGTGTGTTTATTTTGCCAGTTTCCAAACATTCGTAGATATCTACACAAACAAGTGTACAGAGCGGAGATATTTGCGTTTTGTTCACTAAACAAACATCTATATTTGGATGTTATTATCATGATAATTGTAATGTGAACCTGAACGTCGAAACTCATAAATGGCTTTATCATAACAATAGGGCATGTATTATTACCGTCAATTTCAAAGGAAATACGACATTAAGACAAGGTTGAAGATGAAACTATGATCAAAAAACGCATTAAAATGCTATCAGAGCAGTGTATGAAGTAACATAATATCCAGAGAACCACACTTGGAACTTTCTGGAAATCCATAAGAATCAACAAGCAAAAGAACATTAAATTGTTATGTTTCCATAACGTTAACACTCATCGCAATCATCGCGATTTCTACTTTATTGCGATTGGAGTTTGATTACACGCTTAAGCGATTCATCTCTCATATGATATTCATCTACGATTCAGTATTGGATACTATTTGTAATAAAGTTGAAATTGGTAATAGTTCCAAAGAGATCTTGAGCTCTTTCGTAGTTTTACTATGAGTTCCTTTTTTTTTTGTTTAATGTTTGTTATGATTATATTAGTGTACTTTAATTAACTGAAAAAAACATTTTTATTTATATTAAACAGATGTAGTGATCGCTTCTAATAAAAATTATGAAATTTTCATTGAGTTACATTGTCAATAATTATATTGTTTCTTTAGCTTCAGCGTTATTTCTCTATTGTTTTCAATTTTGTGTCTCCCACAATTGAAATATTTCATTTTCAACGCTAAGTTAGAAGTTATGTCGGTTAGATAGAACTCCATGTTTGTAACCTTTGTCGAATCTTATGTAATATTTCTCTATATACTATTTTTAATTAATCAATTAATAATTTGACTGATTAATTTGCGTTGATTTACATCATCACGTATAAGTTTGAAGAATACAAGCTCATGAAAACACACGCAATAATAATCCATAAATAAACCAAGTCACGTTTCGAAGAAACAGCCAAATCATGTCCATTAGATGTTTACACTGAGATTTCACAAAATGAACGAGTGATAAATATTTCCACTACAATTACTTCAGTCGAGCTACCAAGACAATAAAGGATCGGCAATAAAACCCGTCGTCTCACAACGTGACTCTATACCCGCCGAAATGAATCAATCGGCCGTCAGACATATACCAAGTCTCGTTTTATCGCCTCACATTCGTATTACTGCGATGAAATCTCTGGATTTAGCTTGACTATGAAACTGACAATATAATTCTCTCTTTAATACACACCATACTTATAATTATAAAAGTGAATGTGTGTATGGATGGAAGTTTGTTACTGTTTCATGTAAAAACTACTCAATGGACATTAATGAAACTTAACAATAATATTATACATTAGAATAACAAACACATAAGCTACAATTTACAAAAATAAGTTGATAAAACTAAATTAGGATGGCATTATAAAATAACTCATTATTTCAGCAATTCGATCACATGATATTTTGGATATTAGAACATTATTATTTACCTCAATACCATTGTTAGCCCGAATCGTGATTAGACTCATAGTTTGCAGTAATATTTATCCTTCAAAAAAAAATTAGTTCGTATTATTGCTAACTTAAAACAGACAGAGAGTTGTAAACCATTTTTTTCAAAAACAAGAAGTACTTTCTCTTCCATGTATATACATTTTGGAGATATGTAAGTTTGTCCGGAAATATGCTTGAGTTTTACACAAATCAAAACGATCTACAATTAAAATATTCACTAAGACCTAGAACGAATTTAAAAATCCCTACTGCACGCCTTAATTTATGTTCATCTAGCACACATAACGCATCTGTAAGATTTATAATAAACTCCCTGAAAACTTAAACTTTGAAAAAAGTAATATACAATTCATAAAACTGTTGAAAAAATTTTTATAAATAAATGCTTACTATAGTGTACAAGAATATATTAATGATAAATATAACAATGATACAATTTAATAAATTAAAAAATAAATTAATAATGTATAATAATATATATAAAAAATATATGAAATACTTATTCATTTTTAATTGGTATAAAACGCCGTCCTCTCTATAAAATTGCGATACCCAACAGGGTCCATAATCTGTACACATAAATTTTGTAACACCTTTTGTTAACATTATGGTTGCAATCAACATTTGAATTTGAATTTAATATTGTTATCGATCTTATCTATAATGAACTTTTACACTGACTTTTAATTTTACAACAAATTTCCACTTCTAATATAGTAGCTGAAAAAGGTTAACGTATTTTTATTGCTCAAAAACACTAGTAACTTTATATAACCGGGAGTAATTTTTAATAAGTTGTTTTAATAGACGTTCGAAATATTTAGCACACACAAAATTTATCAAAGCCTGTAAAGATACCAAGATACTTTAAGCCAGTAGACAATGCTCACGTCTATTAATAACCACGCTGATCTAAGAATAGGTCAAAGTGACAATAAAGCAGTAGATAAGAAGCGAATGTGCCTCGATTATTTAACGTCGCTTGTATAATGTAGTTTTTTATTTGAAATGGCAGTAATAAATACCGATTCGCGTCGGTGAAGCGGCATTGTTATGAGTGTTAATGCTAATGTTGTTGGGCCTAATGGTTCTGAATAGAGAGTCGAGACCGCAGATACCAACAACGACAATGCATGCTCCAAGTTCACACGGCTCGTCAACTCTGCAAACAATGACACGATAACGTTTCAAGTCCGACAAATGGGTCATGTCGATCTGGAATCGATTAATCGAGTAATCGATTCTTATGTCAAGGAACTGATTATTGATTCGAACTGAAAAACTCGTGTCGGATCCATTTACTTTGTTAGTTATGGGCCGACATTGAAGTAAGCTATAAACATAAATATTGTGATGAAATGATTATGATATAGTGAAATTGAAACTTGTCTAATAATTATTATTCACTTCCAAAGAAATATTGCTCGATTCTGATTAAGTATATCGATGTATCGGCAATATAAAAGTTCTGTCCATTAAGGAACGTAAAGATTAACAATATATATGTAATATTTTCGTAATGTGTTCAATTTATTGTTTTTTCTCCTGTCAACAGTCACGTTGCGACAAATCGCTGCGGCACCGTTGCTCGTACGGTTAAATTTATTCAGTGTTAGTAGTGATAAATGATAGCGCAGACATCAGATTGGTGTATTTTCCCTCAATTATCTCTTGTACCTCAAAAGGTGAATATGTATTTAGCAATATTAGCATCGTCGATGTCATTATAAACGGGTACGGACAACAAAATCATCCTCTTTCAGAAAATACTTCGTCGCCAACCTTTTAAATGTGTTAAAAAAACTGGTGATAAACTTCAATTATGTCTTCTCCGCAGTGCAAAAAGAACAAGATTTACCTGCTCAGCCAGTTTCCCCTTACCTGCAAAAGATAAAAATACAGTTAGTGGACGCCGCTTCGTGTACTTACTATCCGGGTATATTTCCAATAAAGCTATCGTAATAACACATATTATATTAATATATTCTCTCCTATTGACTTGAACTTATAGATGTATCTTGTATATTTTTGTCTTTTTGTAGATATGTATCATGTAACATTATAAATAAAAATTGAGCAGAAATAAGACTACATCGTATCTACTGTCTCTAGCTACCATTGCTAGAGACAGTATTACTATTGCATCAGAACATTCAGTAAAATATTGCACGGCCATATTTAGGCGGACAACATTGTCATACGAAATTGCAGAATAACGGCACGACTGAAACAATTAGCATCTAACGTAATTTTTTCATGTTATTGCATTTATTTTTCCATTACAACTTACATATCATTAATAGCATTAAAATTTACATTAATATTAATTAATTTACGCAGTAATAAAATATTTACCTTTTAATAAATTTATACATAGTAACTAAAATATATGAAAGTAAAGATTATTATAGAGAGAACACTCTCAGTCATATCTCTAACAAATGAGCCAACGTTTGTGCCTCCTTTTGTCACAGCCAGCTCACTAATGGCACGAGAACTCTCAGGGCGACGAAAACTTTAATAATTATCGGGGACTTTGTGTAAAAAGTAAAAAAAAAACGGTTCCATTAAGCCGCTCAGCGTGGATTAAATAGGACCGCTCCGGCACCACGAAACTTTTCTTGGCTAACCGAAAAGCAAATCGGACGTTATACAGTTAATTCATTGCTCGTTGCCATTGGTGAACTAAATTTGGTTTTGTACAAAAAAGAACATGTATTTAAAACTTAGAGATTTCCTCATGGATTCTAATTTCAGAATATTGTTGTTCGCTTCTAAATGCGAGATTTATGTGTTGCTTTAGTCAGCATAGGTACTTTTACGTTGGTTGCGTACATTAGCCGCGTACGTTTTACGAGTGGAGCGTGACAAACGAAAATGAAGGAAGTATTGCGGATCAAAATGAAGCCGGTCCGGTATGCATGTGTTTATTTTCAAATGTCACGATGTACAAAGCTACTGCGGATTTGGGGTTTCATGTATGTAATATAATAATCATGTTTCCGTGTCGTGTTTTTCTTAATAGACAAATGAGAAACATTCAGTAAAAGTTTTTCGCATTCAAATTAGTCGTGTTGATTCCAGTAAGTCTGTTTCAATAATTGTAATGATTTTCTTTAAAATAACATTTGTGTATTATTATTTACCTATTTGTAGCAACAGTTAGATATTTACCAGTTCTACAAAAGTTTGCGATTCACTTACAAATTCGACAAATATTCTTATTTAGTTCTTAAAAGTTCCTCCCTAAGTTCACGAATTTCAATCGAATTTCATTTCGAACAAGTCCACTTACATTTAAAGATTTAAATAAATACTTAGATCTCTGAGCAGAGTTCGCTCCGCTTTTAACTGCGTCACTTCACTTTCCGCGAACGGCCGCCATTCTTTTTTTATTTGTTACGAGGAGACAGATGGCTGTACCGTTCGCATCCCACTGCCGCTGCGCTGTATCAATTATGTTGTCAGCGTTTTTATTTTACGCTTCGGCTGCGTGATAATGTACCCTTTTGTGTGGTGCTTCTCTGGATTTCCTTTTGTTGTTTATTATTATTGCAGACAGACGTGATGACTTTTGTTTTATCTACTATTATAATTATTATCATATATATATATATATATATAGAAAGTGACAGAACTGTTATTACTTTTAGCCACAAATTTTAAAGAATAAGTATTTTTTGTACCTAAGCCTCTCCTAACTCTTTATCCACTTTTATTTAGTTTACAAAATAACCTTAAGTAACTATCACCTAACATGTGTATAGATTTTATAGTGTCAATATATCTATAAATATGGCGTTATTTGCACAGTGCCTTTGCAAAAGAATGACGTATCTGACAAATACATATTATGTAACAGCTATAGTTAGAAAACGCAAAACTCTCACAGACAGGTAATCTTCACCTGAAAGAGTTACTGCATCGGTTACTTCACAAGCCTTATGCAATGTTACTTTGCCCTCGGCTGCTCGTGACAAAAAATCAACAAATCAAATAATCGCCATGTGAGGGGTTGTGTTCAAACCGAACTATTGAATCGAATCAATTTGATCGGTCCCTTAACCGCATTTGAGTTACAGCTGCCAATATTGATAACAGATAAGTAGGGTTATTTTATTTAGTCGCGATTTGTATTTTAGCTTTTACTACTTTTTGTGGCGACAGATTTACAATACTGGGCCCGTACTTTTAGGCAAATTACAAAATGACCACTATGCCTCGAATGTCGCTCTACCATAGTCTAACATTCTATATTTATTACAAAAGCAGTTTTTCAGTGATAATAAGCTGGAATTAATAATTGTTAACAATATATCTGTGTCTTCTCATTTATTTATTATTAATTATAAGAGAAAATATAATAACTTACTATTTGATTTGATTATGTTTGCGGTGTACGAATGCCATTTTGTTTTAACAATAAAATGTATGTACATATATCTTATATAAATTAATAACACTGATTAATACGAAAACTATAACAGAATTGCACGAGCGTGTTTAGAATTTATGAGAATTTGCAGCAGGAGCAATCTAACTATTAGTTACGATGCAGTAACTATACGGTTCAAATACCCGCATCTACTGATCCCCATAAACTATTCTCGAACTAAATATGTCATTTTAAAGAATTTTAGGTTTTAATGAGTTTTTTTCATCCACAACATTTTAATTTAACTTTCGGTATAATTTTGAGCTTAAGGATATTATTTTTTTATTAGCTGGTCCGATTTAAATAATCATAAATCAATATACAAATATTAGATAAAATTGCAAACAAAACTATTTATGTACAAAATAATTTATTTGCCGCACCTAGCGAACACCGCCGGTTTGCCGAATATTAAATAATGAATGACCTGAATAGATTTAAGCGTTTCTAGCTGGAATCGACTCCAAAAATAACTACATAATTATATTAAAATATAAAAATATCTATTGTCATGTTAATTTTGCCCTTTGTTAAAGGTAATTAATATTTATACAACAAAGGTGATGGGCATGTCAATTGTCTGCAATTACGTGGCGTCGGTTGCCAATTCAGGATTGTCAAATTGACATACCTACATTTTACATTCAATGCTGTTTCAATGAATGTCGCCCAAACAATACTAGTCACAAAACTAGTAATAGAAGTACTTCATAGTGATAGATTGCAGCTGGCATACGGAATTGCGTAATAGGAGCGTTGATGGAAAGCGATGTTCACCATTTGTAAGACTTACTTTAAATCACTTGCGTGTTATAATCTTAGAACACACACAGATAGCGAAATGATGGGTTGTTCTTTCGGCCGATGTTAACTTAATTGTAGTGATGTTATTCATAATACCTGGCGATTTTTAGGGAACAATTATTTGATTTGATTATTTTGCATACGGACTTTAGGGTAATAGCCATTTTATTTTCCCTCAAGAGAGGAGAGACTAAGAATACTCATGGACATAACCGCAACGAATTTGTGACTATGCTGGACTTCAGTGTCGCTACTGAGTTAACATTCGTTTTCAAACGATATCGACAGCGTAATTTTTTGTATTAAAACTTTGTACAGCGTTCCAGCGGAACGTAAATGTAGTATTATTCTTTCATATTAATCTGACATGTCTTCTGTAGTTAACTATACGTCAAATACTTATCGAAAATGATATCATGTAAGAACCACAGACCGAACGACGCAGCTCGCATTATTATGATATAAATAGGTCTATTGTGATGCTAGCTCCTTTTATAATTCCTCCGTAAACCCTTCATGAATTGGAGGATTTGCTTAGCTTGTTGGAGTATCGTATAGTCTGAATTTACGTGTTTGCCCTAACGACGACTACGCCGGAGTATCAGTAGCTTGCACTCGCATAAGATGTGATTCGGTGTTCCACGCTCTTTCGTGCAGAAACTGCATAAATCTCGTCAGCGTTGATATTATACAAGATATAAAATTAAAAATGATGGTTAGAAGCAATACAAAAAACTAGAAAGCAGATACTGAAGTCAGTGGAAAGCCAAACTCAATACAGTGCGGAAATGGGTGTATTATTATGGGGGCTTATTAGATTGCTAATTGAAAGAATTGAAGTAGGCAGAGGCCTGATTGACTGAACACAACAATCCAGCTACGGTTGGCCTGTCGCATAATGCAATCAGCCCTCTCTGTATACGGCTCGCCCGAAGCCAATTACACATGCGTCAGCATTGATTTACCAAGTAATGACATGGCAGTGCGCTCGACGCCTACATTATTTGAATGGCTGCCACGTATCTAAATACGTGTCGCAATGTTCAAATTCGGCGCAGTACCGAAAACAACAAGTTTTTTATAAGCGACGCTCCGATCTCTAAACTTATAAGATTTAAATATCAACCCACGCGTTAATCAAATCGATATCAAAATAACAGACGTCATGTTTTGCATAGCGGAACTATTCATTTATAAAAATATTAGGGGTTTTGAATGCAAATAATAATTCGTAATTCGTAATATTAGTTGGGCCGGCAGCCATTTTGAAATTGGTCTAAGTATATAAAATAAATAATAAATATTAAATAAATAATTATAACATAATGTAGACCCAAAATTGGTTTCAAAATACTAGAAGTCATTTTATTTTACCCATTTAAATCTACCTACCTGCGTGTGATAATTTAACGATATCTTCATCATAGAATAAAAATGAATGCTTAAATCATATGACAGTATTTTATTGAAATGAATAGTAAAAATTTACGAAACTTAATGCCGAACACGATAGTAATTTAAAATATATGCATAATTATCGACACAACTAGCCCCTGTTGGTTTTTTATTGCGGTCGCCTCGAGCGTAAATGAGCAACGAGCCAGTGAGATGTAATTAAGTGTTTAATTTATAAATTAGCTACGCAGACCGGTCCGCGCCAAAACGGCAAGAAAGCCGTCTTTTATGGCGCTGGGACCGTGCGCTGGCTGCACCTTGAATAAACAGATAAACACGCGGTTCACGTTCACGCCGAGACCGAAATGAAAAATGTTCAAAGTCAAGAAACTCTCTGCACATAATCACAGAATATGAATATAACTAGACGCTACTAAAGTAGGGGATAAAACGATACAATATCGATAATTTCATACCATACAGCATCGGAATATATTGACATTCCATTAAGTCACTATTTTTATTAGAAATCGTAAGAAAATAACAATAAACATACTTAATTAGACGAAAAATTTAACGTTATTGTAACATTGTTGAAGTTTTAGTTAATGTCTGACAGCTAAATGCGAAGTTGTTTAATGTTTAACAAAACTCTACAGAAAAAATTCTACAGCCTCATAAATAAAACATCTGATATATTGATAGATACGACAAAGTCGTCTATACAAAAAAATCCTACTTAGTATATTTATATATATATACATAAATTTCATACATTTCGCAAACATGCATTAAAACCCATCATCATTAAAAACCGTCAAAACGTATAAGTAACATGAAAAACAGCATTTTTTATTGAGAGTTGTTTGTATTAATGATAAAAAAATAATCACACTATGTATGAACGAAAACATCATTACAGAACATTGCAAATTTTTTTAACACTTGAACTTAAGTAATTGATCGTGAGGCCTATTATGGAACTAATTCATGAGCTAACTAATTCATTATTCAATGAATAATATTTATTCGAAGATATAATACTTAAATCGTTAAAAACAAATAGTCAAATACGGTTTACTATTTAAATATAAAGTTGTAAGATATAATTCTGAGCTCATTTAAATGTTATACATGGTTGCGGTAGAGAAATAAGAAATGTTAAATTTGATATTGTTATTTTGGTGATTTTGTAGGTTAAATGTGCCGATTTTTCTAAATATAAATAGGTATAAAACGCCCACACACTTTTTCAAAAGAAGCTTTCCTTTTTTCTAACATGGGAAATAAGTACACTTGAAAGTTCTATTCAGATTCACGTCTGCGGTACATAGGTACTTTTTTCCACATGTGTTTAATGGCCACATTCCGTTTCCAGCCTCTTTTTTTTTTTGTATTTTTTTCACGAGGCGAGGACGCAAACAAAGTTAACTCGGCGGAAGTATCTGTTATGCCGGTTGTTTTTCTGATTTTGTCAATGAGATATATCAGTTCTTTATGGCGCCATATTGCTTTAATGTGAAAACTTAGCTATAGTTGATGTAGGCGCAATTTTCCTTCGTCGGTAATCGTTAATTGGTTCAAAACGAGGGAATCTACTCGTGCATGGCGGTTGCTTTATTGCAGGATAATCAATCAATAATTGTATATGCTTCTAATACCATTTACCGACTGCGACCAAACGAAAACGTTTTTAGGTCGTGAGAAATAATACCTTTATTATAAATCATGACATGTACATATATTACAGGTCTACTGTTAAAACTTATATGGGAGCGTTCAAGTATTACGTAACGCAATTTTTGAAGATTTTTAACCCCCCCCCCCCCTCTTTGTAACGCACCGTAACGTTTTCTGTACCCCCCCCCTCCCTCTTTAACCGTTACGTAACACTCAAGTAATCATTTTTACCCTAAAGTCATATTATAATTTTTATCCTTAGTACTAAACACTAACGAATACTGAGAACGAAAACAACATTAAATGACGTACAATACAATCTAGGGAGTCCCCGTGAAATATAAACGAAAAGATTCACCAAGTTGCGGAAACAAATTAAAAATGACGACCAGACTAATACAATCGAGGGATTGGGGGTCATCCATAAATTACGTCACACGAATTTCGTGATTTTTTGCCCCTCCCCCCGTCCTTGTCACAACTAGTCACATTTAAGGGACTCCCCCCCCCTCCCCCTAGTGCGACGTCACATATTTTGAAAATTTACATTTAGAAATTATCAGTTTTATTTTCATATTAATAAAATGAACATCAAATCAATTAACAAAACAAAAAACGATTACTTATATTAAATAAGTATATGGTAATTTCATGATTTTCATATTATATTTTTCAAAATTATTTATTTATGAGAGTATACAGACTTTACAATAAAAAATAATATTTACAGCACTTTTCATACTAATAGTAATAAATTAAAGTTTGTGAACAGTTAGCTTATAATAGATTTTGAATGTGACGTCACGGAATTTAAGACCCTCCCACCCCCTTGTCACACAATGTCACACTTCGTCAACCCCCTCCCTCCCCCTTACCGTGAGACGTAATTTATGGATGGCCCCTTGCCCGTAAAATGTAAACGAAAAGGGTTGTCGATTTGTATTCCAAATTTTTTATTAAACAATGTTACGTAACGTGTTGTAAGACAGACCCCCTCCCGCCCCTGTAACGCATCGTAACGTTAAACGGGACCCCCCCAAATTGCGTTACGTAATACTTGAACGCCCCCTATCGCATTTATGGGTATTCCTCTCATTCGCAACTATTTTAGAATATACAACTACTCATACTGTACTCTTTTTCTATCCTATGAAATATTATTTCTATTCATTATTACTCTTCAAAAATGTTTATCTTGAAGCGCTACGTATATAGTCTGTATTCTTAAAACCGAAAATACGATATATCACAGCTCGTTCTAAGTTCACTGAGTATATGTAAGTGTGAGTCGGACGTAGCTCGACAGCGATATACCGAATTTGTGTTCAGAGTACGGGGTCAGTAAATAGAAATTGTTCAGAAACGGAAAAGTAGGCAAACTTGTATCAAACACTTTCTTAACACTAAAACACTATTAATCAGTTTTGATTTGTGTTAGTTATTCAGATTGATATTATAGCAATAAGGAAAATTGTGTAAAATGAGGTCAATCCAAATTCGCCTGCTGGCGAAACTTCGGTTTGAAATATTTATTGCCGGCTTATACATTAGTCTATTTTAAAAGGTCGGGTACCGGAATTTTAATTAACCACACGACAGATTAAAATATATCAGTGACACGCAAAATTTGTATAATTTCGAAAACAAACACGGAAAGAATGTCTGAAGAACAATGTTCATTTTTGTTACCAATATAAATAAAAAATAGGGAGATAAATTTATGAGTTAACTAGCTGTGCCCGCGACTTCGTCCGCGTGGAATAGTTATTTTGCGCACCTCAGCTGTTACCCGATCTTGACAACGCGACATATCCAAATTTGGTACCAATAAAACGGTCATTGTGAACTAAACCTTAAAAGATAGACATATGCCGTCGCGGACTTTTTTTTAGATCATGTATAGAGGAATATTCTTTCATACATATTTTTTGTGTATCTTGAACCGTTTTCGCAGCGCACGCAAAGAAAGCCTTCAAAAATGAATAATTTTCCCCGTTTTTTACACATTTACCGCTCTGTTTTGCTCCTATTGGTCATAGCGTAATGTTATTTAGCCTATAGCCTTCCTCGATAAATGGACTATCCAACAAAAAAAGAATTATTCAAATCGCACCAGTAGTTCGGAGATTAGCGCGTTCAAACAAACAAACAAACAAACTCTTCAGCTTTATATATTAGTATAGATAACGTAACTGATATATGTATTTATAATCTTTTTATAACGTCAAATAAAATAGATATAGGCAATAAAATATAATAATTATTTTTTGAACGTATTTTTGTAATTTCTTTCCGCCATTTTACTGGTTCGAGATCGAAACGCATTTGTAATTTGACATATGTATAATGTTAAAATATTACGACATTTGAACGCGACCCAAGTATATCAATACTTGGGTCGCGTTCCTTTTCACAACAACGACAATAATAGGCTTGTTATCGTGCTTAAAAATTGTTCGGAACTGGTGTTGTCAGTTATGATAATAGTGATATCGTCGCTGTTGGCAGAAAAAGGAATGCGACCTTGTAGAATTCAACATAGTTTGACAGATAAACAAAAATAATATTGGTTCGAAACGCGTATTATATCAGTATTCAAGTATTCAATATTGAAATTAGAATATATGTTTAACCTGGGGTTTAAATAATAAAATGAATATTTCAACATGCTTGTTAGGTTAACAGTATAACAAGTTAAACTAGTTATTTCAATCTCTAAGCGTTAGTTTTTTGGATGATAATCACCTCTTAGAGAAAAGGCCTCAGGGCTTAGAGAAAGAAAAGAACGCTCTTAAAAAAGTGATAATTGTTCATCAAAGTGATACATTCACAAAATTTACGTGTAATATGAATAAATTACTGATTAAGCTAAAACAACAGTTTTACCAAATATACATGTAAGCAATAGTTGCAATTGTAATTAGTCGAAAAAAAAATATAATGCGTAGATCTGAGTTATAAAATATGCTTATAATGGTTTATATTTAACTCTATCTCATGACAAGGTTATGAATGGAGACAAGCAATGTTGAAAAAAAAGCATAAATCATACTAGTAAATCCATTGTTTATTAGCCTATTACTACCAGCTCTAACATAGACAAAAAATCTCATCTACGTCTATGGCTAGGTAGTACGATGGGAATTCACTGGTAGTAAGATGTCGAATAATAGACAACTCGTTTTATCATCATCACTTTATAACCATAAAATCAAGTCAAAACCCTTGTTTTAATGTATGTTATAACCCTTGTTGTAGTCACTAATTCTCTCTGTCCTGCTTTATTTCCTCAATTTTTTTCACAAATTTCAAATTGTTACAATGCTTAATTTTCTTTGATGACAATTACGAAATTACCGATATTAAAAAATTTACATTTTTTTTGTTAGTTTCAAATTTTATCTCTCTAGAATGAGTCAACCCAAACCGTAACAGCTCCGACTTAACGAAACTGTCAACACTGGATTCGTTCCCAATGCTTTCTGGTCAGAGTGGTGACGCCGATGACAAATACGATACTGCTTCAAAGATTAAGGAAACGACAGATCCGTTCCACGTTTATAAATAGCCGTACACTGCAACTCCAATAAGCGACCGCGTTTCACAACATAATATAACGGGCAACGGATGTTTAACAGGTTATTTATAGCTTCATTATACGCTATATCGCCTGTCGTTGTATGTAATAGTACATTGCAATCAAACTGTATATAATTTAATATAGTCAGACTATGATACATCATTTAGATTTCACTTTATCAGTCTTGAGTATCTTTGAGATTGAGTTAAATGCCAACGTGAATGCTTTAATCATTACACAAGTTATTAAACGGTTTTATTGTACCTAAACTTTATTCACATTTAAAGTAATTTGTATGAAGTATTTTTCAATCAAGGGTAAATAAACTGGAAAAGGACAAAGTTTAAAAGCAATTCAAATGAGTACTATAGCAATAACAACAAAATGTATTTAAATATTACGATCTTTAATTAGTAACTATAATATGTAATTAATTTTAGACAGCCCTTTAATTACCATTAGCTGTGGTAACATTATCTAATATAATTGTTTATGGGACATTAAAGACAGTGTTATCACTGTCTTTAAAGTAATATTTAATTATTTAAATACCACCTTAAAACCGTTTTAATATAACGTTATTTCATAAATTTATAATCTGTATCTATTTTCATTTTATATCAACCACTAAGTCTGTAACATATAAATAATGCGCCATTTTGTGGCGACCATCTTGAATTTTATGATATACTATCTAAAAGAAAAAAATTCAGTTCCAAAAAAGCAAGTTCAGCTCCTGTATTCACAGCTATCGGAAAACAATAAAGATGGCGGAATCTTCATACCTGTCACTTTTTATTGCAAAGCGTCAAAGAGAGACGGGACATCACTTTCCGAACCGAATCGGGCATTCGACCGTTGTGAGTGGACAATCACGTATAAATAAGAAAAGAATCTCAAACTTTGAATGTCCTGTTCAATTATGTATATCAAATCAAAATCCTAAAATATAACTTTCAATATTCTAGCTTTATAAATGACGTACATTCCGTACACATTATTATTCCTTATAGTCCTTTTTTCGCATTTAAAAGCAACCTATGTCCTTTCTCAGACTTAGACTAGCAGTGTACCAAATTGAAATGAAATCGGTTAAATGGTTACCTTCGCATTTGTAATATTAGTAAGGATTTAGCATTTTTAACAAATCCTAAGTCACGATTAGAAAAAGTTCACACTTCAATATATGCAAAACATTCAAAAGAATGTAAACAGTACTCGTCTTCTTCAAATAGAATAAACAAATTAAAAATAGCACAATTTCAACTTCAAAATTTCCGCAGCGCTCTTTGTAACTCCGCAATCTCATTTTTATTTCACAGTTCGTTCACTGCAAGTTGTTTCCAGTGCGCTTTTGTACTGACACCGTCTACCTACTTTGAATTTACAACTGAAGAAACCATCAAGAATGAACCTGACTTCGCTTCACTGTTTAACAAAAAGATGAAAGGACATTGTTCTTCGCGAAGTAAGATATTCTGAGGACCCCAATTTAAACTAAAAAGTATTCTCGTTTATAATTCTCCACTGCAATGTTCGACGAAGGATCTGCAGATCATATAATATTTATAGGCTTATGTAAGATAGTTCAAAAAATAATGTTGATGTCCTCTTAATTAATGTAATAATATCTCAACAATACATATATAACAAATAAAATCTTCAACACTTTCATTTTAAAGAGGGGTGTTGGATAAACATTAAAAAAAGAAAACATTGGCATAGATACTTTTTATTATTTTACCGTGGGAGAGCCATGCTTCGGCATGAATTGGGCCGGCTCGACCGGAGTACGGATACCACGGCCTCACAGAAAACCGGCGTCATCATCACCATCATCGTCTCAACCCTTCTCTGGGGGGTTGGGGTAACCGTTTCAGGCTATGCCTTTTCGGTAGTATCCTACACCACCCGTTTCAACGGGTGGGTCTTTGGGGTTGGCTTTGTTGCCAGTTGGTATCAATTATTATTGTAGGTTCCTGGGATTTTTCCTTCAATCATGGTTTTCCTATGTTATGAGGTCTCTAGGCAAGCCCCTTCTTCTGCCCTCAGGTGGTCTGGCATGGTGCGGAGCTATGTTTCGTATGAGCGTGTGTCGAGACCTTTCCGCACGCTCATACATAAGGCTGGCCAATCTTTTAATGTGGTCTTCGATTTTCGGGCACTGGAGGTCCCTCAGCAGCACCGCATTCCTAACATAGCGAAGAGCCTGCGCTAGAGTTCTAAGAGTGAGGTTCTGTTGAGTCTCCATTCGCAATCTGTGCTTTTTGGCTTTCAACAGAGAGTACCAAGGAGGACCCGCGTATGTGATTTGACTTCTGACGTACATCTTGTAGAGATGCAGCTTAGACCTGATTGGCAGGTGGGAAGTCAGTAGCGGTCTTAGTGCCATTCTTGTCGTCCTGGCTTTGCTAATGGTAGAGTCAACGTGTCGCCCCATGGTCATGTAAAGATCAATGGTCACACCCAGGTAGGTGACCGATTGAGCCCAGGGTATGTTGGTGCCTCTGAGTGTTAGAGTAAGCGGCATGTTCCTCGCTTTACTCAACACTATGGCCTGGGTCTTCGACACGTTGACTGTCAAGCGCCACTTGTCAAGCCATTCTGGCAGTATGTCCAGTTGGCGCTGCATGTGCTCTATCGCTGTCTTCAATCTGATAGAGGTTGTCATGTAGGCTGCATCATCAGCGTATAATGCCAGTAATGAGCCCTAAAAAAACCGGCGTGAAATAGCGCTTGCGCTTGTTTCGCCGAGTGAGTGAGGGTACCGAAGGCCCAACCCCCCCTTATTCCCTTTTAAAAGGCCGGCAACGCATCTGTGACTGTTCTGGTGTTGCGGGTGTCCATGGGCAGCGGTTATTGCTTACCATCTGGTGATCCGTTTGCTCGTTTGCTGCCCTATCCTATATAAAAAAAAGATACAAATAGCTCTATTGCCCTAAGAGTGGTTGATTCATCTCGAAACAATCATTTGAGTTGATAATCCTGTTCAAGTTTCATTTCATTCATAATCCAATTTAAATTAATATGATTTATTCGTAAAGCTATGTCTTTGTAGTCAGTAGTATAAGGAAGCAGAATTTTTAAATTATGCAAAATATGTATATTGTATGTACCTACATACATACATAATTTATAGGTAAACATTGTTTTTATTCTATGAAATGTGGCTTGAATTCAAGTTCAAACGTACACACCATTTATGTACAGGCTTGAAAAATTTGTTAATCTGTCACTCGGAAAATCCCTCATTTACATTGAAACTGTTTTTAAAATATCTTCAACAATATTACAAAAAATAATAACTTATACAATTTCTTTTTATACTAATAATAACATCAATTCGCCCGTGGCGAATGTGCTGTGATATGATTTATAAAGATCACATCATAAATAAAAATATCCGCCATTTCTCTAGAGTTGAAATAGAACGCACACTAGTTCATGTTTCATCTCAAATCTGTCATAAGACTTCAGGTTTGAGGACAACAAAGAGATTTAAAATTTGTTTCGCCAATACTATACAGCAACTTGCAGAAAGGCACGTTATTAATCATAAAACTGTCAAATGTCAAAAGGCTGAATTGATAAGACTGTTTCTTCGTAGTGAAATAAAAGTATTATTACATAAGTAATTTTGTACACATACTCTGATAAATAATCTATATAGGTACAAATTATACCTTGAGAGTCTGAAATTAACAAAATAGATACATAAATTCTTTATTGCACACTAAAAAAATAAAAACTAACAAATAATTTCATAAAACTAAAATAAGCAAAGGTAGTGTTGTCGATGAGAGCGATCTCTGTAAGAAAATATTAATGATGAAATAAAATAGTGCCTATAAATCAACTATCCATTCCTTCCCAACTTTCTCACCGTGCCCAGAGACATAATCGCTGATGTAGTTACCGTACTGTAATAGATCCAACCCATAATTACTTAACCAGAGATATAAACTGACGCTAATAAACCCAACTAGTACTAAAACTATTGAAATATTAGCGTTTATCGAATAAATTAAGCCGGCTCCAATTATAAATAATTTATTGTATTGTTAGCACGAACACTCCGAGATTTCCTGTGCAATTATATACTGTAATAAAATTTTACGACAACCAGTACAGTTTGTAAATCTTGTGCAGTATAACTTCATAGTAGTTTATGCAAATTTTCACTATTATCTATGGAAGGTTTTATTGAACTAACTGGCATATAAAATAAATATACAGTTAAATTGTTTGTTCGTCTACATCAGAGGTGACCAAACTCTTTTGTTTCATAGACTACTTTCAAAATTGCTGGCCCCTGTGGACACCCTGAACACATTTATCAAAATAAAAAAGAAGATCGACAAGTCCCGACCTATTGTGCTGAATATAGAATAACAACTATTTACAAGTAGCCAAAATCTCGAAAAAGAGTAAATTAGATCTATGTAAAAAAATTAAATCCAAATTGATTTTTATGCACCCTTAATGCTTACGAATGTGAATCTCATTTTTTGTCACTCCCAACGTAAACCCCCGTCGAGTCTCCCGTGATCCCCTGGGGGTCTCCCTGGACCGCTTTGGGAATTACTGTTCTAAATGCTACAAATCGAGGTTTATTATTTTACGTATCTTAAAACTAAAAATATATAATTACTAGCTTCCGCCCGCGGCTTCGCCCGCGTAAAATTAGTTTTTGTCAATCCTGGTCCCTTATGTTTAAGAGACTTACAGGGGCCAGCCTCACGTTGTGTGCAAAAATATTTTGTTTGTTTTGTTCCTTATGACGTGATATTTGACGAACTTGCATACTAACTTTCAACCCTTACTTCACCCCCTAGCTGGTCGAAATTTTAAAAACGCTAGAACAAATTTTTAATGATGTCTTATCAAGTGGCTAAATAAAAAGTTTCGTGGTTTTATCTTTTAAAATTAAGAAATCCCATACAAACTTTCAACTGCTATCTCAACCCCTTCATCCCTTTTTTTTCGAAGTTTAAGAGGGAAAGCGTAACAGACATACAGACAGAGTTGCTTTCGCATTTATAATATTAATGAACGCTTGTATTTATACTATGCTAATGAAGCGGACCTGTCTCAGTATCAGTTTACCGGCGCGCAAATAATTCTGCCAAAACTAAGGTTTTTAATGACATAATGTAATGTTGTTAACTGCAGGCGGCTATTACAACAACAACAACAACACCTTGACAATAGTTTAGGGAAGACGAATCTCTTGACGGTTTTCATCTAAACCTAGCTGACGAACACAAGAATTAGGTTTCAACTAGTCAGGCATCTCCTAACATCCTCATATTAATAAAAAGAAGAAAAGAAGAACGAAAAGAATAAAAAAAACATATTCTTGATATCTTGCTAGTTATCAGTGAAGTTATAAAGTCAAATTGACGCAATAAAAGAGATGCCGTCTAGATAATAATACGTATTTCGCTCGTTAACTGCATATCATTAATTCTGATTTTACTATACCTACCATTAATTCAACAAATTTAAACCTTTTAGCGCCTAATTACAAAACTGTGTTCGTAACTTAAATTAGAGGTGTAAAAGTGTCTAGTCATGAAGCACAACGAATTACAAATAAATTACATAAAGTAAAAATGTTAATTGTAAATAATAAAAGTGATCAGTAAGTAATGGGATTAGGCAAATTACGCAAAATTTGCAAAACACACACAGCTCCCACAAGAAGCACACAGTACTTTGCCAACTGGGGACATAAGATTTAACGACGTATGGCCCTTACGGTCAAGGCTCAAGCTGAGTTTACTTGGTAGGTTATTCTGGTCGAGACGTCTCGATCTGTTTGGATCGATCCGACATAATCATCGTGGCATTTGCTTGCGGCGGTATTCATTAGGATTCTCAGCCTTTCCTTACCAGAAGGAAAAAAAAATACCCAGTAATTTCCCTTCTGTATGTTACTAATCACAGCTGAACATAGTAATGGATTTAGTGAAGTGAAGAGTGTCAGAAAAAGTTACGGGAAGTACCCAAGCTGATGGGGTGCGACGTCAGATAACCTCCTAGTAGTTCACCTTGGGCAACGTCTTTTGACGGCTAATAGTCTGACAAAGGCCCCCCCGCGAGACGGGGACGTGGGATGGCCGGGTCCAACCTGGCGGGCCGCTTCTAGCGGTCAATGGCGGAGGGGCGAAGCCCTCTTTTTTCTATAAGACGGGGTGGTTGTCGTCCAGAAGACCCACTTTGTGTCGGTGGATGGCCGGAGATATCCGGCGACCACCTTCATGGTGGCTTGGTGTGGGCGCTATTCGCCATACGCCGACGGAGTCGTGGTAGTTATCCACAACGACCTCGCATAACCTTGTCAGAGCGCGATTAAGCTCTTCTTCGGGATGACGCGCTTGCGCCCAGGCGTAATAGGGAAGATCGCTGAGGTTTTTAGTCGATAGACCTCCCCCTTCTGGGGAGGAAAGCCCCACATAACCATCGGCTCTCGGGGTATGCAGTTCAATGCATTTTCCTTAGCGGAACAAAAAGCAAATAAAAAGGTACCCAAGCAGATAACCTTGAGACGTTGACTCCCTCAGGTAAAATCTGTCCTTAGACTAGGGCAGAGACATTTATTATATGGTATTGAATTATTTGTATGTATGCAAAGGAATTTTACCTTGTCCCTACACTTATTTATTAGTTGTTGGAATATAGAAACGTCGCATCGTTTTCGTTTTTGTCACATTTTTTGTCTTTTTTCCCCAATATAGTCTGTTATTTCTTAAGCAGTAATTTGGATTGAAGAATCAAGATATTTTGTACGCCAAAGGTCAACTACTTAACAATAGAATAACTTAATATTCTTTAGAGGCTCGCTGTATAGAACAATGACCTGGTTATTGCGAATCACGTTTATCAATTACGTGTTTATATCAAATGATATGTTCTGTTATGTCTTCAATCAACAAACAACTGTGCTGGAATACTGTAACAACATGATCATTATGATATCATGCGCCTTAAACTTACAACTAAATTATAAGCGATAACTTCAACAAAACGTTCGAGATTTATAAACAGCCCCGGCATTATTAGTGTTAAAAACACCGATACATCGCAAATTCCTGTTGGACTGATAAATAGAGAGATTATTACGATATTCAACAACTCAACGATGATCGCTTCCAATTTTCATACATTGCGAGCCCAATGCGATTTGTCGATGATAATTTTTCACAAAGCAGTCATGAACGGACATAAATTCGCGAATTCAAAGCTATCGTTATAGATTCCGAGTAACATAATAAAGGGTCTGATTATGAGCAGTCCATTGCGAATTCCGAGAAGCATATGTTTCAATGTCTTACTTGTTTTTTTGTGCTTTATCTGCGCACGCAATGTGACGTGTCCGCGAGCCATGCCGTATCCGAAGCTTTTGTTCACGCGATTCCAATTATTTATATCGGAGTGTGTAATTATTTTTATAGCTGATTTAAAATGTTGTCAATAATAACAGATTTCGAGACAGGTAGTTTATTAATTACTTAGTCGGGTAACAATACATTTTTAATGACCTTTTTAAGGACAGTTTTATTTATATGTACAATTGCCCGCTAATCCTCGAAATAAGTTATAATTCGTAAGTAAAGACTCTCTGTAAATTATATTCCAATTTAACCTACATATTTTATTAATATGATTATAGATAATAAAATTATAAATGAATTGGATATTCGATAGCAGAACAATTTCAATGATTCTGCGAAGATGATGAAACATAAAACATGATCCATGTTTCATGGCATTTATTATCCATCAAAGCTCAACGCAAACTTCAGATAAGCTAAGCAATACTGTTACGAAAGTACTAGAGTCACAGACAACTGTAGAAAGTGTGTATTTAACAATAAAATATAGTACAAAGCTACTTTAATGATATTTATAATGTGTCTTTACTGTCACTTCATATGACTGAGTCTTCACAGAGTTTTTATAAGTATATGAACTTTGAGCAAGCTCCGTTGGTATTTTTCATTAAAGAAGCCGTCTCATTAGTACATGCCTACCGTCCGTCTGTGCAATTATCGCGGTACAGGCTCAAGCATGAAGCGCTTAAACCGGATTGAAAAATTGTATAATCTACATCATTCATCTCCACACAAAAGCGCAGCTGCCGCGGATCCGACGCCAGACTGGATTCGGTCATGGTCACTCACACGCAACTACAAAGCTGACGAAGATTATTCTTTAAATTGTGTGCATCAGGTTTTATACATCTGCTATCTCGTTTATAATAAGTACAGAAAACGTGTAGGGGTCCTAACCCAACCCCCGATGTTTCACACACTTGATGGCTTGATGTAGTAGCTAGCAACAATATAACACCGAGTATGACATTGAGAACTTTATTCATATTATCATTATTGTTACGAAGGTATTCTTACCTTCGCCATTTATAAACATAATTTAAGTAACTAGCTGTGTTCATTCATGTGTTTATTTGCTATGCTCATTTAAGGTTGTAATAATTCAATTTAATGAAATTTAGGGCAATAAAATAAGTGGAATGAATTAAGTAATTGAAAAATATCTAAATAGAAAATCATTTTTTTTATATTGTGATAAATATCGATTCTAAGGAACTGTTATGTCAAATGGTATCTCAATAATATTTTTATCGTGCAGGTTCTTTCGTTACGCACTGATATTGAACGCCTCAAGATATTTAGGCCTTAACCAAGTAAATTTTTATCTGCTGTCTTTATCGGTCAACTATTGTTGTAGCTGGCTATTTCTTGTATGTTGCCCTTCACTTACAGGGGTAAGTGAGAACGCAGCTACAGGTATTGGCAGCACGGCTCGACTCTGTATTATGTTTAAAACTGTATACTGTCATACTCATATAGCCACAGCAATAATTCAAAGAAAATTATCTTTCTCTTAGTTTATAGAACATTAGGTACATTTGGAAATTTTGTCTATTTTCAAAATAGACAAATAGATTTTTACAACTGTGGCTTTCATTAAAAAAATATTATTCACAATTTGTTATTCACACCAAAGCAGTACCAATTAACTAATAGAATAAAAAACGCAACAAAACCAAATTCTCAGGTACGAACCGTCAATTTATTTTTAATGTTGACTAACCTGGCCAAATAAGATTATTTCATTTCAACAATAAAAGCTCAGTATTGTTAGAAAAGTTTAATAGAAAACCTTAGGAATTGACACACGTTTGGTTGTCTTTTACATAATGATTAGTAGACGACTTTTAAACTGGCGACCCTATAAATATTCTAAAAATTACTATGTTAAAAGTTATGTGGAAATGGTCTATTAAACAGTATAGTCATTTTTTTATTTATGCTTTGCCAACGCATTCTCAGGCGCCATTTGTCCTCGGGAAAATAATGATGCCACAAATCCGCCTTTTGCGCACTACGCACGCGTCTGTAACCCTTGTCACCTTTCATTTCATGTCAATAGACCGCTTTCAAGAGAAGCGTCGTAAACAAGTCACGCCATGAAAGACATTTGTAATGGTACATTGTGCCACAAAGTCGAAACATTTGAAATTATGTTTCGCTTGGTAAAAGCTGGTTTCAATTTAATTATAACGTAGTTGTCTTCGCAGAATGTAATTTTCTCAAAAACCTCAAATTATATTCTTTTAATACTACAAAAGCAGCAAACATGGACGATGCCTAATGATAAGTGATCACCGCTTGTTCATCATATTGTTAAAGATTACACGAGTTCTGCTAGAAAATAATCATCTGACCTTCTGCAAATGACTCAACTTCATACGAGAAAGCGATGATTTTGTAACATGACATTTTGCGAAAGTCACATGACATTTTTAGTCTCATTTTCTTAATTTGATGTAAGGTTCTATTTCTTTCTTTTCGGTTCTATTTCCTAATATGTCGTTCTCAAATAAAGTGAAGCAAAGCAATCGCCGAGTCGTGGCACAATGAATGATAAATTACATGTATGTGCCAAGAGACGCGTTCCGACACGAATCACACAAAATAAAATACGCCGAGAAAAACTCGAGTTTACATTCTGTACAACAGACCACGCGTCAAACTTTACAGCGGCACTGCGGAAGGCGCTACTTTTGTAAACGACTGTAACGAACGTACCTAATATCATATGCGCATTGAAAACGTGTCAAATGAGCTCCCTCGCTCATTTTTCTCGGAATGATGCACATAGCACATGTGGGCTTAATTGCAGCGCTGTAAACTGGGCCGATGCGGCTACATAAATAAGCAATTAAGTCAATTTGCTCAGACATGCTGGTTTATTTGGCGCGTTATCTGATAAACTGTCACGGGCGATGTGGATGGTAAAAATAAATATAGCGCTCGGCAGCCGTCCGTCGGCGACCACACCTACTGCGCTATTTACACAAACGCTGTATTATTACTTACGATACTTGCTATGACCGCGACTTCGTCCGGGTGCAATAGTGACTTATGACAATTCTCTATTATTTCTTTTATATTTTTATTATCAAGACCGAAAGCCTTTTTTGTCAGCGTCATCACACAACATTTATAGAGTTGAAAATAGACAAGACTCTTGATTAAATTTCATTTACATCGGTTCAGTAGTTGAGGTGTGATTTCGTTACTCACAGACAGACAAACAGTTACTTTAGCATTTAAAGTCTATAGAGTATATACATGTTCTTAATTATTCTTGTTTATTTACAATTTTGCCGTATTTCATAGAGATTTTTAAGAATATTACTTTTTTAATACTAAAATTTTCCTTGAGTATTAATTTAATAACCGAAAAACCAAAGTATGTAATGTTTACATACGTCTCAGTAGATATCCAACTAACAACGTAATTTAAAGGCAAGAATTGATTTTCAGATAGTTACAGCCAATAACGTACAAGATTTATTTTTCCAATTTAAATAACCAAAAATCTCTGTGACTTCTCTCTGTTGTAACTATCCAGCTGAGACAACTTTACAGGTTTGTAAATTACTAACATTTATAGCAAACTTTGATCAAATTTTTTAATAATTCGTATTTCTAATATTTCGTATCTAGTTTATGATAAAATGTATTTCATTTGAGAAAAGAAGTTCTTAATTTCTTTTAAAACATGACTACTTTCTATGGCATGGCATAACATCATTGCTTTCATTTTTATAAATTAATATTATACAGAGGATAAAT
The DNA here is from genome assembly GCA_036419045.1 of Scirpophaga incertulas. Taxonomy (NCBI): domain Eukaryota; kingdom Metazoa; phylum Arthropoda; class Insecta; order Lepidoptera; family Crambidae; genus Scirpophaga; species Scirpophaga incertulas. The sequence continues at coordinate 6,623,931 of CM071645.1, read as the reverse complement.
GTAATGAAGTAAAGTTTGTGACTTTACTTCATTACATTTATCCTCTGTATAATATATTGATATTCGAAGAAATCTCCGGTACTAACGGTACACTTTTGATGAAATTCGATACGGGCATAGTTTGAAACCCGGGAAAGAACATAGAACTTTATCACAGGAAAATACTTCCTTCCCGTGGGAAAATTAAATATTCGGGGCGTATCTTTTATCTTCGCACATTATATTTATTATTTATATTTTAAAATACTTGACAAACAACGATACAAAGTTTTTTCTAACAATAGATAATTATGATTCAAAAAGCATATCGTAGACGTGCAAAACCGGATCGGGTCGTTAGTTTAATATAACTAATCAGTTTACTGGCTTATCTTATAGGCATTGTTAAGATTTATCTTATTGTCAACATATCGCCAACTAAGACACATACTCTAAAATCAGATACACTTGGACCAAATCTATTAAGAATCTGGCAAAGAATTCTATCGACGAGCAGCTGTGATGGTGAATTCTGATTTATGTGGAAATGAAACAGTAACATTAATGACAATACATGTTTCTTGGCAACGCAGTGTTAATAAACGCACAAATTTTGTTCGCGCGAAAATATCAATTAGTTCTGTTATCGCTGGCAATGTTGTCGGGTAGCTTTCCTTGTCAACAGAACGCAAGGTGTTTTGGCTGTGACTCAATATTTCAACGATGGAAATAGGAATGCGAGGTGGGTCGTTTCGTGGATACTGGGTAGAAGGTATGCAGCGAAGAGGGGGTCAAATAATGACTAAACCCACTAATCTATAGGTGTGAAATAATCTAATAGCTGATTAATAAATGCGCCACTATTCACTTATGTAATATTAAAATTAGACGAATAACATGTTTGTATAAATATTAAGTTATTATTTTTTTTATTGATGTAGGTGGTAGTCGAGCAAATGGGCCGCATGATGGTAAGTGGTAACCATAACTCACGGACATGTGCAACGACAGGAGCATATCTGAGTCACAATCAGGATTAAGCTTTTGAGCTTCGCTTAAAGTAGGACATTTGATGGCGCTCAGGAATCACCGTACAAGCGAGCTCGTTCCAGTTCGCACGTACATACATAGATGACATGCACGCTGAAACGGAACTGTATTAGACCAGATCCGTTTCTGATGATACAGACAGATGAAGTCATACTGTACTGCGATGCCAGGTGGTGGAATGTTAAAAATGTGTAAAAGATGATTACAAAAAAAAATCCCAAACATATTTAGGGTGAGTTGCACATTACTTAAATATCTGCACTGATGTTATTCTACTTATTTATACAAGCATGTGAAAAGTTTCCATCATATTTATATGAATTTAGATAGACACCTTTGATCAAACTGTAATAGGTAATAAAATAGACACGAAAACGGAAGTTATTTTTGAGAATAATTTTTACAACTTTAGTAAACAAATTGTGTTTTAATAGGAATCAAAAATTGAACTGTAGTATTTAAACGGAAAGCAAAAATAATCAGTTTCTTCTATAGCTCATAAATAAAAAAGTTGTGCGTATGGAAATACGGCAATATCATAAGTAAACACTCAATAATATCCAAGAATATCGTAATAACATTAGAATTCAAAATCTCTCTTCTTTTAATGAACATCAATATCCGAAAATAGCTGCTCGTCATCTCCGGCAAGTTTCAGAAATAGACAAGACTGTTCGCGTAGGCGTCGCGCGGCGTTAACAAATACAAAGACTTTATTGTGTAATCTTTCACGATCACTGCTTTCTTAGTAATACTGAATTTTGAGCTCACGACGCAACATATTGATTTGTAATGAACAATCCAGGAATTTAATTTACCCCTACTTAAGGTTGAATATCGCACAGCAAACTGGCACCAAAAATTCAACGAATTTTGCTATAGCGCATTATATACTCTTTGGTTTACATCTAACAAATTGGCATCTCTTAATATATCTAGAAACGGCACTGGAATTTTCGACCTTCATGTATTGTTAGTGAATGGATAATTCAATAAAGCGGATTGTGAATCTGCTAAACTTGCCTATATACTGGTGGCACCTCCGCCGCGGTATTGTAGTCGATAAACAGCGGATCGATTCGCGCGTGACATCCGTTGTAAGCTGTGTAAAGTCTCCTCCAGAACACTACATGTATCACTTAAGCAACATTTTAGGCGAAAATCCCAAAATGTCACTACACAATAAAAGAACTCTTAAAAAGTATGTATCCGTCTGGTGCTCGTGTACGAGTCTCAGTTTGTTGCCTAACAACAATCAATCTTTTAGAAACTCCAAATTTTTCAAAGCAAATCTGCGTTTCCTCCCAACACGGGCCTTTAAGTACCATTGGTGCATCATCTTGTGTTTTGAATTTTATATATTCACCCTCGACCTTAACTTTGGGAACCGAGTCGCTTGCTATAGAGCGTATGCGCCACGTCTGCGTCTCTCCTAATGGAGCGTTAAAGCCGATAGGGTCTGGTGTTCTGCCAGAGCCGAAGACTTTAGGCAGTGTTTAGTCGGTAGGTTGGCCTTTTGTTAGAGTCCAACATAACCACTCGCTGTAGACCAGTTGCGGGTCGTAACGATCGCCCGCTCGCCAAAGGGTCGAAGACTTCACTCCCTCGAGGATTCATTGCCTCCTCCCACAAAGAAAAACAAACATCGCAATAGCTGGTCGAAAAAGCTGAGGCGTTCAAATTTGGGTTATTAGCGTAATTTTATTTAATCACATAATAATACCTCTGAAAATAAGTACGTCGTTCTTCGTTCCGATTGAATGTTTGGCAACCGCACGCTCTCTATCTCGTAATTTCTGTATAATCTATTTCATTCACATATAATCTCGTATTAATAGACAAGTATATATATAGCATGTATATATAGTATGCACAGTGAATACTCGTCATTTAGATTAAAACATCATTGATATTCGTTATCAAGGTCTATGATCGCCTAAAGTCATCGCGGAAATTAAATTATGGGGTTATTTCACTCGCGAATCGTGTGATCTACTGAAACACCGGCCTTCGTTTCGCCAAGTTGCACCTTATGTCCGCAGCACAACTCCATCATGAAACCGTTACAACAAAACCACTGAACGATTTATCCGCGTTTTCCGTTGTAATGCACTCCGCTGCCACAGCGAAATCGTTGACGATTCGCACGTTATCCTTTGTAAGGCGCGTATAATTCTATATAAATTCCTTTTGATCCTTAGGATTAAGAAATTCATTTACATACTTTTCAATGGTAAGTAGATACTTAGATGTAAGTTTAAAAATATTGATAAATAATAGAAATAGGACCTCATTTCGCACGAGTTGGTCACGTTCATTAAAACCATATGGAAACATTATAAGATATTAGTTGTGCGTTTAATTTATATAATCTTTTTCTGTAGTAAATACGTGCAGGTTATGGTTTAGAGCGACCCTCGTCTGCTTTTGTTATTTGTTACACAAAACCTGAATGTTAATCAATTCTAAACGAGCACACTTTAATGGATTAATAGACAAATTTGTTTGTTTTCTTTAAAGCAGGTAGGTGATCAATCAACGTCGTGCGAGTTATTTATGATCGCCAATCATCACTTGTCCAGCTGAAACCTCAAATCAAGATGAAGATTACTTTTATACAGTGGTGTTTCCTTACGCAGTATGTTCCTTTGTTATTATTTTGTTCTTTATTTTTTATATATATTTTTTGTTTGCTCTAAGAAGAAATACTTTTTTACAATCATAATTTATTATTATATACTGTGTCTACAATTATCTATAAATATACTTCGACAATTAAAAATAAACAAATACATATACATACATACATAAATATATGTCACGGCTTGTTCCCAATGGGGTAGGCAGAGACCACCTCTCTCCACTTGCTACGATCCTGGCACACTTCTCTTGCTTCCTCCACTTTCATGAGCGTCTTCATGCATGCTCGTCGGTTGCGAGTACTCTTGACCCGGACATCTTCGATTTGATCGAGATATGTCCGCCTAGGTCGACCTGCACCGATTCGTCCTATCATTCTTACCTTGTGTATCTCTTTCGTTAATCTTCTTTCATTCATAGAATTAAAAAAAAATAATTCAAGCAAATACATATACTACATTTTAATTTAGAATCTATCATTATTCTTGTATAAATGTTCATTATGTTTTCTCATTTTCACGCCGAACGATAATCAAATATTTTTGTGATATTAAAATTATTTTTTTGTGATATTAAACAGTAATTTGAATTCACAGATGTTATGTTGTTTGAAGTTACCGGGGTGGCTGAGCAGATCAGAGATCTTCGCACTACAGAGAGTGTGTGGCGCTCCCTCTCAAACTAGTCCACTACGATGAAATATGTGCGCCATACAACGCAAGCGAATAGTTTTCGGTTTCGTTACATTTCCGCGGCGGCAGAGTTATGTTGCGGGCATCAAAGACGACTTAGATAGTAAAGGCGGGAGTGTCAAGTTGATAGCAGGGCTTTGCGGCGCGCCGAGTGAACGAGTCCACAATCCCGCTTTAATACCTACCGGGAATAGTGTGGTTATAACAGTGTCGTTGAAAACCGGACGAACTCCGCACATTGTACATTGTAATTGAGTAAATCCAACTCTGTTATCGCTTTCGACGCCATTCATTGAGTTATTTGGCGCCACTAAAACTGTCACTATTGAACTGTCTCTATGGTAGAGATGGATGTATGTTGTGACTATCAATATTGAACGCGATCGTTGTAACTCTTGAGTGACACAATGCAGGGGTTCAAAGCGATTATTGCGAAGTAAGCTGTACAACATAACTCCGAGTTACACCGGATAGTTTGGGTCTATTTTGTAGGTTCAGCATCCTTAATTTTACTCGAATAATAAACTTATCTAAAAGTGTAAAAATCAATATCGTCGCCGATATTAAGAACCATGGCATATTTTTTTATAAACGGACATAGTTATCGATTCGTCTGTATGTATTTTTTATGTTTGTTCTGCTATTACTCAACCAAATGTGAATGTTCTTTTTTTTGTAGGGTATATCTATTTAGCGCCAATTAATAATAACAATTAATAAAAACAACTTAAAATATAATTAATATTATTTTAAAATGAGAACACGGCTGCAAAAAAAACCATATATATGTACAAACAAACAGTTTAGTTTAAAAAAGTATTAAATAACATTTTAACTAATGATACTTAATATCTATTACATAGGTACTTAAATTCTATTTAATATTTATTTTATTCAATTCATATTATTATTCGTGAAAAATTTTCATAGTTCATTAAAAACCTCGTAAAATCTTTGATTACTGTAGTGTTATATTATTTGTGATTTAATGCTAATCGTCGCAAAACCAGTTCGACATGATTAATTTGCCAAAAAAAACAAACACAGAATAACCTCAAACTTTTTATCAAACCATTTAAAGCACGCCTACACTACAGCCGCGTTCGGTTAATATCCAAAGAAGCAATAAAGTCGAACAAAAATCGGCTGCGAACCGAAGTGGCGGTTAGCCGACGACCGCGTAGCACAAACACACAAACGCACCACACACACACACACACAGAGACAACAGAATCGATACGGGCCGCCTCCCCGGCCATCCAGGGGATGAATTTAAATTATTCACAGCGGGTACAACTGCGTGCCGTCTTTAACAAACAAATTACGTATGCGCACCTAATAACGCGATACAAGCGCCGCTCGGCTTCTGGGCCACCGAGCTTTCAATTATAACTTGGAGGATAAGCGACGTGGGTCGGATTTATAATTACCTCCGACCGATGGTTGCTCGCTCGGAATATATACGCTAATTAGCTTAACTATGTCGTAATTACGGGCCCGAGCGGTCGCAAAAGCTTCGACGCCGGATAATTATTAATAACTCGCTAACAAACTACCGTACTAATGTAATCGCATCCGCTGTCTGATAAATCAACAATGTCAAACAATTGGGCTAAACGCTTAATTGTATATCGTATAAAATCGACAATGCGGGGCCGTGTAAACGTGCAATTTGGCCATTTGTCAGTTTGGCAACGAAAAATTTGTACAAGAAAATGAGCAAACAGGAACGGCTGAGATCGATCAAAGCCGAGAAGAGGAATGCGCTCAATCCCAATCGTGTTCTAAACGGCGACACAAAGTAAGAAAGTGGGGATATTGGGAAGCGTATAGAACGTCAAAGAGATTGAATATCGATTGTCGACGCGATGAGGCAACAATCTCGAAGGGAGGAGGGGGGCTTCCGACCCGCGACAATTTATGTTATTGGCACCGATGCTGGACTCCGGCGATACGGACGGACCCTCGCATGTAATTGTTAGCGGTACCGCAGGATATTGGGGCATTAAACGAGAACGGTGATTGATTAAGCGGCGATAACGATTATGGCACTCGATATTGCCGCGGTGATGAATTAGGGTAGGGACCGTTGAAATCTGTTTGTAATTAAACGACCCGCAATATACTTATGTAATGAACAGCCAGCTTCGTGTAATGGGTGTGATAATTACATTAGTTGATAAGCTGTAGATTCAATTCAAAATAATAACAATATGAGCACACTCATTAATATAAACCATTGTGTAAATGAAACAATACGAGCAAACACTGTCTTGTACGTAAGCACTAAACATTTCAAAACGTTACAAAGTGAGTTCTCGTTTGAGAATTAAAACCATGGAATGAAAATGGTAGAAACAAATTACGAGACAAACACATCGACATTAAATGAAAGTGGATTAAAAAAAAACTGTAATCGGCCAGCTTTAAAGTGGAATAAAATAAAAACAGAGGCCACGTGCACGTCACATACGCCCGTTTGTACAGATTGAGCCGAAACTTCAACAAATACACTTTAAATTTAATCCAACCTACGTAGCTTGCATTTCCGGTGCAAAGAGCAGGTTTCTCGACACATGGGCAAAAAAGCTGAAGTTATTATCTTAAGTCGAATCCAGAACCCATTAGTAAACAACACGGTCACAAAAGAGGGCAAAATATCAGGGCTCACATAAAAAGTGTAACAAAAAATCGCCTTTTGATCCTCGGCACCCCAGTGTTTCATTTTACGATGTTTTATTAGTCGGTCGACCGGTCGACAGATCTGGCTTTGTATCTGCTTCTATCGGTTTAAAACTGCCATTACCTACAACTTATTCTGTCAGTGACTTGCAATTGTTAAAAATATTTACTATAGTGGGACTCCTATTGATAAGAAATTAATTTATCTTTCTCATTAACAGTTGAGAGCACAATATATGTACTCGGTAACTGTGCTCAACAACGATAAACCTTAAGGTGAACAGTGAAACTTCCATTCGAACAAAGAAATACAGGTATGCGGCAGCTGCGGATTACTGAGTCCAGCTCAACAACCGACTAGCCCCTCAACCAGTCGGGTGTATCCTTGACACTTACGACTCGATTCCCAACACAGTCGACCATCTAGACTTGTCGGATGTCGAATAACGAACTTAAATAGGTTTATGACTACTCAGACAGAAATTACAAGCGAACACACATATGAGTGTGGGATAGATTACAAAGTCAAGTCCAGAGCATTAACGGTTGACTTCATTTACAGACAGTATTTTTATTTCAGTTTTCATTACTAAGCTATTTCTCCTTTCTTTCGGTACTTAACGTGGTGTTGGGGCACTCTCAGAACAATAGATTTGCATATTGTGATATAAAGCTAATGAAAAGTTGAAAACAAAATGGTGGCCTCCAACGAACATTAGGTACAAGCGAATGTTTTCGGATTTGCTCGACAAAAAAAAAGAAATTGAAACTACAATATTCCGAATGACGTCCGACAGGAATTAATGTATATCAACGTCTTCAAATCAATTATATTAGAATGTGAAAATAATAGAATTAGAGAAGGGTTAGCTCATAGAGATTGCTGAATAAAAACAATAATAATGTGTTCGAAGAATCAGAGAGAGAGTATTACGAAAACATAATAAGCTTGTTATGAATAATGTGTGCTTGGAACAGACTTGAACACAACTAACAAAATAAACAGAGAATGTGTAGTTAATTAACATTGGCAATAAATATAGGATAAAGACAATACAGTAATTTAAAGTAATATTAAAAACAATACAGTAACGATGACTGGGCCAAAATAGGAGCCCGTTAAATAAATAATGCGTTTAAACGTAATCCTATCTGGCGCCGAGGGGAGCCGCGATAGCGCGCATCGGCGCAATTAACGTTGAATCAATTTGCCTTGCCGGAGTGAATATTTATTATCGTTTCAATTGTTCATGACATAATAAACGAGGATGTAACAAACCGCGGCGGTGTATAATGCGAAGCGGAAATAATAATGGCATTTGTTGGAGCGCGAGCTGTCGGCGCCGCGGGCTCTTAGCTCCACATCCTAATTATGCCAATAATAATTACACAGTAGTCTGTACGGCAGCTGCCACCCGCCACCTCCTCGCTTCTGCCGTCTTGGTCAATTAAAAGTATCATATGGATAATTGAGGTGTATAAAACGACAATTATTTTAACAATTTCAACGCGTTTCTTGAACGAGAAGCTTTTTACTTATTTTAAAATATTTGGGTTGGATCACAGACTTTATAGGAGAACGTCCTGACTGTATTAGCCTATTCCCCTTTATTATGTTACATTTAAAAATGAAATATATTAAAACTATCGTTGAATTTAAAAAAAAACAACCCAATAAGCATAGGTACAACAGACGCTCGCCGCCTGTACGAGGGCGTCGTGCGATCCGTGGCCATGTATGGGGCTCCCGTGTGGTCGCAAGACTGCGCGAGGTCCCCCCGCTGCAGAGCTCTGCTACGGAGCCTGCAGCGGATAATGGCCATACGGATCGTACGAGGCTACCGTACAATCTCGTACGAGGCGGCGACGGTTCTGGGACGCTCCCCCCATTCGACATCCTGGCCGACATGTACGCGGCGACGTATGCGTCGCAGCGTGTCGACCGGGGGAGCGCCCTGGAACCCGCGCACGAAGTGAAGAACAAAAAAAAAAAGGTACAACAGACGTTTTCGATATGCTTTTGCGGTGTGCTTGCTTATGAGGAAATTGCATCTATTGTCTTTTATCATACAAGTAAGCATTATTAACGCGTCATGCTTTATGAGCTAAGCAACAGTGATTTTATGTAATTTAATAACTATACATATGTACTAATACCAACTGTCTACTAATATCAGCCACAGACATCGAATCAATCAATAGGCCGAGTGTTCGCCATTAAAATTTTAATTCGCAGACAGCTCGTGAGGTCGTAACGTTTTGGCTAAAGCAATAAAGTTTCTGTGAAATAAACGATACGCCCCGGGCCGGTAACGCGATACGTCCGTTCGCTGTATAAATAAAGCCGTTGAAGCGGAAAATTCACCAGAATTTATCATTCGTGTTAGCATTGACTCTGCACGTTTCGTTTACCGCTCCAATATTACTTGCGGAGCCTTTGTTTATTTGTCCATCGATTATGGACACTTCGTATACGTTTGATTAATCACGTTCGAATTCACAATTAGTTCAATTATTAACAGTTGTACTGATAAATCCAACAAGAACCATTAGAACGATTCGAGCGTTTATATTAATTGCTTGTCCGTTCGCCGTGAAATCTCACAGAAAACACTCTGCGCGACAAGACAGATTGTCTTGGGAATTGCGGAACTAGTCTCCGAAGTACTTAATGCTAGCGGTGAGACCGATCGCCAGTTGGCAGTTAGTTTAGCGGCGAGCCCTGATCAGGCGGCAATCAAGATGTAAATTTATTCAGAGCGATCAGTATAAGAGCCGAGAGCGGCGCTATTAACCTCGTTCGGCAACGTGTTACATGTTAAAGATCATGCTCCCCTGGTGACTTGGTCAGCTACAAATCTCATTAATTTCCCACACGATGTTAATATTATTAGTATTCAAGCTCTTTCGAGTAAGATAATAGGTCCAAAGTCGCTTATAATAAAACACTTACTCGACACGTTAGATAACCTTTGATGTCCAATGAACGCGATCGCTTGTTGGCATATTTGATGTTTGTTTATAATTATAGTCGATAAGTTATCTTACTTAAAATAAACTATATTACTAAAGTGAAATATCTTGTTATTTTTTAGTATATGTTTTATTTGAAACTACATTAGATTTTAGCATATTAACATTTTTATATTGCCATTATCAACATTTAAAGAATACGTAAATAGCGTCTAGTCCGTAGCAGATACAATTAACATTTATTAATAACTAGCTTTTGCCCGCGACTTCGTTCGCGTGGACTTCAGGTTCCTAAAACCTCAAAAATTGTAGCCTATGTGTTATTCTGATGTCTAAGCTATATTGTGGTAAAGTTTCATTCAAATCCATTCAGTAGTTTTTACGTGAAAGAGTAACAAACATCCATACTTACAAACTTTCGCCTTTATAATAGTAGTAGGATTTACTAATAATCATATCTTATGTAATATCAACAAGTATATCGTAATTGTGTTCAATTAAAGAAACGTCCCTACTTATATGAATATAAATTGTAGCTTTGTAAAATAAAACTGATTCGAGCTCAAGTAAAGAGTGGAGGAAATTGATATCTCGTCTTTAATTATCACGCTCCAAAACTTTTCCAGTTAGGGAGGGAACGTAAATTGATTCCACAAGCACTTTAGAAATTTTTAGAGCCCTTGACAGTGATTAACGAAAGGAATTTCGGAGACTGAGATGCGAGGCCTCCCCTCTTGCTCAAACTACGCTAAGAAAAGCATGGGGATCCACCCCAGCCGAACTGATGTGATAAAATACCTTTACACAGGCAGCGAAGTAATTTGACTCGGGCCGTGAAATATTGCGGTCTCTATATCTAATATTGCTTAAGCAGCTGTCGCTTCGAGCTTCAGAATAGGATAATTTGATGTGGTTAAACGTGATAAGTTCATAAGACTCCAGTAATTTGCGTGGAGCTTTGCAATAGCTTTGAGTCACGCCGCTTTGATTAATGAGGCGCTTGGTTGCGAAAGATCTCTACGATTCAGTCAGCAATTAAGTTATATGTCGAATATTTGCTTATTGTGGTAGTATATTCGTACGTAGTCAATCAGGAGATTTGAATTGGACCAGCAATTCGATGATGCAAAACATATGCAGCTGGGTATTCTCAGTCGGACACAAAGCCGTCTCTGCCAATCCACAATCATATTTATGTACGAAGTCCAACGACATTGTGAGGCTCAGCTCAGTGGCATTCAGGCGGCGAGTCCGGCGGAGGGAGGGTGATTTAATGAACCGATGCGGTGGGTGACAGCGCGGATTACTCCCCACGAACGTTTGCACTCAATCAAGCTCGCAAACAGCCCTAAGCCCGAACAATTAAATACACTCCGAAACAATCGGATACAACCGCGATAAGCGCAATAGTACACTTTAGAGCGCGATAATCGTAGTTATCGCCTCAGATTTGATAACTTGATTCAGTTTACTTACAGGGAACAAAAGTGTGTCTTATCGTAACATATTTTCCTGGTCGTAATACAATATTCGAAAATATAATATTTGTGGTTATAAAAACTAATATGTATGATGGGTTTTAGATTTAGATATTTGATGGGGCAGCTGTAGCAAAAATGCTCATGTAAAAATCGTATTTTATTGTTTGCGTGATGTGCATGATTCAGCAAATATCGTTTATGGGACGGTTAAAAACTACAAAAAGTTGAGAAAAAAAGGGCATGCAAGAGGCAGTTAATATTAATTTGATAGCTGAAAATGATACAAGTACATATAATAAATAGTATATGTTTGAAAACTGAGAGAAACTTGTATAGCATAGTCTAAAGTAAATCCAGACAGGCTAACAGAACAGACTTAACGAAGCTGAATACAACCACTTTGGACCCTTAATTGCCTTTAAGCACATATACATCTTATAGGGCAGCAATGTCACCACTAAGTCCCCTCATTCTTCATCCTATGGCTCTTAAGCCAATAAGATTAAAGTACAGGCAGAGTACAGTTGTTAAAAGTTATCTAGAGTATTCTAGAAGGATTGCCTGCTTCTCTCCTGCATTATCGAAAATCGTGAACAACTTTTTGCTGAAATTTTGATTACAAATGCTTATAAAATTAGTACTTCTTAGTATTAGTAGCCCAAGTGTTGACAATGTGCTAATTTCTTAGATCAAACTGCATAACTAACCTTAGTTTCCAACTTCTGTTTTTTTGCCGGTGGTTGCGATGAATTTCCATCTTGCCGCGAATCATCCGGTTCAGGCTTAGCGGCGGGCGCTGGCGCAGATACGTGCGGCACGAGCGCGGGGTGTGCAGGGTGGAGCTGCGCAGGTGCAGGCGGCGGCGCAGTGGCGGGCGGCGGCGCGGGCGGTGGCGCGGGCGTGCCCGGCGGCGGCGGCTTGGCGTCCATGCGCGGCGGTGGCGCTGCGCTCACGGGCGCGGGCCGACCTTCTTGCTTAGGTGGTACGGAAGCCGTGCCTGTCGCGGTTGCGGTAGGTATAACAGGCGCAGAGGAAACAGTTCCTGTTGCGGTCGCAGGCGGCCCCGGCGCATTGGGTGGCGGCGGCACACGCGGCGCGCCGTTCACATCGTGCGGCGGATGCGGGTGGTGGTGCTTGTCGCGCGCCTTGTCCCGCCGGTGCCCACCCGACCCACGTTTAGCGGCAGCCGGCGCAGCAGCCGCGGCCTGCTTCGGCTCACCGTTCATTTCATTCGACTTTACTATCTCGTGCTTCGCCTCGGAGCTCTTTGTGCCGGGCTTGGTGCGCTTGATCTTCATCTTGAGCGCGGTGCGCTGCGCGTCCGGTTCGGCGCGCGCCGCCATACCGCCCGCCTCGTCGGTCTTCTCTATGTCGGCATCGAGGTCTATGATGAGGTCGCCGATGCCGATATCCCACTCGTTGTCATCATACTCGAAGTTGGCGGGGTGCGCGTGGGGCGCGGGGCGAGCTCCGCCGGCCGGCGCGCCCTCCCTCATTGGCGCCGCCATGCGCGCCGGCTCGCCGCGCCCGCCCCCCGCTGCCCCGCACACGCACACACCATTGTAGCCCTGCAACAACACCAGCCCTGGTCAACGTCTCTGTTTCAGAAGAACTGTCTATCTTATCCTTAACCTGCAGAAGTGTTGTAGCAAAGTGAGTTAGCCCAGATAAATAAAGTTAATTGGTTTCCTATGTGCGAGAAAGATATTCGAAATACCTACGACATTTATGGTTTGTTTTATGACGTCTGTCTGCTAGCTGTAGTTCTTCAGCGCTAAGTTTAGCATATTTTAATTTCATTAATATGTAAATGACGAAAAACAAGTTATGAACAATCGCGGATAGCTAGATGACTTTCAAATCAATTCAATAACAAATATGCCCACGGCGGTCATTACGCGGTAACTATCGCTATAAATTACTTAAAGTACAACTTACAATGAGTTTAATGGCCTCGTTCAAGTTTTGCTATCGTCGAGACAACGATTTAGTAATCGCACATTTATGCTTCGAGCAATATTAATGCCAACTAATATTCAAATACTGGCCAGCTCGAAACAACATGTACATTTACAATTATTCGTTTATAGAAATTTCATATCGTTCGTATTTATAGCCTATTGGGAGGGCAATAATCGTATAAGAGTCATAAAACAGCGGAGATAAGCCGGTACTCTTGCAAAGTGAAGCATAAACTCGGTTGTACTTATGCCTGTGTTAAGCTTTGCTTATTCAGCGCGATTTATACGACCGACGCTTTTGAAGACGCGTAAGAAAAGTCTATATAAGAAGAAGCATAAGTTATTAAAATTAAATAGGTGCACATTTTCTCGAAGCAATAACAAATAATAAACTAAACACACTACGCTTTATTTGCATTTTATTTAAAAATGAACCAAGATGAATCTATAAATATGCAAAAAGCACAGTTGGTGGTCTAATGGTTAAAGCGTCAACTCGGTTTATAGAACCTTCAGATTCGAGTATCGCCAGAGTCAAGAATATGCATTTTACATTTATATATCATTCGTTTATACCATCGTCATAAACCTAAACTTCGCGGAAATAATCGATTTGATATTTGTTATTATTATAGAAATTGTAAAAAATTGTTGGAAGTAAATTAAAGGGTTCTGTTTAACATACTAAACGCGAAAAAAAATCATGAATTCATCCTATCGATACCTAAAATTAACGAAACTTTCTCGCCGCCTAATTACCATTGATATGACCGTTATATATATACCTATTATATTGTTATTTAAAACTATAGTGAAAAAAAGATATCTGGCAACACCTGAACATGTAAACGCAAGAAGAACAAGCTAAAGTAGAAATAACAAATGCCAAACACTACAACGAATATCAAATAAATGTCCATAAATGACTCGTGATGTAAGATGCTGATATTGTGAATATTTAGTATTAAAAATACATCATATAAGATCCAGTTTATAAACTCTAAAAGCGTAAGATGTGCTAAGCTAAAATTAAATCAGCTTCATAGCTAAATCAAATAGCACAGGGAGACTATGACATTCAATTAGATAATTCTTGAGATTGAAATCAAACTATAAATATTAAAAGCTGTCTCGTAAAATAACTAACTAACAAGTTTACATTTTAGAATCGAAGAGACTACGAAATTATTTCTCTCAAGTCGTGTCTGAGTTTATGAGGTTGTTCAAAAATTATTCATAGTCTAGTCTAGTGTTAATCTTTAGTAATATTATAAAAACTTTGTCTGTTATATTTTCACAACCAAACGGCTGAACTAATTTTGATGAAATTTGATACTTTGCGGTTCGGGCCCTCTCCCCGTACTCTGAACACATAAAATCGATGTGTCATAATTAGAGATCAGATAATCGGATGCATCTCAAACTAACTTTAGGAAGTAGAAAAGTATGGAAACGGCTTTTTATTGTTTTGTTAAATAAAAATCCCGGGTTTGCGGAATTGCATATAGCCGGATGTTTATTTATTTACCTAATTTAGTTTTTGACAAAGTATGGAACTGTCTTTTTATTTTATTTCCTTAAATAAAAATCCCGGAATTCCGGTACTGTAGAACATTTTGGTAAATACGTATGCATAGTTGTATAAATGAACCCGGAGTCTCGGTCTTTTGAAAATAAATACCACGTGCTAATTTAGAAATTTTCAAACAATATCACTACGTTAAATTTGCAGTCCCGTATTTTCCCGGGATTTTTATTTAACAAAATGTATTTTAAAAAGCCGCTTCCATAATTTGTGAGCCAAAAATTAACTTTAGGTAAATATGCATCCGATTATCCGATCTCTAGTCATAATCGTTGTCACAGCACGTCCTTCTCCAACTTATATGCACACAGTGAAGATAAAGCGAGACATACGAATACGGATCCTGGTCTAGCGTCGTTGTATAATCGTGATACGGAGTCTTGCAGAACTCATACAAAAAAACAAGCACTGAACCCGCTGGTTGATGTAGGACGATTTTCATCTTCACACTTTGTTGTCCAGGCCCTATATAATGCGTAATGCTATCTCTTTCCGTCCCATACTACTCGTATCTGAATAATTTGTTCATTCACATATTATCTTGTGCAGCGTTAAAAGATAAGTAGGTACATGTAATGCGAGGTCAGTGTTTAAACAACGCGCAGTATGGAGATGCGTCACCTATAGTAGAACATAATTAACTTGCAACACAAAAAAATGCTACTTAATTTTTTTTTTATTTATTATAGAGGGTTTATTCAGTTTGAATAAGGAAAAAAACAAAGATTACAATCTTAACTTAAGAATATGTTTCACTAATTTGTGAAACAAATTCTTTTTCTTTACATAGTGGTTGCACAAATATACTATTAAACCTGCCCATCTCATGATTAATAAATATTGTACGGAGATATCCGTATATATATTAAAATATATATTAGACTAGCGGACCCGACAGACTTCGTCCTGTCAAAAAGATTTGTACAGTGGCAGTTTTTTGTTCCTAATTATTTTATAGATAATGTCGCATAGCCAACCAAATCGCAAAAAAAGTCTAAATGACCTATTACATTTTGTGGCTATTCAATTTTGGAACGTGACATTAAATCCTCCAACGATGTATTCTGTGCTCCAACGCACGCACGCACACTGTTTTGATAGATATGATTGAATTTCAACTATATGTAGCGTTAATAAAGCGCAAATTGACTCTTTGATGTTAGGAACACACCTTCATTGCTTAGACAACAGTGAGTGCTTGCAATATGAACTTTATACAATAACAATAAAGCTCAATTCGATTGTACGTTTTAGTTAGAAAACGTTTGCATGGGAAAATAAAAGGGCTGTTTTTAGGGTATTTCCGATAATTATTCGAATTTTCCTCATTGTAAAAACCCTCCTTGAACTTCAACGAACATTAACAAAAAAGAATTGGCCAAATTGGTCCAGGCGTTGTTGAGTTATGAGCTTACCAACACATTTTGCGATTCATTTTTATATATAAGAAGATATAGAGTAAATATTGTACGGAGCCCTCCGTAGTATGAGCAACGAAACAAGATATAATATAGAATTTGTCGTGCATTAGACTTTTATGGTTCACGATACCTCAAACTCATATCGAAAGCGCTAACAACCCACGGTAGCCAATAATATAAACCATCGAACTAGCGTCCTTAGTATAAGCAACGAAACAAGATATGATAAAGTATTTATCGTGCGATATATTATCTTGAAATTTGTTATTTATACTTTGACAGTTCAACGTGGTAAATTGCTCAATCATAATGCGTGTCGTTAGGAGCTGGTTGTTGAAGACAGACGGGATCGACGGAACAGGGCACTGGAAGGTCAGATGCTCAATTTTGTCGTTTAGTGGGTACTTTTACTAGAGATTATTCGTATAAAACTAGTTACAGTAATTCAAATCGACGAAATGTAAACTTCTCAAATAAACACGATTGTGGAACGAGCTCCCTGCTGAGGCTTTCCCGGGGGAATACAGTATGGGTTCTTCAAAAGGGAGTAAATATTTTTAAAAGGTCGGCAAAGCGTTTGTGATGCCCCTGGTGTTGCAGCGTCCATAACGGTGACTGTTACCATCAGGCAGGCCGTTAAGCCTTTTTGCTACCGTTGTAGTATAAAAAAAAAAAACCACATTTTTAACATTTGGTAAATACCAAAGCATACAAATTTTTGTATTTATAAAACGTGATGTATACACGTTGTAAGCTTTGGCAATAAGTTAATTGGCGATATCCCAATTGACTTTTTACTACCACATGAATGACAATTAAAGAGATGTAGGTAATTATAAAACAAACAAGTTGGAGAGCTGCTGCGCAGTATATTAAACTGTAAATATTTGCGTACTTAATTTGATATCCTTAAGTAAATATTATTTCAACAAATGTGTTACTATATAAACAAGCCGATATTTTGACGTAATTACATTTATTTTTAAGTGCTTTTTGCATTTTTATTTTCTTTTGTGAATGCCCAAAATCGTTTCGCTTTAATATTATGGTAATCAAAATATGCTCATAAATCATTAAATATTTTTTTAAGTATTCCCACTTCAATTTATTAAAATATGTGGGGTTTCAGTTTGTATTTAATTAGTACTACATTTATTTTTCCAATTTCGATAAAAATATGACTAATATCGTATGATTAAGTTACCACTACACAATTTGATGAATTATGTAATATGAGCTCTATTTAATATGCGTTTTAACATTTAATCAATGTAACATTAGTTTAGTTAAATACGTAATTAATATCCGCGATTTAACGTTAACACATTAACGTTAATTCGTGAATAAAACTAAGACGTCGAAACCTGGATTAATGTAAAAAAGTTGTTACAGGCTAAAAAATATAATTTATCCCTATTTATTAGTAGGATGTCTCTGTTTCATAGATCTGTCAATAGTTATGTGTAGCATTTTCTATAATTTGTTCTTAGCGGTCTTCATTAATATCGATCGCTAAATTGCAGATTAAGCCATTTAACTAATTTAACTGCGGTATATGCCACTACGTAGGAACTTTGTTATGGAGTCGCCAATCTGCGATTAAGCCGTTTAGCACTTAACTGTTGTTTAGCTAAACGTTTAATGTAGAACTTCTATCAATACGAGCCATGAAGATTCGAAACTAATATATCTGATGGCCTAGACAAATGCCACATTAAATTCTATTTAGTATGTCATATTCAATATTCATATTACATAGAACTTTTTTGTTTGTCTATGAACATTTGTCAATTATAACCTCAACATGAACTATAAGTGTGATAATAACCCCACATATAATTGGATATTTTATTTTCCTTGAAATAAGATATCATTCCTATTTTATATTTTCACTGTCATACAAAATTATTTATTACGCAACGACGGTCCATACAAAAATGCAACTCCTTTAGCTTGTAAGTTTAAATTGAGAAAGGCCCGTGCTATTAAAGTCGTCTTCGTTGACTTCGTCCATCAAACACTAATTCCGCTTTGAATGTACATATTTTTAACTTTTCACAAGATTATTAATGAACTAAACACAATGAACTAAAAACAAAAATAAATGAAAGTATGCGGCGGAAAGAGATAGCGTTACGCTAGCCAAACATAGCATCGGAACGAAGAACGTCACTATTGCTATGCAGCTAAATGAAATCGCACCAATTGGCCGAATTAGAACGCTTCGATTTTACTCTAGCCTCTTGTTTGTATTGTTGTAGTGTAGTGATGTCATTAGATATTGCTAACACCTCGCTCTATTAGAATTATTTTAGCGTTATTTTGCCAAATCCAACTGATTGTATGTGATTATAGTTGCCTACAGTACATGAGTTTCCTGTAAGAGTCGCAGCAAATCTGTAAACTCCACCAAAACCACAATCTACGCTGTCAGCTTGTGACAAATGATGTGAAGTTACGGTACTCAGTAATGTCACTGGTCTTGACACCAGTACACATCAATCCGAAGACTACTTCTATCCGATAGATAAGATTGAACCCAAGTACACGACTCTGGTATAGTATCCCTCCAGTAAATCCATATCCCCAATTCATGAGAACGATCGAAATTATATCGAAATTTAACGTATGACTTGAATAGGTTAGTCTAATATGTAAGGATATAATAAGGATTATGTCAGAATTCCGATTAAAAAAGAAATTATAGCTGACATAAAGGGGATATATCGAAATGTAATGCTATGGTACCAGAGAAAGATCAAAAATTCAATATTAATCCTATGGACTAGATCAAAAATTACATAATAGCCTATTAGTTAAACCTTCAAACGAAGTAGGAGCGCTCACAAGTACGGAACGAACGTTCCGAATGTTTTACGACTGTCTTTTCAAACGCCCTCTTGATAGCGTCTTATTACCTACTAACATTTTATTGCGCGTGAGTATACGTTGAGAGTTAATGAGGTTAAAGACATGTACTGGAATAGAGTCACATTGGTGATAGCGTGTATATTTCACAATTAAATTTGCCAGAATACGTACATATGATCTTAATGTTAACAACGTTAAGTTACAGTAGTCAACCGTGAACAGGCATGCAAAATCGATACAATGGATAATATAGTTTCCTATGTATATGTCATTCATTATAATTATTAAATACAATGATCATTATTATAAAATTCTGATTTCATTATCTATACACTTATATGTCATACATAACTATAATAGGTAATTAAATTTAGTCACCATTATAAAACTTAATTACAATTACACCACATGTCATTATTATATTCATTATTGTTGCTATTGAAGAATTCATTCTATAAATTAAATTAAATTAATATATAATTATAATTCATTTTTTATTACATTAATATTCTTTAATATCGTAAAAACTATGACTAATTAGCCATTTATTTAATTTTCTCTCAAATATTGAACCATGCGACAATTTAACTTTACATGTGGGGCCCTAAAAATGTGAAACGGGGATATGTGATTCAAAATGTTAATTCATTATTGTGTATTAGTACTTATTGCTACAGCCTACTACAAACATTTCAAATTCATTTAAAATACAAATTCAATTAAATGGAGTTTAAACGTATATAGAGCCACAGTACAAAGCAACAATACATAGCACAAGCTTTCAACCACCTGTTTCATCTATTATCATTGCGTAGGATATACAACACAATTATAGAAAGGAATACGAATATTTTCCCTCTCTGTCTTTCCTAACATAATCCACACATTACCACAGACATTTCGCCAAACTAACCCTCATTTCAGAACGAAGCCCCGAAGCCAACAATAAATCTGCAGAGCTGAGCTCATCTCTGAATGAAACTTGAAAAGGAACGAAAGGCGGGAATAAATCGCAGCGTATTCCATTATGCCCAGGCCGTATGTTTGTCAATAGTGCCCGCTTCCCGCTTGATTGGAAGCTCCTCGGCGCGCTGCGAGCCTGATACTCCGATTTCGATTACGACACATTCTCCGTTGAATTTTCAACTTTATAACCGAGCAAATAAGAACAAACACCGTTTCCAAGTGTTTCACTTTGATTTAGAGACCGAACGCGCTACTTGGCTCAGTGCCGAGCATCGAACCCAACGCAGAGGTGCACTTTACAAGAGTGAAATTGCTTGTACCGCAGAAATGTGTTTGCTACTGAAATTAGAGTGATCAATTATTTTTTTATAGAAATGTTGTAAAGTTCAATATTGTAGCAGTGTTTTTCTTTTAAATAGAGAACACCGTTAGACTTACATCACAAAGTAAAGAGAATTAAATCACATCTAAATGTTGTATTGAATCTGTTATGTTTACGCAGGCGTGCCGTATGCCTGTTTGCCACCATCGTGGTATAAAAAAAACGTTGAAATATCACTTTGACATTGACAATTTATTTAGTGGATTTGATTTTCTTGGTCATAGCACACAGCCAAACCATAGAGATTAGGCGATCAAAGACTATAAATAGACCAAAGATGTTTGTAGTAATTAAGAGAAGTTTATTATTCTTACACCGGAGCATGAAAAATCATATTACAATAAAACTTTATTTTCTTGGCAAGTTCGTTCACGTTTCGTGATCAATGGTTTGTATTGTCCTCGTTTGAATATTAATTGTTTTTCTCCATTACTTTTCACCTATTATTGTTAATATTATATTATGTAGCCAAATTATATTGACTATATTGCGCGTTGTATCTGGTGACGGAACTGCTGTTTTTGAAGATGTTTTTAAGACTTGTTGTTTTGTGTTAGTTTTATAACTTATCACCAAGTATTGTGTTAAACTTTTGTTTTATTATGATATTTTATTACCGACGCTGATTTACTTCTGAAACTTATTTTTTTTTTATTGCTAAAGTTGACAAACAAGCAGGCTGCCCACCTGATGGTAAGTGGTAACAGTCGCCTATAGTACATGTGGTTCCCACGAGATTCGCAGCAAATCTGCAAACCTCATAAGAACCACAGTGTACGTTGCCAACTTGTGACATAAGATGTAAAGTCACAGTACCCAGTAATTTCACTGCCTATCTTACCCTTCACGCCGGAACACAGCAAAGCGAACCCTGCTGTTTGGCGGCGGAAATAGGTAAGACGGAGGTACCCATGCAGACGACCCTGGTACAGAGTCTACCTCCTAGAAAATTAAACTACAATATACGTATTTGGAATATGCCAATGGACTATCAGCACAATGTATTGTATTTGTAATTTGGACAATGGACCGGTCGCTCTCTACCCAATATCTAGACTTTATTAATCGTAAATATATAAAAATAAATGTAATACTTTATCTTAGTCGCCGACATAATTTATCATGTCGTGCGAAGATTACAGAGGTCAGATAAGATCCGCTTTTTGTTCTACGTACAATGAATAAACAATAGGAATTTGATTTGTTTATGATTCAAATGATAAGTACAGTTACCACGAGTTTTCATTTGTCTTCAATCGAGCTCTTGTGCGACTCAAGTGCAAATGTTGTGTACTATTGAGATAGTCGATTGACATAATTTACGTCAAACTCATATCATAAACGCTAACTTATCATAGCGTAGTGTGTGCAATGAACAAGATACTATAGTGTTTATCGTGTGATAAAATTTATCCATTTT
The DNA here is from genome assembly GCA_036419045.1 of Scirpophaga incertulas. Lineage (NCBI taxonomy): Eukaryota > Metazoa > Arthropoda > Insecta > Lepidoptera > Crambidae > Scirpophaga > Scirpophaga incertulas. Next base: position 6,601,828 of record CM071645.1, on the reverse strand, counting down.
GAAATTTATCCTTGGTTTTGACAGTTCAAAGTGATAAATCGTTCTTTCTATCTATCTCGTTTGGGTGTTCATGCTACGAGGCTATTATTTTTATAACACACGCCATCAGTTGTTGTTGCGCCTCTTTGTCTAACTTATATGCACATAGTAAAGTTAGAACAAGATGTGTGACGATATTGACTTCGAAATATCTTAAGTGTCCCGAACACTTACTCAAATTATATCAAAATAATCTTTATATAGACGTGATAAAACGTCTTTTAGAAAAACATTTTTCGTCGAGACGAGATTAGTACTCAGTGATATCGAGTTAACAATAAATCAATAACGTCATTCCATAACTCGACATCAATATACAACACTTACGATTTGTATATTTAATGACTTGCGTTACACTTTTAGATTATTTTTGTAATCATAGATATTAGGAGTTCATTTAACAAATATCATATAATTTCTCATTAGCGCTTACGTAAGATATAGTCCTTACAAAAGTGGCAATCTGCCAAGTATCTCCTAATTAGATATTATGAAACAGACTCGTAATAAACAATTAGTAATCCGTCTCAAAATACTCTCATGAGAACAATAGTGCGAACATAATGAAATGAGCTGAAAGCATGACTCCGTCCATTAAACCGTTTACGGTTGAACAAAATCTTATCGTATCTCGGCCATCGAACGGTCAAAAATAGAAATAAATTAATACAACAAATGTAATAATAAGCTTTCATGTCAACAAAAGTGACAATGTTAACAACGCGGCAGGCTTTACACTTGTATTACGAAAACCGTCGTTATTACAAGCAATAAAAGAGCCATCTTAAGATCAACATATAAAACCTGAAGCGATTTTTGAAGGACAGAGGGGAAAACAATCTAACAGGTCACGCGATGGTAAACGATTAATGCGTTGTCGGCCTTTTAAATAGAACACCCTTATTGCGTTGCTGTGTGTACTATTTATCATTAGTAGTAACATAGTAGTTTAAAGTCTGTCGTTGCAGTCTTCGCAATCTAAGAAGTCCGTTTTGACAGGTTCTATCCTCGTAGGTTTGACAGATGACGACGAAACCTGTCAAATCGGGCTTCTTACATTGTAGGGACTAGTACATATAACAGTTGTTCTAGTAGCAAGGAGTACAAACTACCAACTAGTCTATCACGACACAGAATCTCTCACGCTCCCTGTAATGATATAACTATTCTCAAGCGGTGTCGTTCCGCTGGTAAATTGCGGCACTTTATCCAAAGCAATAACGGGGTAATGGCGGTGTACATTACCGTGTTAAACATTTTGCGCGGTAATGATATTATTTAACAATGTCTGTTCCGAAACCTATTTTTGAATCGTTCGTTTGAACTGGTATATATCGCATGCGACTTAAGTTATCGTCTATTTCAAACGTATTCCGCCGTAGCATGAGCAAGGAAACAAGATATTGATCATATGACCGCCACCTTGAAATGTATCCATTGTATTTTGACAGTTTAAAGTGATAAATGGCTATATCATATCGCGTTGCGATCATGCTACGTAGGCAGTTGTATAAAGTTATTTTTCTATAGCACACGCCACCACAAATGGCAACATACATACATTGCTTGATTTTTCATAATTGTTATGTGTTATAAAAGTATAACAATAGTGTATTTTTATGCTTTCGCGCGGTTTGTGTATTAGCTACAAATAATCTTGAAAAACTTATCAATCATACATAGAAATGTATGATTATAAAAGTTAATATATAAAAAGGGGCAGTATAAAACTAAATAAAAAAAATAACTTTAAAAAGGAAGTGGGTGAAATACTGAACAACTGTTACTGATGATAATGACGCAACGAGTAAAGAGTATTTGTTGCAGCCGGGTATGTAGCATCTTACGATATCCAGCGAAAATAAATAGAAACCGAGCGCTCATCGAATGAATCCAAATAGAACCCATGTTTAATGTTCGCGTGCACTGACGGAGACAGCGGAGTGACAGAGTGCGTTTGTAACTTCATATGATAAATTGTCATGCTACCTGTCTACTTTCTTGCAGAGAGCGAGTGATAATATAATGTTTTTTTTACCAATCAGTCCTCTAGACAAAGCCAACACGCAATTTGTGCGAGTCAAGCTCGCTCACAATTGGTTCCGTGCAAACGTGTATGTAAATTGCCTTTTATGTGATGGAACAACATTAACAATTATTTTTCTTTACTTGTGCTGTAGACCTTTCTTCTTCGGGTCGCCGGCGGGCGCGAGGAAATCGCGCCCGCGGATACGGGGACCCGGGCCACGGGTCCCCGTATCCGCATAGTCGGTGGAGGACATCGGGGGAGGTATTGTAGCCTCCCCCGAGGAGGGCTCGGCAGGGGAGCAGAGGCTGGGGGTTCCCGGAAGTTGCTTGGCGTTCCCGGGGGCTCCCTATATGCCAGAAGTAAGGCCATCCCTGAGGTTTTTAATGGGTAGGCCTCCTCCTTCTGGGGAGGAGAGCCCCACATAACCGCCGGCTTGCCACAGCCGGGGTATACAATTTAATGCATTTTCCACAGGGGAACAAAAAAAACTTCTTCTTGTTTGAAATGATTATTCCAAGTGACCGTCTGATGACTGTCAGCGTTAGTGTAGCACTACAAAACGATAGTACCAACACTACAAACGCCGTACAAGCGCCGCGTCGCTAACGCCACGTCAATGTCTTTAAACGTCAACGTCACAGCCGTTGTTCCGCAGTGACGCAGCCAGAAACAGTATATTAAAAGTTATTAAAAAGAAATACAAAATTGGCATTTGCTTAGATAGTATGAAGAGGTGAGAGGGAATTTTAATAGCATTAGTGTCTCAGCATCCATTCTTATATTATCCATAATGTTATTAGTACTTAACAATCGAATCTGAGATAATATCAATTCAAATTGATCCTAAGTCTAAATATGTTTTCACAAGAGTTACCGAGATATAACGTCGGGTCGTGTCAGTGTTGTAGCGTTTCTATCACTACAGATGCCGCGACAGTGACTCGCTACAAATGGCCAACTTGATTTTTTTCAGACTAAATAAACTGTATTTATTTATTTATTAGATATTAATTTTTGGTTCATAGGTAGTGTGAAGTTAATATCTACGAATAGACGGACAACAAAGTTACTATAAGGATTCCGTTTCCCTATTCAGGGCACGAAACCCTAAAAATGGCGGTCCTCAACATGGTTTCTGTTCTGATTGGCTGAGCAGTTATTTGCCCTCTAGAAAAATCTCGAATTCAAACTTGTATTCTGTATTCAACACTCAATGTATCGGCTACGTTACAAACTACACATAACGCCAACACGTTTTTAAAATTGCATTCATTACAGCATCGGAGTCCTTGACCACTGTTATAAAGTAACAACCCAAACAATCGGTCTAAAGATAAAAAAAATGTCGTTATAAAATATTTTTTGTAGATATTAATGGAGATTATCACGTGTGGGAACATGATCCCGGGCAACAATATCAGATAACGGATTCAATTAATTAATAATCGCTTTATCGCTTGATCTAAATACAAGTGACTTATTAATGGAATAAACCTATTCAATTCTGATACTTTACAAAAGCGGAAGATAATATACCTAATATCTAAACTTCAGTTTTAAATTTAGAATCTTTTTCGATAGGTATTTGACGTACGTCAGAAGTCATATCAATTGTATTATCTAAATTGAGTTGTTTTGTGTTCAATTCTAATTTAGCAGATACTATATCACCGCTCGTGATACAGCTGTGTGTTGGCTATGGCTTTGGATAGCCATTAACGGAATAGCAAACTATAAAAGTCATGTCAATCTGATAACAATTATAAATAATTAATCTGTAAATATCATTTAGGGTAACGTTAATCTTGCGTCTTTCATTTTCCTCCCAAAATTCCTTTTTATTTCTATATACAGTAAACAATCAATGAGAGAACGTGAACTGTCAACTGCGAAAGATGGCGGAATCCTAAAATACTAAAATAAATAAAAAGTTTTCTTCGTAATTTTTTTTCCCTGTATTTGAATAGTTGTTATATTATTTTCGACTAAGACGAACCCGACAAATAACAGGTAATTATTTAAGCCGATCATCCGTTCTTGAGTTACTTTATTTTATTGTACACAGTGACAAAAGTTTAATACAAATGTGAGTAGTGTACAGATACAAGTTTATCTTAGTTAAAGATCTCCACCAGCCAACCGAAGTGGGTGATATGAAATTATAAAAAAATGGGTACATATACAATGTGTGGCCTAGAACCGGGAATATTATTGAAAACATCGTTCGCTTGTCATTGAATCATTGTGGTCCCAACTGATTAAAATCAAAACCCAACTTTTTCATTAGTTCTAACAAACTTAACCGTAAATTCCACATAAACTACTTTTTTTTTGTTTTCCTAGTACGTATCCGTGTACAAGGTTATGTAACTTAAGTTCTTTGTGTTCTTAAATTTCATATTTGTTTGACGTTAGTATGCGACTGTAAAAATTATGTTCATTTAATATTGTTTTGATTATGATTTTGAATGCAATGTGACACAACTTTTGTCCGGATTATATCGTTTTGAAATATTCGGACCATTTCATGCAGAATATAATCATGATTATATCTAACTACAGCCTTACCAAGTTCACAACGAAAACTACGTTCACAGATAAAATAAAAGTTCTGTCGCACTAAAAACTTCAAACAAAAAGGGAAAAGGTGCTTCGGATGTAATATGTAAGGACGAGCCAAGGTTCCCCCGAGGCAATATTTTCCTTGTATAGATGGCGGACGTAAATTGATTCGGCGGATATTCGGGTTCGTCATCCTGTAGATGCTAATAACAGGTTAAGCGTGAAAGGGCTCCGAGCAATATCGGTTGGGATAATCCAGCGAAAGCGCCCTTGCATATGAAAGAAAACCGATTTAGCGAAACTCGTACACGTTTACGAATGCCCAATGAATACAGCATTGCTTTGCGCTAATTCTTATCACGTAATAAATTTACTACGTTCTCTTTTTGTTAATATTTAGAGTTGATTAATCAATTTATCATCATCATTTCAGCCAATAGACGCTCATAGCTGGAATTAGACCTCCCCTAATCTTTATACTGGTCGGTCCTGCGCTGCTAGCGTCCAGCACTTTCCAGCGGTCCTCTCCAAATCATCTGCACATCTAGTGGGAGGCCTACCAACGCAGCGGTGGCCGACATATGCATGTCCTCTGCGTGATCGTATCAGAAATAATGAAATCCGCAGAAGAACCAGAGTCACCGACATAACCCGAAGAATTGCGTACCTGAAGTGGCAGTTCGCAGGACACCCTGCTCGCAGAACTGACGGCTGCTGGAGCAGAAAGGTCCTCGAGTGGCAGTCCATTTATATAATAAATAATTCTCTAACTTTATCTACAGTAAAATACACACAGTGTTACTTTGGCTACAGGGCCGGGTTTGATTATATATATATATAACACACAATAATGGATAGATTTAATACGATACTATTACAACGATTTGATATTTATTATTACGGATTTATCTTGTGTCGACCTTGCCCAAGTATTAAACTATCCTTTCATCAAATTCAGTTGAATATTTCGCAGTCTATTTATTCTATCTATCTATCTATCGCAGTCTATTTCCACGTGAATATATATATTTCCTGTGGGAAAATTAAATAGACTGCGAAATATTCAACCGGGGAACGGCATAAAATAAATTTGCCTTGTATATCTTTCCTATGGAAAATTCCAATACAACGCGAGCGAAGTCGCGTGCGGAATACTAGTAATACAATTTAATTAATTATGAAAACCAATCAACGACGTCAATGATTATCATAAATTATTTATCAAATACTGTTGTTATAAAACTGGTTGATAAATCTTACGTTAAGATAGTAAACACATTAGTCATTTTGGTCATAATGAACTGCGTGTCATTTGTGGTAACAACTATAGGCAATCGTCTATTGTTTTGTGAAATCATTATGAAAAGGATTTTAATTTTCACACGTTTGATTAGTTTTATGCTAATTTCGAATAATAGCAGTACGGATCTAATGGTTTGTTCCACCTGCGTGACAAATATCATTTCAAAGACACCAATTGCGCAGCGTGACTTTATTTTCTGATACACTCGCGGCAACACGCCCGATTTTACATGTTAACTCTAAAATCGCTGTTATGTCACTGGTGTCAGAGTCAATTTTTGTATGCAAGTGTAAAGCATAATGAGCGAGGCGCAGGCTATTGCGCCACCGCAGCTCGGTGTGAATGAACTAATAGTCAAAATATTTAACGTCATCTGCCAGTCAATATTGCGGACGCGACGAACATATTATATTTGTGGTGGCAGTTGCCAATAGAATTGGTACGAGTAAATATGACTTTTCAATACGGTAATAATATAATACATATTGTTAAATCTGATAAAAAGACGACACTGGCGAAGTGATCGAGTGATCAGCTCGATTGTGGGCTCGATTCCTGTACGGAATAAACATTTTGTATGACCTGCAGAAAAATCCAGTTATATGTACATGTGAGACTCTATATTTGTAACTGCACCAGTGTGGAATAATGTTTAAAAAAAACATAACGAAAAAAGAAAGAAAAGAAGATATACATTATGAAGACCCAGATTCAACTGTTTAAATATTCGTCAAATAGTCAAACGTATACAGAATATTACAGCAGCACAATGTTACTGACATTTATACTTAGATAAGATAGTGATAATAACTAGCGGGCTCAGAAGCTTTAGGGGCCGTCCATTAAATTAAGGACCATGATAAAAATGTCTAGACTAGGTTGCAAATTCTTTTTGATTGCCATAATAATAAACGAACAGTGTAATCGTACGAAAAATATGTATTACGAAAAAATAAATACACGTGATATCTTACTACACCCCCCGTCCCTCCTTGTGTAATTTTCGTGTTTTTTATCAACCCTCTCCCCCCTCGCTTTCAAGCCTCACGTGATTAATGGACAACCCTTCCTTCCCGTCGAGACCCCGAAACTCTTCATCAACTCATCATCATCTCATCTACTAAATCAGAGGCAGTAACTGTGACCAGCTGTGCTCAACTCATGATTATGATATTCCTTAACTATGAAATTACATTTTTTTTTTCACTCATATTTGAAACTTCATAGTTTTTCAAATTTAAAATTATAATAATAAGCGCCATAGAAAATATTTATTATAATTTTATAGCATGAGTAATATATGTACCATTACTGTTTAAGCTAAAGTTCAAGTTTTAGTTAGAATTGAGTCTCAGAATTATGTTATTTTAAACTAAAAAAACGCAAATAGTTGTGGTATTTTTCTACAAAATTTTATACAATAACTTAGTGTCAATTATTTTCTTGCTTTCCAAACTATATTATTACTTAGTAAGGAAAACGTTAGTATGGAATAAGTTAAATTCTCTGAACGTCAATAATAATATCATACTTTAACCCTTAATATATAAATATTACATTCTGCATAGCAGTAAGTCGTTATTAAATTTGTTGACGTCGCAACGCCACCGATTTTTAATAACGTTTACAACTCCTCGAAACGATTCTCGTTCGCAACTGCTTTTGTATGATTAAGTCTGGGCGACGACGAGGCGCGACGGTCGAACAAATGTAACGTAACGTAACGAAACTCGAAACTAAAAAGCACCTATTCAGTATGTCATCAACATGCAAAATTAAGGCTTTAAACAAATGTAAAATCAAAACAAACGTTATGAAGTACATACGGTCTCATATCAGTATTATAGACTGTATTTATGTAGATATAGAGTACAAATTTGTGTCAGACAATCTGAGGACAAATGCGACGAAGGCTGTTTTGGTGTGAAACGTAAAACGGTTCTTTCGTCGCGGAACAAAGAACGGTTTTTACAAACAGTTTGTCTTTAAAACCCTCATCCCTAATCCTGAGAATTAAAATACATCCCGCACCTTCTGCACACTAGGATATCGAGCTGATTACCGATTGACTCACCGGGCACGGCTGCTTCGGTGAGTATCTGTGTCGAATAGGACGGGAGGGATCGACACATTGCCACCACTGCGCATCCGACCTCGACTCGGCCCAGCACACGCTGGCGGAGTGCCCCGCGTGGGCCTCCGAGCGCCGAGTCTTGGTCGCAGAGATCAGGCTAGATCTGTCTCCGCCGGCCCTCGGATACGGCGACCCGGGAGGGATCACGCCCGTTCCGTGGCCGTGGGGCGTCGTCGGTGGTGGAGATCGGGGGAGGTATTGTAGCCTCCCCGAGGAGGGCTCCCCTGTATCGGCGGGGGAGCGGACGCTGGGAGTTCCCGGAAGTAGCTTGGTGTTCCCGGGGCTCCCTACATGCCTGAGGAAGGCCATCCCTGAGGTTTTTTGTGGGTAGGTAGGGGGGGGGGGCTTCTGGGGAGGAGAGCCCCACATAACCTGATACGAACTGACACACACACATCTTGGTCCAAATTGAGCCAACATGCTTTATTGGGTCGATAGCGTACAGCAGCCTGGTCGACAAATTGTAATGCGTGTTTCTCTAAATACTTACAACACATACTGAAAACATTTAGATCTGGCTCTTCTTTCAACACATTGGTATTACAGGGTTAGAAGCTAGTTAATATATACAACTACATGTTCCAGATCACGGTGTTCTTTGTGGACCAAAGGTGTATCTTCTTTATCGTTAAAAAGTGATGTTATATCTTTGATTAAAATTCAAAGTAAAAGTACTGAAATTTATAAAACATGCATAAAATAATTAAGGATTTTGTCCAGTTTTTATAAAAAACATTCATAAAAAGACGGATATTAAGGAAATTCGTATTATTAGTGCAAATTTGTAGTAAAAGAAGTATGTAAGGAACCTTAAGACCTACTTTCCTTCATTCGTACTAGTAATTACTATTTAGAGAAATAAATTTTGAAGTCGAACAGTCACTCCTTAATTTTTTTAATTCCGAATTTGAGTGCGTTTGACAACGATCTCACCTGATGTAAAGTGAAGATATCGCAAACTCAAATAGTGCCTAATTTCAAGGCGAGAGTAAATCGCCTTGAAAATCCCTATATTATAGGTATCGGGAAACAAAGACGCAGGTAAGGAATTCCATTCCTTGACGGTTCGCATAATGAAGGACGAAGCGAACCGAGAGGTACGAAGAGGTGGAATGTCCACCACATACGGATGGAGTCCCTGGCCGCGTCTCGTCGTCCAATGGTGGAAGGGTGCAGGCGGAATCAACTCATGCAATTCCTGAGCACATTCCCCGAAATGTAACCTGTAGAAAACGCACAGACACGCACTTGGCGGCGATGTTCGAGGCTCTGGAGAGTTTTGGTTGTTAATGCCTCGTCGTGTATTAGTCTTTTGGCGCATCTGTCAATAGCTTCCAAGGCCTCAAGCTGGTAGCGGGCTGATCCATCCCAAAGGTGCGAGCAGTATTCCATACAAGGGCGTACCTGGGCTGAATAAAGATTCAGCAATTGGCTGGGTGTGAAATACCTGAGCACCCTGGCAAGGACTCCCAATTTTTTTGGTTGGATGACAAGTCCACGCCTAGGAGATGGATTTGTTTGGTAAATAAGTACAGGTACATTTCGGAAAGTAGGAGCCAAGATGAACGGGTTCTCCTAAATCAACTTATCCATAAACTTATATTATACATATTTATTGGTGTATAAAACTGAACAATAAAATTATTTAATAAATCTTCGTTTAAACTAATTACTTACCAATGAGAAATAAAAGAGTATGTTGCGAAACTGGTTACTTAAAAATTCTTTTTACATTTAATAATTAATTTCTCAGTAATAAAAGTTCTAGAATTATATATTGTATATAATTATATATTGTATAATGCGATAATTATTATTATGCAATAATTTTGTTAATTATTTTTATGGCATAGTTAATTTAGTATATATATTAGTAATCAGTGCTGATAATTTATAATTTATATTTGTATGCTATTTGTATTAGCTACCTAATTTAAAACTAATAAAGTAATCTTTCTAACTGATATTGAATATGGCGGACTCCATTCAAACACTTTTTTTCCATTCAAAGTGGGAGCACAATTGTGGACAGAAATATGGTATAAAATACTAAACAAAAATACACAATTACGAAGAATTAACAACAGAACGAATCTTTTTAATGACTCGGGCATGCCTAGTAATAAATTTAAAACCTCTTTATTAATTAAATACAGTTGACAGTTATGTTAAACTGATGGAATTACTCGTATGTCACGAAAAGGCCCAATTTGTAAAGTTTCTGTATGTACTGTTATTATATATTAGATTTTAATGTACCGCCGAATTTTACCATTTGTAGACGCCTTTTCACAAACCACATACATTACATGATAAAATATAATTTATGTCCCGAAACTGTTTGCCCTGTTTGTTTAATTACCTAGTTCCGTGCGATTAAGAGTTAAGATTACATAAATATCTCTCCGCTCTCTTTATCGTGGGGTTTTTACAGATGGTTATTCGCAGTTTGAGAATTAGTTTGGGGAAGACGAGTCTTGTGAAAGATCCTCGACCGTTGTCAGCAAATTAACCCAGTAGATTTATATCGGTTCCCCATCACCTCTAGGGACTGGGCCGACGTAACATGGACGCTCATGTTCACCGTGTATTAGGGACAGTGGGTTTAGTAAGGAAGTTTACCGCACTCATAGCTCTGTTAAGTGTCCAGACATTAGCAATAGCCTTGGAGATTGTTAAGACATTGATGTAAATTTTTATTGAAATACTTTTTTTTATATTTTGTTTAACAAATAACACATGAATGAATATTAAACTAACTAATAACATAATGGATTAAGGCAAATAAGTTGCTAAGTTACAAGCTATAAAGTGCAAAATTCACGAACGGAAAATTAGAACTACTTTCAAGATAGCATTTCGAATATACCATACATAATCTCCGGTAATCTTGAAATCAAATATTCTAATTAAAAATAACTACCACAACTATTATATTATAAAAGTTATTATCTCACATGTGTTAACAAACAAATAAACAACCATTTCTTAGGTAAAGGCATAATGATTTTGATTTTGTTATAATAAGGAATCGTCAAGTCCACGCAGAGAAAGAGCCTTTGTATTCAGTAATGGCTGTGCTATTAAAAGCCCTCTAGTATACGTTAAGGGCCTGCCTATAGAACTGAAGAACTATTGTCGTCAGATATTGCTACTAAAACTACCGTATTAATGAGTTCCTTATCGTCATTTTAAAGCATTGTGAATAATAGAGCTTTTAGCACTTGATTTCTTCATCAATATAATAATCTTTCAACTACCAACGTGTTTATTGGAATAGTTTTATTCAGATTTCAAAGATTGTTCAGTTGGATATAGACACGTGGTAATTAACATTGAATAAAGTCTAGTTTGGCTTAACAAAATAATACTAAACAATGCATTTGACATATTCGATTGGGACAGACAGTACTCGGTGGCCATATTGGTTAAACACGCTATGTTGAAGAACGTCGAACAGTCGAATATTTTGTTCTTTTTTTTCATATTTGACAAATTTGTTATTGTTTGTTGAAGTTAGTATTTTCAATTTCCGTTCCCTACCTATTGTCCGCTGAATCTGAATTTGGGATATCTAAAATCTATATATTATAGATTGTGAATGTCCTTTTTTAAACAATTCGCAAAGTTATATAATATCTACTCTCATTCAAATCTGCAAATCAAATGTCGTACGTCATTGTTAAAGAAGAATAGCCTATTTATTAATACATCAGTCTATAATAAATCTATGGTAATAGCAGTAGCGGTTTCCATTATGTATTTACAAAGATTTCGCATTTTTGACAGCATAAAACCTACTTACTACTTGGATCTACCAATAGGTATATCCGATTAACCTAATTACACTTTTTAGTCGAATCATTCAATTCGATTACAATCGATACGATACATTATATAAAAAGGTTTGATTTCAGAAAATGTTCCAAGTTGAGACACACATGTAACATGAGCATGTCACAGCTGTCACCAGCTCCACAAATTAAAATGTCACGTGCAAAGTGCTCGTCAATAATGCACGGATTCCGGGAATATACCGGGCGTTACCAACGCCATGAAATAATATTGTGCGAAGTGTATACTTCAGAGGTGTAGTTTCTGTTGAAAAAATATTTGTGTTAAACAAGCTACATACTTATTTTTCCTTACAAACGAAATAAATTATCGATGACGTAATGTATCAACAGCCCTACATCAGTCCATTAAGCGTTATAGCGTATTTTGTGTTAACAGCTGACTAGGGTTGTCATTTAAAATATTTTTGCTTTGGTTTTGAAGACAATTAACTCGGAAAATTTCCAGGTCTTAGATATATGATTATTATTATGATATTTAAATATTATTTTTCCGGAAATAACACTGTATGAATACATATTTTATTAAAATATGTATTAATATGGATAATTCCGATTTATTAAAAAAGACACAAAAATACACCTTAATATTGACTAATAAAAATGATAAATGGCGTAGATTGAAGTTTTTGTATTGATTTGTTGCAATTGTTTCATAATTTTCATAAATTAGTCTGTTTAAATAAAATATTTATAAAGTGTTCGAGCGTAATCCGTTATTAGCTTAGGTAGTATTGTGATCTAATAATTTCTCATTAGATGAAGCCTCATTTAGAATTAACTAATTTAGATATACTACTGCTCTTGCATTAATAATGTTATTTAAATACATATATTTTTTTATATTTTACATTCATTTTGTTACGTTATTTAAAATCACAAATCAAGTTAATCTAAAATATAAGTTTAGCTAGGAATGATATTTTTTTGAATATATATTTCATTATTTTTTATATTCTATAGTACATGTGAGACTAACGTGAGCAGACAGTTCACTGCGAAAATTGCGGAAATCCAAAACTAATATAGTCTGATACTCTTGAAGGAGACGATAACGACAAATTGGCGATCGATTAAACAGCACCAACTATTAATTATTTCTGAATTATTAACTAACACTACCGTGTTTTATGTATACATAGATAGATTTAGATCCTATCTCATTTGTTTGTTTGCATAATTTATAGCTAATTTTAGGAATTGCATTCATGCTATTATCGATAACTTCGATGAAGCATAAGTATGTTCAGCAGGTTCACTAAAGTAGATAGTATATATCTATTCCATAGTCTTCTCTGTAAAATCAACATCTTTACAATGGACTCATGATGATAGATGGTCTAAGAAAAATCGCAATACTTATGTTGCAACAAATACTTTATTAAGTGGAATTTTCTCTGGTGTAATTATATGTAATCAAATTGTTTTTGAAATATAAATAACTCTACTATTATAGTATGGTAAGAATATAAGTGTAGTATCAAATTTAACGATACACGTGGCACCGCTTCATTTCTCCTCGTAATGGCGCAAAAGAAAGGGACTCGTTGCAATTTAAGCTCTAGAAAGTGTCCGGACCTGGAATAACAATAAGCTCCTGCGACTTAATGAAAATGGTTTAAGTTAAACTATTTGAAATCTAAATAATTTTTGTGGTTATTCCTTTGCCTAAGAATTCGTGTATCCGTCTTGTAGAAGGCCTACCTGTGGGAGGTATAAATTTGCTACCTGAAGACCGTTCCTCTACAACGGCCGTCAGTCTTGCGAGCGTTCTCTATCCACTTAAGATTGGCAATTCTGCGGGATATGTCGGTGACCCTGATTCTTCTGTGGACTTGATCACAGAGAAATTAAAAGCATAGATGTCAATTGCTCGTTGGGTGACTTTGAACCTCCTTATAAGACATGTGTATATACACACATACACATTGATTCAGGTGATCAAAAATATGATTTGTGATCAGATTTGATATTATATGTCAGATCAGCAAACAACACCGATTGAGCGATCTTACTTTGTAATAAATAACGTTGTTTAATTTTCACGTAGCATGAAATACCGGTACTTATGACTAATACATTTTTAATTTATTAAAATATAGTACTAATTATTCTGTCTTCCATTTAAAAGTTTCCACTACCCGTAGAGTAACAATCGTGGATGAATTTTCTATTGATCCTAAACATGTTTGAATAAAAGAAGGTGTTTTCATGGCGACCGTACATTTTCGTGGTAATTAAATGAATCTATTTTGAAAAAACATGTCAAATGTCGTGTAACTAAATGTGTTAACACCAAAATATAAATGATATAACCCCATGTTTTATTTACAATGAACCTATTTCGTTTGTAATGAAATGTAATTAATCTATTGTTACTTTGCGACTGTGATCACCGTTGATAGATATTTTGTGTTAGGTACTTTCCTGTTGTTTTCATATCAGTTATTGTAATACGGATACAATATTACATAATATCTATATAATAAATAGTGTGTCAACGAAAATGTCATATTATTTTACGTATCTATCTATAGATAAGGATGTATCTGTAGATAAAGATATTATATTGTCTAGAATACAATACAGTTATAAGAGTTATCCGTTAATACATAGATATTAATAATTTCTTAGTTGTAAATACCTTATTAATCTTATACCAATCTAAGCAATGTTAAATATAAGCAATTAAATAATATGAGTGCTGTCTAAAAGTATTAGTAGTACTAACAATATCTGTCAACTAGACATACCTACAACCATACCTATTGTATGAAAAAATCTGTAGTCCAATCTCGAATACAGAACGTCTATTGTTAAATAAATGTTTAATAAGCTTTACGACAAAATAGATTCAGTGTTATCTGAATCAAAAGTTAAACAAACTTTGTAAACGTACGCTAGTTCTAACTAGCGACTAAATACTGTTGTGTGACTTACATAATGTTATACTTTATAGTTCATCATGGCCAAGATAACTACGCGGAGCCAAGGTTAAATAGATACTAACTGATTAAACATACAAAAAAAATGCTAACGTATACATTTACATATACATTTAAATAATCGATAACTATCTAAATAAATATTCGTAAGTTTTATGTCTCACCGTTCCCAGCTAGGTCGTTTGATGACTCGCGTTGACAATCCAAAAGGGACACAATCCATTCAGCACTATAGGCACTATAGTTAACACTAACACTTCAGTGGGTACTCGCACGACCTCAATGCACCATCACTAGACACACTCGCATTCCAGTGGCAATCCTCACCGCTCCGCTTGTACCTACGAAACAAAGGATTTAATGAGCATACACTAAACAACACATGGGATTTAAGTCAAGCTGCAGTCGTGGCGCTCCGTAAACTTAAACAGACAAGGGACAAATAAACGCGCGCTGTAAGTGCACGCCGCACGAATACTGAACGAGTCACTCGATTCCGCGAGCGAGCGACTCGGCCGAGTGGAGTTCTCGATCGCGACGCGGCGGCCGCAACGCGATCCGCGATATGCCTGTGTGGAATTTTAATCGAGATAAGCGCAACAGAAATCATTTCACAGTTCACTAAGTGGAAGAGCAATGTTATTAATGTCATACGCAAACAGTTTACCCAGTTGAATCTATTTACATGTATTAGTGTTAAAATTGTTCGTGTCACATGACGTTGCACCGCCACCTTGAACAATAGGCGTGTCGATAACCGAAAACGACAGCTTGAGTTCTCAACACCGTAATGACACAAGTCACAATGTCTCAACTCGGCGTACGAACCGCTACACTGAAGTTAGAAAGAGAAGCGCTGCGGCAAGCTGCAACGTGGCGAGCAACGGCCGCGCCGAGGGGAAGCGACTCGACGGGAATATGGCTTCCAAAATATTACACAAACATTTATGCATGAAGGGATAACAAAATGTTACTGCTGTTATTCCGGTCTGATTGGAGATTTATTCATATGTTCCGCGAAATGATGGATAATCGTACGCCGCCAATGGACTTAATTGACAAATTATTGAATATCATAAACGAGAGAATCAAACGGCATGACGTCAACATATAACGCAGTATATGTACAAAAACTCACTTTATTGATGTTAAATTTACAATAGTAATTAATTTGTTTAATTTTGAGCTGAAGTTATTAGATATTTGTATCGAAATTCGACTATACAATATATTACCTTCCTATGTCGTGTAGAAAATAACCTAAAAATGGTGACGTGGTCACAAATTAAGTCACAAAGTGAAGTGTAAGACGCAACTGTAGAATTTTTCGTCGAACAACCTACTTAATGCGTTGCTTTGTAATCTTTTGTCAAATCAACAATGAGAAGGGACTGCAAGAAATTTAGCCAGAACATCTGGGACTTAATGTTATAAAGGCAGTCAGTTGTCGCACTGAGTCAGTTGAATGATAAGATATAGAGCGCAAAATACTTAAACGAATAAAACAATGAACCTTTTATCATGCTACTCAGCTTACAAAACGACCTCCGAATTCCTGAAAAATCTTTTAGACATCTTTTCTTTAAACATTTCGCGGTACCTATCCGAGGGAATGGAAATATTTTCAATATAAACCGAGCGCTGATCCGGTGCGGATTGTAAAAGCGCAGATATTTCTCATATTCCTTTGTCAGATATGCGCGGCTGACTCTTTGTTGTTTGAGTTATGGACTCGCCGAGTAGTAGCGAAAAAATTGGAGTCTCAATACTCCTCAATAAAGATGTAATAAAACTGTTCGGCGCTAGACGAATTATGAATTTATATTTAGCTTTGAAAAATAAACACATAGTACGTGTCCATCAATTTGATTTTAAAACTAATAGGATCGTTTTTTAAATTAACAATAATAAAAGTGACTTTACAATTCAAAACCAGTTCATATTGCCTATTAATATTGTTGAATTTAAAGACCGATTGAAAAGGGAAGCTATAGGGAACGCGACAGCTGGCACTTTGAGAACCACACGCCGGATGTAGCCAGCTCCACAAAGCATCACAATGGCCCGATAGATATCGGAAGCCATATAATCAGCATTAGCTTGCGATACGCGTATCTCAACTCAACCAAATAAACCTGTCTGCATGGTGAAAAAATTATTGTCTACTTTTGAATGTATATCACTGTTCTTGAATAGCAACTAGCCATTTATGGAGCGCAGTTTTGCCTTGTTCAATACCTTCGACTATTACGTGGCAAGAATTGTATTTCTGAACGTATGCGTTAGTTTCATGGGTATTACATTACGAAGTGCGGTGTTTATTCCATTTAATTCTCGGTGTTCAATCGAACGTGTAATGTGGATTTTATTTTGTGTTTGTTTTGGCTTCGCACACATTGGTAATCATCGGAGCGACGGCAATTTGTGCGCGATAACCACAACTGCGACACGACACTCGCTCCATAAGCCAGCCACTCCGCTTCAATGATTGATGGCACGGTGTCAGTTTCGCGTTATCGCCCCACTCGCATCCCAATGAGATTATTGCATAAATTTACACCGAGATACACAAGCTGGGCAAAATAGTTCACGATCACAACAATGCCAGCGCAACACGGCTCCCGAGGAATTATAACCGCGTTCTCTCAATTCTTTTGTTCTCAGCGGAACGTTTAAACTTCTTCGACTTTAATGTCTGTATTATTTATTATAAATTCGTACCATTTGGACTCGTTTAACTTTTAATCGCTTCGTGAGACCATTTAATGTATGTTAATTAGATTCATAATGTTTTATTATTTTAATCTGTTAAGTCTACACCTCATTAATATTTATGCGCCGCAATACATTTTCATACAGATAGTTGTATTCTTTATAAAGATAATGCGTGGGATAACTGTTGAGTAAAAAAACAATTAGACATATTTCGATAGTTATCTTTTACATCGCATAAACGTCAACCTTCATTCTTAATGAGGCAATGCGATTTCTGAAATTCTAGATACTTACGATGTATTAATGATCTCACGTTAAATAAGGCGAAAAAGGATATCGATTCTGATAATCTTAGAGCAACAGCTATAAACAAAAGCATAGCTCAGAGCCAAATTACACGTCCACGCTCAATAATAAAATTACTTCGCAAGAAAATAACAGTTAGCGACGAGCCGAGGCGTGTGACGAATTATTAACGCCCCAAACAATTTGGACAATATAGCGCGACCCTCCGTCCCCACAAACTGCTCTCAACACTCAATACATCTATTTTCCTTGAAGTGGTCGAATTCCCTCCGTCAAGCAAATGGACAAAAAATTTATTTCGCTCTCATTCGACAAATAAAGGGAACAACTCTCGGCGGCAGTTTAAAAGAAATAATTGACGTTGAAAGAGCTGATGTGTTTGTATTGTTGACTGATTATCTCACGTTTCGTGTTTATTTTGGGGGAAGACGCGTGGTTATGGATGAAGTTTGATTTGATTTCATATTAAAATTGAATTTAACGTTTAAATTTATGTATTATTTATCGCACATTATATAGTGAAACCACAAGCAGGACCAGAACCTAACTTTTAGTATAATTTGCATTATTATTAACAAGGAAATTTATATAATTAATGATATCATTATGATACCTACGTTTAGGCGTAACACAGGCTTCGTCGTATACTGCAGAACAAATTCCAACGCTTCTGTATTTGAATTATCAAGTTGTAACACAGAATAGAAAAAAAATGATGATAACGCGATTGAAGAATGTGTGAAACTCTAGAATATTATGAAATGAAAATCGACAGTGATCATTTTGCACGAGCGTTAAAATTAATGAAAATTTTCCAATTAGTAATGAATCTATACTAACATTATAAAGCTGAAGAGTTTCGTTTGTTTGATTGTTTGTTTGAACGCGCTCATCTCTGGAACTCCTAGTTCGAATTGAAAAATTCTTTTTTGATTGAATAGCCTATTTATCGAGGAAGGCTTTAGGCTACATAATATCACGCTGCGACTAATATCAGCGAAGAAATAATAGAAAATGTGGAAAAAGCGGGGAAAACTATTCATCTTTGAGGGCTTCCGTTGCGTGCGCTGCGATAACGGTTTTAGATACCAAAAAAATATGTATAAAAGAATTATTCCTCTTAAAATGATCTAAAAAAATGTCCGCGACAGTATATGTCTATCTTTTAATGTTAACTCACTAGAATCATTTTTATGGTAATCAAATTTGGATATGTCGCGTTGTCAAGATCGGGTAACAGCCGTGGACGCGGACGAAGTCGCTGGCACAGCTAGTATTTAATACACGTTTTCAGAAATACCAATTTAGATAGTGATAGTGATCACAGGAATCGTATAAAATTAAGAAACATTTATCAAAAATAAAATTGTAAGATTTTTCTTCCAATCCGCAAAATAATGATGTGTCTTTAGCATTCGTCACATTTGTTATTTGTATCGTTTAAATTGTTCAAAACAAATAACAAGAATGACAAACGCAAAAATCCAATACAAAATATGACAGTACAAACGAATGAATCCAAATACTGGTACAAAATCAAATGCTACGTTGGCTACAGGATCGTACGCCGACAATACGGGAAGTTGTGTGGTCCCGTTGTATTATGAATTCGGTATTCATGTTACATTACAATATTTCTGTCGCAGCTCTCAGCGTTAGATCGGCATTATTGTCGGCACAAAGTAGAACGATAAAAGTCCCTCGCGGACCACCCCTTAAGATTTCCCGCCCACCTATTTTCGCAAGACTTTCTTCGACTACCCTCAAAAGGGGTGTCAAATTGATTCCTGGAGTTTTCCGAGTTATGAATAACAGCTTATCTTAAACTATAGTCGCAATAAATAAGCAGAAAAGTATTGTAAAGTAAGTTTTATAAGAACGAAGGGACCATAAATAAGTATTGTTAAAGTTAGTTTAGGAGTTATTTATATATACAGTCAAAATTATTTATAATAATGGATTAAGAAATTAAAACACATTAAGTACAATATAATCAGTTATATATTTATGTGGCATTTATAATTTCTTGAATTTTAAAATAACCACAGAAAATGCTTTAAATGATTCAAATCCAACTTTAACCATCGTAAAATTTATCTCTCTAATTACAACTTTATCTTGAATATTAAATCATTTACAAACTTTAATGAAAATAATATAAAGCAAGTATAACTTCTAACATGCTTACTTCATAATTATATATACAATTATCAAAAATAATGAGGATGCTAGTAGGCAAGCTGAATTTGCAATAAGAGAAGGATAAATATCAAATAGGACTATATTGTTCATAAATTATTCGATAATTTAAAAAAATGTTTCGCTACATATAATCATGTATCCTATATCCTATCCTATGTGTAGTATCCTGTACAAAATTATATAGAAACGCCTCTTCACGTACATTAGCGTGTAGATGTAAGTATTACATAGCGTTTACTTATAATTTGCGGACTGTGTGTGTGTTAGAGAACCTTCAGTGAAGCAAGCTAGCATATCTAATCACCAAGTTGTGATATGTGTGCTATTATAGACGATATGCAACACTTGTTAGAGGAATGTGCTAAAATATATGGGGAAAGAAAACGGTTGGTGCAACATTTGCACATAAACGCATCTGACGCTCAGAGAATTGTTCAAAGGAATTAATATCTTAATTATAACTTATCAATATATTTATGACAAGTTCGCTTATGTGTAAACAATAGTGGTTTATATAATGTGAAGACAAAGTTCCTATGTGTAAAGTTAAAGATCATATCAAAAAACTCGAGAGTATAGCCTATTATAATGAAACGATTATCTAAATGATCACCTGAATGGAACTAGAAAAAATAGTTGTACAGAACATTTTATACGAAAGTTATTGGTTACATGACTTTCTGCATTCGTAGTTCATTATGGCGACCCTACCCAAGCTACGCTTACCCGAGCACTTTTGATCTTTCTTTTGATACAACATAAATATTTTTTGCCTCAGAGGCGGAATCCATTTTGTGTGAAATGAAATACGATCCCGCATTAGACGCTCTGCTCCCTACGAGGGTGAAGCGATTTAGTTCCGAGTCTGGAATAATCATAGGATAGAATTTTATTAGGTTATATTCTCACTCTTGTAAATGTTATATCTATGGGAGACAATATGGCATTTGTTAACAGAATTATAGCTATCCACTCATGATCAGAAACTCTAGCATCAACCTAAACCAGCAGGAATACATCTGCAATGGTGAATCGGTCCCCATACCTCCCCTAGGCTTATTACGTAACTATGTAAAAATTAAAAAAGGAACAATACAAATTGTAAAAGACATTGTATTTTAAATTTCGCAAAATTCATGTCTACTAATGAGCCATTTCATAGACAATTTGTAATTAAGTATAAAAAAGAACATTCTATTAGATTTTATATCACGTATGTACATACATTTATAACAATTTAGAACAAAACAAATTACCTTTTAAGACCTACACTGTAACATATTGTTTTTGTATAATTCATTTTCTTAACAGTATTCTTCTAACCCACAGTATTTTTGAAACTTGGTGTACATTGTCTAAATGCCGTAACCCAGAGACATCATTAGATCTTTAGTCACCCATTATTGTTAGTGTTTCTATTCGATATAAATAGTATGAAGGCATGTCTTACTACTACTTTTGCTGTTTGATTTGTGTTATTTTGGCATTCTCAAAATATGTGTGTTTTACGCAATCTACAATAATTTATAAACACTCTTTTGACGTGACAACGTCTATTAAATTGGTACGGCGTGGAGTCATTCTCGAAAACACCGTAACGGCCGAATCTGACGCCACACGGAGTCCACGCTTAATTTTATTGTAACTATAAACTTCTGTATGAAGATGAATGAATGTATGTTCATATGTATGTGCAATCATATGCTTATTGTATTTAGTGTGCAAGTGCAAATTACTCATAATAATTAATTTATGTATAACTTCAGAAGCAGAAAATTTAAACAAACTATTAAATAAAAATATAAATGTTATACATTACTTTATTTTAAATAATTTCATTGCACCCAGAAAAAATTACCATGTAATAGACGTTGTCACGTTCAAATATCGGCAGTAGACGGAGTTCTACAGACAACCAATTTTTTTAATCTATGGAAAGTGGATTGGATTCAAACACAAATGTACACGCTATCTATAAACAGAGTCAGAAAACTCGATAATATGTCACTAATAAATGCCTCATTATGACATAAAGCCAAAAAGAGTAAGCAATATACTCGAATCTTTAATATCGATTCGACATTTTCCCCCAATTTTCGTCTAGTATCAAGTTCGCAATTGGCGCGTTATTGGATCAATTTATATATTAGATTTTACGATAAAATACTTTAAGACATAGCAAAAGGGTAGACTTTACCGTTTCCTCTGTGTACGTTTCTATTTCGGCTGTTATTGTTAATAGAGTAAAGCGTGCCATGTTCTTGGATACAAAGAAAATCAGATTAAAATTAGACAACCTTATCTTATCCTTCTGAATATTATCCTTCAGTAATAAACTTTGAAGTCTATTATCGTCGAGTAAGGTTGAATATTCATTGAAAACTTTTGATAGTTTTGGATTATCGGATCTACTGCAGTGAGTTTAAGCGGCTTCAACAACTCTTCCATATAACAGTTTAAGCAAGAATCAGTATGATGTAGTCACATCAAATTCTGCATAGATTAACTAAATACGCTGGGCTCCTTAAAAAAATCAAACAAATATTACTGTCAATTTTTATAAAAGCTATACAATAAGCATTACAAACGTTTTACTAATCATTGGATTAATATGATAAAGAGTTATTTTTTCAATGTCCAATTTTTTATTTATAAATACACATCACAATCACCATATCCGTATCCGATTCAAAATCACCATTGATTGTGATTATTTAAAAAACCTATAGTCGTATTCTAAATTCTATGTATTTTTAGGGGCTAAAACTAACACCACACACAAATTTCATAATCACACAGTACTTAACCTGAGGATAAATAATAATACATTTTATGTTATAAAGTCTAATAATATATAATTAATAAAAAGTGTATATTGAGATTTACATATTTATATCTTTATAATTCTGTCATGTATATCAAACAAAACTTAAGGTTTAACAACTTACATAATATGTCAAATAGCAAAAATTTACACTTATTATGTCCTTAACTAAGTTTCACGATAAAATTGTGCATAAATTTTCAATGTGAAACTCATTAAAGTTTATAAAAACAGATATATATATAGTAAGATAGATGATAGTAAGTTACTGATTATTTCTGAGCATTCTTTATGTACAATAAAGTTAAATTGTATTGTATTCATTGCTACACTTATGAAGTAAACTTAGTTTACTCCATAACCTAGCAGCGTCATAGGGGTAACGAGATTGCAAATGTCTATTGTCTTAATCACATCATACTTTGAAAAACCTAAAACAAAACACTTTTATGTTTGTATACTCAGATGAATCATGTTGCCAGGTTGCTATAGGCCAGAATCCTAAACAACTTACCAGCGTTTTATTATCACAATCCGTTCATAGGAATCAGTGATTATGCATCAGATTCCGGCAGCGCAACTTTTTCCATTTTCACAAGTTTCCGAGGATTCTGAATAACTTGTGTAAAGGCAGTATCTTTCCAGCATACTACGTTCAGCTGAAACTGTACGGTGCCTTCCCAGGTTGTGATGGTCTACCAGCACCATCATCATATTTGATTATCACCAAAATTACGGATACGAATTTGGATTCAATATGACAACAGGACGATGATTAAATTGGACTTTTAAGGTTTGTTTACATATGTTAAGTTAATGAAAGCAAGCTTATAAATTTATAACGATCATAATAAAGCGAACTGCAATGCAAAATCAAGCGAACTGAGAGACGATTTCAAATCAGCCAACAAAAGGCTTCTTTCCAACAAGTTGTCTAACTGTAAACTTCGCTTTCAAAGGCGCGATCTTTAACTATCTCCAACTTTGCATTAAGCCGGTGCTAAGGTAAAAGTTTTAAGGGTCTAATTAGCTATCGAGGGTTCATTGTGATTCCGTGGGATAATTTGGGGTGGTGTATCACGTCCGATGGCGAACAAAAGCAATTTGTGTCCGCACGGAGTCACTTCGTACGTGCGAAGCGTCGTAGGCGTTTATTATCTCCTCAAGTCATTAACTTGCTGTGTTACAACTCTAGGTACGTAAAGATTGGTTTCTTTTAAAATATTTAAGAGTTAGAATTGTCTTTGAAAGCAAATATGAATGAATAAAAGTAGTTTATCAGAATGGCATACGATAATTGTATGTTCTTTGAGTGGTAAATAATAATATGTACGGGCTTATTTAAAAGTAACTGAAATGAAATTTACACGTATTTAGATAATTTTCTGACAATGTCATTTATGGGTACTACTCTTCTTATTTAAGTTACCTGTGTATATAGCAACCATGAGTTTACATTTCTTTGCAGTCACAGATTCAACAAACAAACCTTATTAACCTTATTTATTAACCTTACCTTACCACGAGAAATATGTTCCCTTTTGAAAAATCCGATATAACGACGTGAAGCCGCGGACGGATAGCTAGTATTTTATATAAAGGAACCTGTCATTATTTTTATAACGTTCTTTTTATTCAGTTCGAATAAAACAAGGGATTACATCCATATTGCTATATCAAATATAAACCAGCCTTAATACTGTTTTCCATTCGTATCACAGCAGAGGTCACCTGAGAATGCCCCATTTATTTAGAATTCTGAGCACATACGAACGCTTTGTTGTCTCATAGTGTTTTTGACCGCATTCTTACTATTCTCATTAACTAATGGTCAGTACACATAGTGTACGTAAATATATTGACATATAGTCTATATTTTTAACAGTACTTAAGTTCAAAAATATGCATTTATTAATCTATTGCACTCGCCACACAGAAGTCCGGGCAAAAAAAAATGAATAAAAAGTAAAATGAAACGTTCATAGTACAAACCTGAACTGATTTAAATCCTTTCTTCCAAAAGAAACGAAGAAGAGCTTTGGCTGTATTTGCTTTATATCTAACAAACGTAAAATTTATTATAATAAAATACATACCGAAAAATCTGTATATTGTTATATAACATTGAATACATATATGTATCTATAATTCTTTTACTAAATAATTTATAAATAATGTACATCATATTTTTTTTAAAAAGGGGGGGGGGGGTGGAAGACCAACTTTTTTCCACTTTGGAAGCGTCTGTCACGCAAACAAAAATAAATATTTTAGAAACCTCGATATCATTTTTGAAGACCTATCCATAGATACTCCACACGTATGTGTTTGATGAAAAAAAAAAGAGTTTTAGTTCTAAGTATGGGAAGCCCCCAATATTTTTTTTTTTATTTTTACATCAAAATCTTAATGCAGTTCACAGAATACCAAGTTTCAATAGTATGGCTCTTATAGTTTGGGAATAAAATGGCTGTGACATACAGACGGACAGACAAACATGGCAAATCTATAAGGGTTCCGTTTTTTGCCATTTGGCTACGGAACCCTAAAAAGAAGATAACGCAGCGATATAGACGATAGATGTTAAGGAAAATAAAAATTTTCCTTGTGTGATCTTCCAAGGTTCTCCTTTTAAGATCACACTAGGTAGGTAGGAGTAGCAAGGGAGTATATTTGTATAGATAATATACCGCGCAGTGTCCTCGAAAACTGACAGGAAATTAATACGTAAGCCTCAATCTCAAATAATACAGAATTACCTAGTTCCTTATTACCTATGAAATTATGATTATTTTCGTTAAAACACTTTCCAAATAGTTAACTTTAAACCGATTTCGACAACTAATATATTATTTTAAATATCTAAATTAATCTAATAGATTATTTGTTTATAATTTTAAAGAAACATGTTGCTCTGCGTTACTTTTTCCGGTAGCCTAATTACAGTACACTTTAACTAACTCGTTTCAGGCTATACATAAAATTAATGAAGACCGGAAAAATATTACTATTTTTTATTGAATATTAAATATATACACAGCATATATAGATATGTCGTATGAGGTGCTATCCTGTAATAAACTTAACTTGTACAGACTACTACAACTGGCCTTTGACTTGTCAAATTATACATATTGACCATGAGACCGCCTTCATTCCTAACGCAAAGATGTTCGTAGTTCATTTGAACACCTTAATTTTTTAAGACACAATTAACACTTTTACTTACTTATTATCAATTTTCAATTGCTATATTTACTTATTAACGATGTTCGATTGCTCTTATTTACTTATTAACAATTTAATGATCCTTTTAAAAACACGCATAGAGTTGCTTTATTTGTGAAGATTGGTCGATACACATTAGAATTTCTTCTCAGGTGGATGCTGGTTGCCTCACGATTAATCAATGCTAAATAAAATACACCCAAATTTCTGTACGAAACCTAATAATTATACACGGTTCAACTCTTACACGGTGCCTAACAAAGCCACGTTTCGCCACTTATAAATACTTAGATTCGCTTTTAGTTGGAAACAAAACAACATTGGCGGAAATCCAGAGTCATTTACAATTCTGATTTAGTGCACTGCACGGACGATTTAAAAAGTTGCTTTAGGTTATGTTAGGAATGCGTATCACTCGTTAGCCGGCGTATTTATACAAACAAATTGGTTCTGTTTCTTGGATTTGACAAGCTTCACGAGCGTTATATTATAGTACGCGAATTTATCGACGTTTTCGATCGAGTATTAAATCAAACATAGGATGAATGTAGAAAGTCGTTTACTCATAAATACTTATTTCAGAGTATGGTTTTATAATAATAACGCATTTTTAGGTCTTATCAATCATCTTTCATACCTAGAAACGTGAAAATAAAATGAAGTGGAAATGTTAAAGGTCGAACGAAGCGAAGATTCTAGTATATAGAACTCTGAACGTATTAAGGACAATCTTAATGATCTCGGTGTGAGAATCAAAATTGTTCGGTTGAGAAAATCATGAAACAGTCTTCAAAATATACTTATTTGACAATAAAATTAAATATTAATGCATTTATGTACCTATTTATTAACCAAAAGCTCATTCAAGTATATAACTTATACTGTGTGTTGTATGAACTATCTATGAATGAATGAATGATAACTTTATTGTAATAAAAAACAACATTTACACATGTATTATACATACTATCTAAATTACTATAGTACAAAAGGCGGCCTTATTGCCAAAGCGGCAATCTCTTCCAGGCAACCTAAAAGTAAAGGAAAGTTAACATAAAAAACTTGATTGACGGGAGATACAAATATTAAATATATATTTATAAAATGATGTAAAATACATATACTACATAAAAACTAATATACATTCATATACTACATAAAATACATGTACTAAAACACTACAAACAGTAATGGAGAATACTAATTTTCCAGCTGCAAGAAATGTGTTTTGATCGCTCGCTTGAAAGAGTCATGCGAGTTTGCACGCCTTATTATTTCTGGAAGGGAATTCCAGATTCCAGGGGATTTCTATCTAGTTATGACCATGACAACAAATGTTCAACACGAATGCAATAAATTATTTCAAATTTACTCATACTATAACATATTTGAAAATGAACGAGTATTTGGCGCACAAATTAGTATACAGCACAGAATATAGATTTTTTTTAATAATTGACAAAAACCCAATTCTCATAGACTTCGATAGCAAATATCATATTGAGTTTCACAATGAAAACGTACTGAAGTAACGTGTCGTATCGACTGAGCTGCGATGTCCATTGATAGTATTGGGGTCCATTTAAATTGTATTGATAACTAAGAATGTTTCGATATGATATAATTATGAACTTAATCTTATCAAAACAAATATAATTATGAACAAAACGGTAAATCTATTATGGCACTCACGGATGGTACAGTATCAAAACTCATTTTAGGACGATTCCTTTAAGGCGTTAAGAGTATAAATAAAAAACAAAAATTTATGTAATTCAAAGCAAAAATATTTTTTCTGTCTTGAACATGTAACACCAAAGTCACAGTAGCTGATAAATGAAACTTTAATTTACACGTAGGACTAGAAAATAGTTGTCTCGACATGAGACAAGTTGATGCTGACATTATTGGCGGTGATCCAAAAATGAGCTCGTCACACACGCACACAAGCGAGGAAGCAATTGGCCGTAATGTAACCAATAATGTTATTATAATTATTCGTTGTGCCTGTGTTTCAAGAATAAGTACAGAAATTATATTTTGGCAAGCACCTTTCATTAATTAATTTTGTCTTTTACCTAATTAACTATCTGACGATGTAAAATTTTTGGAAAAATATGTCCAATCAACTATATATAATATATTCATCGTAAACCCTTTTCCACTGGAATCTAAAAACCGATTTTGTTATTTCACAGCCACTTACAATTCAGAAGAAAATATGACATATTGTCCTGTTTAAGGTTGATGTAGTAAATTAAATTAAACTACTAAAATCTCGAGACAGCTCTGATAAATATCTTGCAGGCGCATTTACTTTATATGAGGAGGGAGCCAAAGTCGAGCTTACTATTCGGCATCGCGGAGTCACAAGTTTGCTCATTAAATGTCCCCCGGCAACTGCAAGTCGTTCTCGCTCAACTGCCTCCAACTTCAAGCGATAATCGATTTTGATATCCACGCCATAAAACTGATGATAAGAGTTGTTTACATTAGTTACGTTGCGGAATAAATCGTTAAATAACCAAGTATTATGTTCCTGTATCGATATGACATTTTTTTTGTGTTGATGCAAATTTCAATTTTTTTTTGGTAAGGTAAACTATTTAGCGAAGTTACTTTTTAAAGCTTATACAATAGATATTAAATGAGTTAGGAAGTTGAAAAGAGTTAGGAAATGGCACGTGAACGGCACTTTTATTGTGAAATTTCACTTTAGTCCAATGTGCAACAAAATACAAGTCAAATTCAAAGATCAATATTGATTTGTTACTGTTTTATTAAACACAGTCAGCACATTGTATTGTATTGGCGCCGCAATGGTTATTGAAATTCAAAAGCGAAGGGGAATCAATTGTTTCTGACTCAACAAACACCCGGATACATCATGCAACGCGTTCGAAATTCAATTCGCGTTCTTCAGTCAACATTCTGATAATTTTCTTAATACATATTTGACTATTCCACTTCGGCACCGGTTAACACAATTAATGAACGTTAACATAATTCCTCATAAATATCCATATTCTAGGTCAAACAGAAAAAAGTTAAATCAAATTTGAAAGAGTGACTGATTTTCTTGTCAAAACAAATGACGGTCATGCGCATGACTAGCGGAGAGATCTCGGCACAGTTGACTAATGGAGACATTTTCGAATTTCAAAATATGCGGCGTAAAAAGCTATAATATATAAACTGCGTGTAGGAGTGCAGAACTAGGTAAATTAATTTTAAATTAATACCTCAACGCGTTGTTGAAAAAAAGGTTATTAACAGACGGATAACAAAGGGACCTTATAAAGTTTCCGTTTTTGGTACGGAGCACGGAAACCTAAAAAATAGGACAGGTCACAAAGGAAAGAAACTGAAGGAAATTTTGAATTACTACAAAAATAACAGTTGTAAAAATACTGTATTTCACATAATGTATAACGAGTTTTTTAAATAAGACACGCAAAGTCTTTATTCAATGCGACTTGTCAATAAAGCGAATAAGGTTCGATCTATCATATCAGATTGACAGCCAATGCGTCTTTATTAACTGCCCCATTTGAAGTAATTGTTTTCGTCGAACCAAGACTTTAAAAGTTTGTATTTGTTTCTTTTTTGTAGGCTTAACTTTGAACGGAATTAGCTATGTAGAATGTTATGTGATTTGAGAATATCGGGCGGAGCAATGACAGTTTAAGTAAACGAATAATATTTGAATTACTTATTTAATATTTAATTAAATTATGTGTGCTAGTTATAGTAGTATACAAAAATTTATGGATTTGATGCTTAGCGAATGAGCAAAGCATAATAACATCATTTTAAGCTTAGACTATACATTATACTACAACTAACAAAAAACAAAATGAATGAAATAAAAATAAAAAATATACTTTTCCCCGGGCCATTTAAAATTCAATAACAATATAGCATTATTTTTAAGAAACTTGTTTAGCTGAGTTATTACAATTTATATAATTATTATTACAAATGTTATCTCGATTCTTATTGCCCAGTGGCGACTGATTCATTTCGTTTTTGCGTCAGTCTAATAACTTCTTGGCGCCGGCTTCGCATTATTGAATCTTTAGAAAATGGTTCCAACCAATTTCGCATCGTAATAGAGGAAAATTATTTAAAGATAACTCTTAGAATTTTTTATCGTGCATGCATAAATAATATTGTTATTCATATGTATCGAATCACTAAGTGATATTTATACAACATTATTTCAATAACATAAAATACATTGTTGTATTTTATTATGTCATTTGCAGGAGTAGAAAAATTACCTTCACTATATTGTCCAATATTTAATAACCAAAATAGCAAAAACTCGCCACAGCCTTCATTCAATTAATACATATATTGGTATATATATACCAATAAATAAAAAAAAACTTCATGAATATCTAAAAGATATTCATGAAGTAGGTATATCATTTAGTTTATTAGACCAATTAGAATAAACAGACCATACAAATTAAATTGTATTGTCTAAACCAAACCACAAGGTAAGCAATAACTCATTAATGTCGAATCTTACAATGTAACTATTAACAGTCAGCCGGCCTTTGAGCGAAGACGACAAATCGACCATTCTGACTGCGTGGATGCCGATTTGAAAACAAGCTAATATAGTCCACAGTCAAGCGCGCCAATAGAATTAAAATACTATTACGCCAATACAAAGTTGATTGAGCCGGGAGGGCGAACGACGGGAGATGGCGGGAGTTTGAACGTCGGAGTTTCTATAGATGGCGCTAGTACCGCGCCATAATTTGATTTGGGAGGCACGGGGGAGGGGCGATCGATACCGCGCGGCAGGGGAGGGGTAACCACCAGGCGCGTGTTGTTATGGAAACCGTAGCTACTAGCTACCCTTGCCTCCAGATTTTGTCAGTTGTACCACCAAATTAAACAAAGAGAATATCTGGTAATATTTTTTTTGGCGGCCTTTCATATGATATCGGTATTTGGTTGGCTAAATTGGCTTATTGAACTGCCTGTTTGACCTTGTTGGTCTGAGATACGGGAAAGTAATATTTGGCAATTACTTTCCTGGTATTTTTAACGTGTTTACTTATTTCTGAGTGAAACAATGAAATGATGTTTTAAAACTTTGGGTTATTAAAACTATTGGTTGATCTTATTCAAATTATGACGACGAGACTGCTATAAGGTAAACAAATTTAATAGTTTGGCCAAGTCACTTAGTTAAGTAGCCTAGAAATGCTGTGAGTTTCGCAGATCTTGTATAGGTTAAAGTTGGTAAGCTTCGTATAGTTGACAGTATGCTTACAGGTTTCAGAATAGTACTCTTTGTGCTTGACTCGTGTGGGTTCAATTAGATAAACAATATTATTACGTACTTACCTATACAATCATATTGAATGCAATAACAGGATCAATAAAAAATGATAATGGATATTTTCGACGTGATACAAAGATACATTTTAGGGCAATCGATAGACACATGAAACATTTCAATCAACATTTACGTCGTAAATAACGACAACAATATACCTAATATTAACTTCTTTCACTCTTACATTCATATATAATCCAGTACTGTTCAAATGCTTTAATTGAACTGAATGGATTTATTTTAGTATACAGAGCAGCAGCAAGAAATCGCTAAAGTTGCGAGTAATTCTTCACTGCCAAGCAAAAGCCGTCGCGCACCCATTTGCCTGATATTTATCGAAACATTGACATTCAGAACGTGTTATCTGTCATATTGCAACGCCGTGAAACCGTAGGACAGGACTGTCTGTTCGTAAACAATTGAGTCATGGACGATATATTAATAGAATCATTTAAGCAATAAATTCCTGCACCGATCCTTCATGATAAATGACAACGAAGGTCGGCACCGCTCAGTACTATTAAGATGGTATTTTATAGGAATTCTTTTATTTAAATAGATCAAAGACATTGAACAGACGTAGAAAATTATAAAAGCAAATATTACTTAGTGAGTAACGACTACAATAGATATTCTACTTATTAAAGACATTAGGAAATATTATACATGTTTTGCAATTTATTTACACAGATGAAGGCAAGTTATTCCAGTTGTATAAAAGCGTACAAAGACATAACGCCACGCTAATGCCATCCGGAACACAAAAGGAAGAGTGGACATAGAAATGAGTACATATTTTGCATCTTCGCGCAAAGTTGAAAGCGTAATGGCGTGTTCCAACTTGTGCAGAAGCGCTGCGGGCATTGTACAATTCAATAGGCTCATTTGAATCGGCTAGACAGGCAGATAAGCGACATGAAAGGGCGGGCGATGATGCTAATACTGTGCACTTAACCTGGGCACCTTGCACCGCGTCCCGCCAAACTGGTTCTGCCGACCTTCGCACTGTCTCGCTCCTGCGCTCATGCTACCCTGGTCATGTCGATCGCCACACTCGATTACAGATCGAAGCCAACATGCTGTATGTATTTGTGATCGAAGCAACGCGTCGATAATTAAGATGCTAGCACGATAGTTTTTTGTGTAGAAAAAGAAAACATTAATGAACTGTACATAATGAAAGGGAATAAGCAATAAACTAAACTTAGAATTACTAAATCATCCAAAATAATATTTTATTCAAAATAAATGTTAATGTGAACGGCAATTAGTGTTATTATGTAGGAGATGTCATATCGTAAAATATTCAATATCGATATTGATTTGCAATAAAATATCGGAAATGCAACATATTGTTGTTAACTTAGAATCAAATATTTGATTTCCCATTCGAATTGTGTACACACAGCAACGAATCAGAATTTACCTTGAAACAGTCTCTTTAATCTATGTCTCTAGTAATAAAGGTTTCATTTGTAGACCAAAAGTAAATTTTGACGTGCCTCTGACTGTACATTATCTTCTTCCAACAAGACGATGATATATTGTCGGTCATCAAACAACTGCTGCCAGATTTGACAGTCGCATTGGTGCGATTTATGGCATTTTTTATAGATTTTGCCAAAACATTTATGCGCTTTTCTTTATCCATCTTTGGTATTCATTAGTTACTAATTCATTATGTAGACAGCCTTCCAATATCATTACTTCAGTCTATTTTAGTGGTGAAAGTTGTTGGCGGTTACTTGAATGACGTAGCCCTTTTGTATTTACAACTTCCCGTATTCTTTTTACCATTCAATATCGGAATTCAAGTATCTGAGCTAGCGCTCCGGGATATTCAAGATTCTGATATTCATGCCCCATCATTATGTTAAACTAGTTGTTAGTAGTCTCATTATTAGTTTAAATATTTGCAATGGCATACAATGCGTTTACCTAAACGCATTGGATAAACATTAGAGTTCTTCTATTAAAAAAATCAACATGAAGGCACCAATTATCATAATTACGCTTCATAACACCTAAACCAGTGGGTTTAATATAATATTCCTAAAGTCTTAGTCAGTATTTAAAAGTTAGGCAACTTCGACCTTAAACAAACTGAATAAGAACAATTCTATGTATTGGCAGAATATAATAAAAAAAAAAATAGCTACCATTAACTTTCTACTGTTGATTTGTAAGAAATTTGAGAGAGTTAACGAAATGATGGATTGCGCTGGAGTTATATAAACGGACCATTCTGTTCAGCAACTAAAGCTCTTAAAGGAGCGTCAGTTGTTAATCAGAAAACACTCCAGGACCCTTCAAAGTTGGTTCAAAGTTTATTGACATAACAGCGCCAGTAGGCGTATCAACTGTCAATTCAAATAACCTAAACCCACATATGGCCCTCATTGACTAGAAGGCGATACACGAAACTTTAATGATATAGGCGTCACCTCGCAAATGACAGAGTTATTCGTGAATCGGGATATTATCGCGTGAACAGCAGTAATTGCCTTTAATCAAGCGAGATAGCGATGGCGTGCGGGCTAACTCTGGGGGTCTACTCTACATGTCCGTAATTAATATTTGAAGTAGAGCGTTGTTGTACATTTCTTGGTCCTATTCTCGTATTACCAAAGCGAGTGTGCTCTAGCTGCGTTGTAGAGCGAACTTCGAGTTCGAAGCGTTAATCAATAGTATAAAGAGTAACCCCTATGCTTGGCCAATTGTAATTGTACGGATTATTTGTTTAATTATTCGCAAGGATGAATACATGCTTCGGGAAGCAATTAGCTAGCACAAATGAATCGTTGGAAATGAATACCAAACGTCTATTTGATTGCACGAAACGCCAATAAAATTACTAATGTATTGAGTGCGTCAGAGATAATTGTTTGTTACTTTGTATTTGTTTTACGTTACTAACGATCCTCACTGACTTTAAGTTTATGGATTTAAATCTATTCTTGAAGGTAAACGCTGTGAGTAATTTACATAGACAACTAATGTGGTAGAGTGAGGGCTAATTAAACCGTAACTAATTGGTGCATATTCGTGTCCCTCAGTATAAGACATGGGACTATTATAGTTTCATTCATTCCTTATACTAATCCATATCGACGGTGATATAATTACATTTCTTCGGAATCGATTGAAGTAAACTACTTACAAAATACATAGACTAAAAAAATATATAGTTTATTGCGAAGAAAATACATATTGATAAAATTATCAGATTGCTTTCTAAGAAGAGAAACCAGAGTTTGGACAATTAAGAGACAAGATTCCCGTTAACATTTAATTAAAACACGACGCTAATGCATTTATAATTTCAAATAAACTATCAATCATTAAATGACTAAAACATTAATAACCATATCGTTAATTAAACCGAGTAGCTTTTAGATATGTTCTAAAGTGTGTACATCAATATGTTGGATAATTAAGTTGATGCAGATCGTTACGTCACCAGACCCGCCGTAATGTCGCTAGGAAATTTCTCAGGGGAAATGGAAAACAAATGAGGGACCTCTTATCTACGCATTGCCGCGGCTCTCTGTGATTTACGAGGCGGCTACCACCACGTACAGTCCACATGCGAGCTAGAGTATCCAAACGCCCTGATTTTGGCAGCGCAGTCTCGCTTTCTACATTATGAGGAGCACCTGTGTCTGGCTCAGATTTGTCCTAATTTTCACACTTAACTGAGTAAATTCGCATCCTTCTTTCATCGCTTCTATGAATCTTTCATTACCATATATGTACATAATCATGCAATTATTTTTTATAATATTTTTTCTGTTTTTACATCTCATCTCGACATTACCTCTAATAAAATAATCTCAGAAACAAGACAACACAGATTTATCGCGTTGAACTATCAAAAAATATTAAACATAACTGCCCGTCATCTTAATGTTTTATTGAATCCGAACATATTTCTGCGATGCGACGTCACCTTGATATGGTACGATATAGAGATAAGCGACCATTTTCATCAATTATTCGTTGTATTGTCGAACATGGTCGCGTAACGCGTGACATATATTGTTAAATATAGTTTTTGACATTTCGGTGTGACAGTTTATCGATTATCATTCGAGAAGTTGATATTTTTTAGTGATAAATTATTTCTTTATTTTCTTTCGTGCTCGTTTTAAAAATGTGAATTTATTGATTAAAGGGGTTTTTTACAACCATGATGATCTAGATAATCCATGACTACGTCTACGTCTACGAAAACTAACCGATTGTCCTGATTTTTTTTCCCTTATGTTGGTAACTGCTTGCATTATACCGGTTTCACCAGGCGAAAAAGCAAAGGCATAACCTGCTTAAGAAACGTGGATTGAGTGTTAAACATGTCGGCTCGCTCGTTGCATAAATGCTCAAACAAACATGATTTGTCGACGACGAGCGAGCTATCGAACTGTTTAACGACGAATCACTTCAGACAACAAAAACCTTTCATGCCCACCGTGTATTAGCGGCTTCAAATATTGACGTAGAGATAGAAGCACGGACAAACTTAACCAGTTGAAATTTACCCCGGAATACAAATATACCTACTTACCTTGGTAAATGGTGATTTTAGGCCCTGGATATTAAGGAATGCAATCCCGATCCCGCGGGATCCCGATCTCGCGAGATCTCGTATAATTTTTCGGGATCAATCCCGACGAATCATATGACGAGATCCCGTTCGAGATTGACGGGATTGGACGGCAGTGGTCAGCGTTTGCCGTTCAGAGTGTTCTGTACTTCTGAGGACATGAAGAGTCTTTCATGTCCTCAGAATCAATTACCAAGCAAGTATATTAAAAGAAAAGAAATAAAAAACATAATCACACGATTATATCGTAAAGAACCAAACCAAGCAGATATTAATACGGCAGTACTAATCGAAGATGACTTGCCTCTTTCAATGATTGCAGAAGATTTGAATTTACGTGCTGCACAAACTAATAAATCGCTTCAAGAGGAATTAAAAGAAACTCTGCGAGCTTCTAAAAGTCCTTTTGCACGTATATACACGTCCACGAGCTTAGACAAATTAGAATCTACCATTAAAAAAGAATTTGTTTGAGTGTAGAGAACAAGGGGGCGATTTTTGCAGTTTGCATATAATTGCTTCGCCACGCTGTTGCCAACCAGCCTTGAGTCGGAGAGGGCATTCTCAGCAGCGGGGTACATTGCAACGGACATTAGATGCCGTTTAGCAGATGAAACTATTAATACCCTTTGTTTTTTAAGGAGTCATTTTCAAAGTCACTCTTTTTCCTAATTCCCTTGAAGCAAGCTTATTGTTTTGATTACCTAATTTACCTACGTTAATTTCCTTACAACCTGATTATTATTTAGTTGGTAAGATTAAAGAATAAAGATTTTTATTTTCTTTCGAGTAATATGTTATTTTAGTTAACCTCACTATCACAAACAAGCAGTTATTAGCTTTTTCAGTCATCTGAATTCAATTTTTTTTTTTAAATTAGACGGGATCCCGAATTTGCAATCTCGAGTCGGGATTGCATTCCCTACTGGATATACAGCAAATTGGATACTGTACAAAATTATAAAAATATTTAATTTGTCTTTCCATCTAAATATATCTATACGTTGAACAAATATTTTCAATAATCAAATATTAGTTCATAATCCTTCTTCTTCTTCTTCCTGCCCTTTTCCCACCTTAAGTAGGGTCGGCACAACATGTTTTCTTCTTCCATTCTCCTCTGTCACTCGTCAGCTCAACATCGACTTCCTTTACTCTCATATCAGAATTCACACATTCAATCCATCGCTTTCTTGGTCTACCTCTCATCGATCGTCACAGTCGTTAGACCTGTCCTTATGTATGGATCTGAATGTTGGGCAACGAAAGCGAAGGACGAAAGGAAACTGCACGCCTCAGAGATGCGAATGTTGCGATGGATGTGTGGGGTTACAAGAATGGACAAGATCAAGAATGAGTATATAAGAGGAAGTTTATAAATTCACCACAAGGAGCTAGTATTATTTTTTGTAAGGATAATACTAGCTCCTTGTGGTGAATTTATATTACACATATTTTTGGATTAAAAAAATAAGCAAAAAAGAGGTTTCAAAATGGTACAATCTCATTCGTATGAGAATCGATTCAACACATCTCAATAGATATAATAGAATCTATATAATCTATTAAAGAATCTAACAAATAATGTGAATTAAAGGCAAGAAAATTTTGCAAAGTTACAACCGACAAAATGTAATAAATTATACAGAAAAATTGGCGTTATTTTCGAGATTAGTTTCTTCAATTTGAATAGCAAAATCTCTCAAGTTATCCATGTACGAAGGAATAAATAGCAAAAAAACTTGCCATGACAGTGGCTGGGTATTGCTGACAAGATTTATAGCCGTTGGTACGGAAAGTCATCGTGTGGCAGGCAATGCCCGGCAACGCTATGGCTATAGGCCTCCCACAAAGATTCAACGATTTGGTGCGCTGGGTGCAAGTAGCGCGAGACCTATCGGAGCGAAGATCCTAGGATCAAAAATAAACTTGCCGTTCCAATGTTCAGACTCCATAAAACTAGCTGTTCGTTCTTGGGGAAATGTATATCTATGTTTAACAAACTTCCGCAAAGTGTCATTGATTTGCCTTTATATAAATTTAAAATCCATATCAAAAAGACACTCATGAGTAAAGGTTATTATAAAGTAAGTGACTATCTAAATGATCACACTATTTGGGAATAGGGACACTATTCATAGAGCCATGTTTGGTAACAACATTATTTATAATATTGTATTATTTTTATATGTGTATGTAAACATACATACGACTGTAATCGTATTAGGTATGATTGGATCTTATACTATATTGTATTTTTATATTATATTATTATAATTATTAACATTGAAAAGAGGAGATAAAAAATAGACCTTCAGAGTTTCTTGCCTGTTCTTCTCGAGAAGGCTCTCCCAATTTCCGAACAGGTGTCGAGTCAATATTTTTTTTTCCTTATTCGTACGTACGGACAAGGTTTTTGTTTTTTTGTAAGCTTTTTTTTTTGTTTTGTTTGTTGACGTCAATAAGTGTAAAGGTAAAGGTAAAGGTATATGTTGAATAAAGATTATTTTGATTTTGATTTGATTGTGATTTTGAGTGCTACATCTGTACCCTGAATATCGTATCAAGTCACGCCTATAGGTTAAAATGAAATTCTATACTGATTTCGTCATACCAATATAAAATGACAATATTTTTAGGCTTATCATTACTTAAACGACCGCATATTACAAAATTGCAATCATTAATAATCCTTTGAATCTTAACTCATCAACCTCTGCATTTTCTTTACGAAAACAAGCCCTATTCGAAAACCACAACAAAAAAAAAACACAAAATAACGGTGTCAAGTTTAATATGTATTCTCCGTGCTCATGTGTACGCCAGCATATCACGCTATCATAAAATATCAAAAGTTCAATTCATATTAAGCTCTGTACATTTAATATTAAGCGGAAAATAGATTAAAGAATATAACAGAGATCAATTCGGTTCATAGTTATAAGTACTTCGCAGAAAGTTAAATTGAAACGTCACCTGAATGAACTAACTTTACGGACATCAGAGCATATTTCCTTCATTTAGCTTTAAGGAGCTTTATCCTTACAGAATAAGAAGAGAGCTCAAGCTTTTATTTATTGTCATGAAACTATTATACATACTTACGAAACCTTTGATCATTTGTGTTACTGATGATATCAGACACTGATACATAAAAAAAGAACAATTCGCCTCACAAAAAAAAATATATTTTAAATGTTGTATTTATTACTATACGAGCTTCATTTCTGGCCCATAACCTTGTGTACAAATAAAAACATAAAACTGCATATGAAGCTGGAAGCAACTCTTAACTCGAAGCCAATTGACAACTTACATAAGTGGTTTCTGTGTTATTTCAATATTAATACAAGAAAGTCTGTCAATGTTATCTTACGCGGTGCCAGCAGTACCTATTTGTGATTTAAAGACACTTATGCTCACAGTTACACGCAAATGCAAGTCGCCAAACCACTTTGGCAGATAAACAAATCACCTAATAAAGTTGCTGCCACAAACGTCTCATTGATTTCAAATTGGCCGTGGGCTGATAAGTGGAGCTCCGTTTCATTAGCATAGCATTTAGTCCGAGGATCCGATTGCGTCAGCGCGCCTCGGGGCATCAAATTGGCAGTGGGCGGTTGATCCCGCGACCCCTCCAGTAATTCCATCTTGTGACCATATTAAAATGTCCCGTGACCAGGCAACATTCTGCTCTATAACACGGCCGAGGTTTACTTGACATCGATACGTCGAAATCCCTACTAATAAATTTGTTATTGCTAAATCTTTAAATAAATGAAAAAAAAACTCACAAGACTGAAATCTTTTTACATACATACACTCACGCCTTTTTCCCACAGGGGCAGGCAGAGATTACGTCTTTCCACTTGCTACGGTCTTTACATATCTCTTTCGCTTCATCTACTTTCATAACATTCCTCATACATGCTCGACGATTGCGGGTACCTGGCCTTTTTTGAGGACACTTTCGATTTGTTCGAAATATGTTCGCCTAGGTCTTCCTCGTCCCGTATCTCCACTCACTCCAGCTTCATAAATCATTTTGGTCAGTCTACTTTCATCTATCCGTTCCACATGCCCAAACCACCCAAGCATCCCTTTCTCTATTCTTGTCACGATATCCTCTTTCAAACCACATTTTTTGGTCCATTGAAAGGAGAAAGCTAATCATTTGGGCACACTCTTTGTGTCCAACTCAACGATGAATGACAAAGACGAAGAGCCACCGAGCCAAAACCGTACGTTTATTTTTTTTAATTATTTATTTATGTACACAACACTTTTGATTTTGCTAAGTTTAAAAAACTATTTCCCTCAACATCCACAAGTCGAGTGGTCCCAATAGAGTTCCTCTTATCTCGTTGAAGACGTACATTCTAGACACCAGTTTTAACGTATCCCTTTCAGCCCTGTTACTTTCCTAGCGTACTCCCGACCTCGTGGAAGATAGCTTTACTAAAGCCGATTACTAAAAAAGCGACCACTCTAATCCAGGATTCAACTATAGACCAACAACGACAGCCAGTAAATACACGTGTGAGTAATGAAGTTTCTTCATGGAGCAATCTTAAAAACGTAAATTAAAATTAATCCACCCGGAAAACGGAAGAATATGAAAGTACTGACAAAAGAAACAAAAGAAAAATGTAAAAAGGAATCTCCTCTCTACATTACCTCTAATAAAATAATCTCAGAAACAAGACAACACAGATTTATCGCGTTGAACTATCAAAAAATATTAAATATAACTGCCCGTCATCTTAATGTTTTATTGAATCCGAACATATTTCTGCGATGCGACGTCACCTTGATATGGTACGATAGAGAGATAAGCGGCTATTTTCATCAATTATTCGTTGTATTGTCGAACATGGTCGCGTAACGCGTGACATATATTGTTAAATATATAGTTTTTGACATTTCGGTGTGACAGTTTATCGATTATCATTCGAGAAGTTGGTAAGACGTACATTCTAGACACCAGTTTTAACGTATCCCTTTCAGCCCTGTTACTTTTCTAGCGTACTCCTGACCTCGTGGAAGATAGCTTTACTAAAGCCGATTACTAAAAAAGCGACCACTCTAATCCATTCAACTATAGACCAACAACGACAGCCAGTAAATACACGTGTGAGTAATGAAGTTTCTTCATGGAGCAATCTTAAAAACGTAAACTCCTAAATCTAAATTAAAATTAATCCACCCGGAAACGGAAGAATATGAAAGTGCTGACAAAAGAAACAAAAGAAAAATGTAAAAAGGAATCTCACGAAGCGGCAATAAAAACGTTTGTACAGCGGTGGCCGTTTGGTACCAAGCGCACATGCCTGGCTAGGGCCGATTCTAACGATCAGAATGAAAACTGAAACGAAACATTATATCCCACCAATTCGCTCAACTAGTTGGAGATTGTAGCAAAATGGTTACTAAGCCATGAAATATTATATCCTAATGCCATATATAACCAGTAATAAGAGTGCATTTGGGCGCAAATTATAGGAATATTATATAGTACTCCTGTAGATGTTTTACTAAGACCATATAATTTGCTATACTTTCACGTAATTACTATTATATATTAATTACAAAGCATATCATATAGAATAATTATTGTTCAATTTATATTCATTGACATTGACATAAATATGATTAACAAATATATGACATGAGCTCTATTTTTTGACAGTTTTGCCTTTCTTCGCAAAATGTTTTATTTTTATTTGTAGAAACTTTAAAATTAGGTTGCTGCGTAAATTCCAAATTTTCATTTTTTGAAGATTCTATAGCCGTTGCATTTTCAATTGTACTCTTAAAAGACATAGGTTCACGTTCTTGTAATAGTCTTGTTCGAATGTCAGAGTCTCTTACGCCTCTAAGAAACTGCATGTTTAAAAATAGGTCTGCAACTGAAGCTCCACATTTACATTTGAATTGACAGTTCTCTTAATTTTTCAAACTCATGTCATATATTTGTTAATCATATTTATGTCAATGTCAATGAATATAAATTAAGGTCACAACAATTACCCTATACTAAATTAGCATTTTTATTTTTAAAACAGGATTTTTGTTCTTATGTTGTGAATCATTCTTAAGTACGACACTAAAATAAATAAATATTTGTTACACTTACACCAATTAGTCTAGCCCAAACTAAGCTCTGTAAGGCTTGTGCTATGGGATCTAGGGTAACGGATAGACAAGCATATATTATACATATATAAATAAATTTGATAGAAATATGTTATAACAACCATAACTAAGGTACAAATGCTCGCATTCATCACGTAAACATCTACCCCAACTGGGACTCGAACCCGGCACCTCAGAGATGACGACACCTAGAAACCAGTAAACCAACCATTCGGAGGTCGTCTAAACTGTTATTGAAAAAAAATTCTTTAGTAACAACAAGGGTAAAGAGTTGATACTTAGTTTCTGTCTAACGTTTTCTGATTCAAAATAACAAAATAGATGTTACGCGAAATGTAACTTAAAAATGAAGTAATAAATTTCAAAATAGTATAGCAATTTAAAAAGCAGTTTGTATACCTTATATATATATACTTCCTATCGAACATATTTGGGACATGTTACAAAGAAGAATTAAATTGGTGTAAGGACGAGGGGTTTGTGCTCTGAAGGTCATCTAGTAACGTTGAGCGTAAATCAGATAAAAATAATTCTTACTGGAATGATTCTTTTTTTTTAATGTTATAAAATTGTATCACAGTAGGTATATAAATTTATAGGCACTCTGTATTGTGACATTAAGAAATAGCCGCATTGAGTTTATAATTTACAAATAATTTTTATTTTAACTTTACTTATGACACCTTAAAGGGATAATTACATTTTTTTACGTAAACAGTATTGTTTACTAAACAACGATTTGCCTACTGGCTGTAACGTAAGTAGGTACTTATTTTCACAGCGTGGCGCGATGCGTACCGTATCTTTCGAACATTGAGATCATTTTTAATATACAGTAAACAGCACGTCAAGATGTACAGGTGAACTACAAAACAGTTTCTATAACTTAAGGAATAAAAGCGGTCTCAAGGTAAAAATGTATTATCTGAATTACGCCATCTTTCACAGTTGACAGCTCATGTCTATTCACTGACTTACCACAGATAATACGCGTATCGTAATCAGTGGTAAGCCGGGTCAGCTAGCTAATAAAATAAAATAACAATCAAAGCGGAATTTGTATTCCTACTAAACTGACAAGCTGATAGATCAGGAGTTGTATTTTTGAATCATTAGATGTGACTTTGGAATTCGAATACGAATACAAACCGTGCGCGAAATTATTTTCTATTGCTTACAATTTTACATATTTTCGAATCACTCGAATTCAGTGTTGTCATTAAAAACAAATTCTTAATTAGATTCTGTTTCACGCAGAAAAATTAAAAATCATAACAACGAAAACAAAAAACCGCCGATGACCCACACGTGAAACGGATCACTGTCAACGTCACTTCAGCGTTGGATATTCTACTAGTAGAAATCAAAAACGAGTCGGTTGAACCACTCGTTGCACAGCGCACGAAATGATTGTTTGAAATAATTAATTCAATAATTCGTATACGAATCTCACGATTTCGAATGCGAATTGGTTTTCCATTGATTCAAAAATTCGTCTCCCGAGCCTGTATTCACAACTGTCGCAAAAAAATCGCGAAAAAGAATCGCGGAACCTCCATATCGATCACTTCTTTTCCCGTGCATTAAAGCGAGACGGGACGTGACTTTTCGAATTGAATCAGTGATCCAACAGTTGCGAATAAGGGGGCAAGTCATGTCGACAATGATGACATTGGCAAGCACTGTAAATAAGTACCATAGACTGTTACATACCGGCGTAAGTATATACTAAACTCTGTCCATTATATTATTTTCTTTTTGACAGTTTAAGATATTTTGAAATCAGTGATGAACTCGCAAGTTACCGATTCGATTAAAACAGAATATCGATTTTATTTAAGAAGAACTTT
Organism: Scirpophaga incertulas; assembly: GCA_036419045.1. Classification (NCBI taxonomy): domain Eukaryota; kingdom Metazoa; phylum Arthropoda; class Insecta; order Lepidoptera; family Crambidae; genus Scirpophaga; species Scirpophaga incertulas. Next base: position 6,557,719 of record CM071645.1, on the reverse strand, counting down.
TAATCGATTTAATGCAGCGATATTATTTTTATTATAAATATTAAATTCGTTTATCTGGTTTTTTCAAATACATGAAATAAATTGTCATATATTGTCTATGGGGTTGTCTAGGCAACGGGAGTTGTGAGGAGTGACGTTAGATTGTATGTGTCATTAAATACGGCTACGCCGTTTGGTTGTCATTTGCCATACAACGCTTGTATCACATTCATTGCTTTCATTGTGTATTGTTTTATAATATAATAAGTTGAGTTGAGTATTTATATTCCTCCTTATCAATACGTACAGTCTAGTATCTGATGAATCTATGTAATACAGAATGAATCTATGTAATCAGTACAGTATCTGATGAATCTATGTAATAAATAATGTAAATAAATTTACTTGTTTAATTTTTATATTATATATATGAAAAAATAAAGTTTTACACATGCCAAGTAAATTAGGCAAAATTTTATATTTTTGGCGAATTCCCAATTACCTAGCTAGTTTGTTAAAAAATGGTATGTATGTGATTTTCTAAGTATTCTTGATCATAATTCTTGATTTAAACTTGACGTAGATGTTATTAACTACATATGCGTTTTAATATTAAAATTCACATACCTATAAATAATGTAAGGTAGCTGTCGAGAAGGAAATAAATAAATTTACAAATATTTGATTTGAAGACAATTTATCGATTTATCTGATTTCAAGAACTGCTTATTGTCTGTGGTAGTTTGTTATGCACAGAGCACTTCACTATGTGGGCGTTACCCGTCTAGAAAGTATATTATTACTGTAGTACTATAATTTGAAAATAGAAACAATATTTCATACGCGCGATCTGTCAAAAAGAAAATAACATAATGGACAGAGTATAGGTAACTACTGATAACAATAGTCGATTATTCGTTCACGATGACTGACAACTACCTAATAAAACAAAGACTAAAATTAAACGTGACCGAGGACAAACAAAAATTTCAACTTTAATAAATAGTATACAATGAAATTGATTTTTAATACAAGTCCGAAGGACGTGGGGCGCGTCAAATCCCTAACAACTCTCATTCAACGTACTTGTGAATGTAGTTAACATGTTTATTCAAGTTTGTTACGTTTGAATCTGTAACTTATTAACGCCTATGAATTACCCAACTATTTCCAAACATTTCGTAATATCTTATCAATAAAATCAAACTTAATATATTTCAAAAAATATTAACAATAAAGCTTTGATGCCCAATTGCATTCTTGAAAAGTTCGCGATCAACAGCAAGGCGAGGCAATGAGCACCATACAATAACGATTCCATGAAAAGCAAAGGAATAGCGAGGTTCCTCACAAAGCGGGCAGTGTTTCGCAGACCGCCCGCCGCGGCCCCCGTGGCGCTGCAATCGCTGAACACGCCACAAAAAAGCTAACAAATTGGACGCCAACCCATGCGAGCTCTAACGAGACCCCATGTTTCAAACATCGTGCCCCAGAACCGTTTCTTATTACAGGGTCAATTCTACAATTAAACACAATGAATCGAAACTGGACTGTAGCGTTTAACCAATCAGAACATCTCATTATCACCTCATCATGCATAGTAAAGACAATCTATTATCTCCTATTGGTTGAAAACAAGAATTGGGCTGTTGTGAAAGTGGAATGGCACCATCTCATGTTGTCAAATGGATCGATATTGCAATCATTCACTAATGACTTTTAATGGTTATTGATCGATAATTACGTTTGGATGTTGTATCTGCTCAGAGTATTATGATAGCGTTGTTTTTTTTGAATGAATCAAGTCTAGTTAAGATGCATAGTTGGGTCGAACACTAAATATAACAACGAAAGAAACCATTTTTCTTCTAAAATATTTTAAAAATAATCTGTACATTATACATATTGAGAACATTTACAATTTGTTAAATAGAATGTACAAAATATATGAAGAATCCGTGTAGGTATTATGGAATATTAACATGTTGAAATCGATTCATAAATTTTAATAATTTTCAAAGCTTTTAACTAAAAATAATCAATAAATTAACTAAAGTCAATCTTATTTCATAGCATTCCGCCCGCGTCCTCGCACGCTTTAAATCTATTGGAAAGATATATTTTATAATTTTTATATTTATTTATATTGTATTAGATTAAAATTTATATTAGATTTTTCCGTAGGAAAAAATCATTTTCCCATGGTAAAAACACACTATGTCCTTCATCGGGTGTTATATCAAACTTCAATAGTAAAAGAGCCTATTCAATACAAACTAATCTTACATTTTATAATATTAGTAGGTATAGATATGATTTAGTTATTTATTATATATATATACTAGCTGGCCAACAGACGTTGTCCTGTCAAATGTCTCAAATGTCAAATGTCTCAAATGTCACGTTGTCTCACGTTGTCTCAAATGTTTTTAAATAAATAATTTAGCTGAAAAACAATATCTATATGACCGTATTGTGAATCTAAACCATTCTCAAGCCCCCTGGAATACACACAAAAAATTTCATCAAAATTGGTCCAGTCGTTTAGGAGGAGTTCAGTCACATACACACGCACACAAGAAATATATATATTAAGATGTACTTTTTAAGACTTCTTCCATTCTGCCATACAAAATAACTATAGATTGGAGGGATTGAAACATAAAAGCGACACACGAAATATTTAATCAATGGCGAGATTAAATTATCGTATAATTGTTGTATAATTAAAACTGTTCGGTATTAAAAGCACGCACCGCAGTGTGCTGCGTCAAATTCCAAAACTTTGCCTACTGCAAACATTCGGCGCAGTCTTAAAAGAAATATTTTTTAAATGTATAATTGGTATCACATCCCTATGTTTTACTTTTTCATAAATTATTCAGTAAAAGCAATATAAATGTTCAAAATTCTAATTAGCTACAACTACAAATAGCTTTTTGTGTGTGCCGAATAAACGTCGCTTCTTTCTTTCTTCATTGTCTTTATTAGCAACTACGTCAATAATAAAATAATCAATGTCAATAATGACAAATAATTAACTATTAATGAGTTGTGTTATATTATTAAACAAAAAGTGCACTATTCATTTACATCGTACCTGATAAATTCATTAGCGATCATACAAACAATCCATCCAAGTCAGACGACTGCTACTTAATTAACGGCTAATTTAATTGCTGTAATACGCGTTGTTGGTTGTTCAAGGCAATGACAGTTACATTACGAAGCTATAGGTCTTACTTAGTAGGTATGTAATGGTATGTAGCGTTCATGAACGCTATATTTATAAAGGTGTTGTGTCGAGTTATTACTACGTTTTATAACTGTTTATCATGTAAATGTTGAAATTGTATAATTTTTAGGGTTCCGTACCTCGACACATGGCGGTCGAATCGCGAAAGCGCAACCCGCCATGTGCCCCGTATGGGCCTAGAGAACTCGCGGGGGTTTTAGTGGGTAGGCGGTCCTCTATGACCGCAGAACCGCACACGGCCGCGCCTTGCCAGCGCGGTGTGTCATGGTGCATAAGGTCGCATTTCCCCCCTCAAAAAAAAATAGGGTTCCTTACCTCCAAAGGTAAAAACGGAACCTTATAGGATCACTTTGTTGTCCGTCCGTCCGTATGTCAAGACCCTTTTTCTCAGAAACGCGTCGAGATATCAAGCTGAAATTAATACACATACTCAGGTCTCCCTATCTCTCAAAGCAGTAAAAAAATCAAATTTCTAATATATTGCATATTTTGACAATTGGAAGGGAATCAAAACCTATAGGGTATTTTCCGTTGACCTAGAATCATGAAATTTGGCAAGAAGCAATCCGAAAACTCCGAAAACCGTAAATTTATAGTTATTCCACAAAAACTAAAAACTTTTTTACAACATTATTGGGAAAAAAAGAAAAATCTTTGAGAATCAATTCTAGAAATGAACGAACAATTTACATGTCAACATATTTGTACGGAACTCTCATTGCGCGAGTCCGACTTGCACTTGACCGGTTTTAATGATATTGTTAAATATGTTAATGAAAAATTTTTTTTTAGGAATGTTATAGAATATATACACCATCACGCTACAACCTATTGGAGTGGAATATCAATAAATGGTGCTAAAAGGGAAACGCAGTCGCGGGTAAAAGATAGTTTTTAAAAAAACTCACACAAATAGTGGCCGTTTTCGAATGGGGGCCAATCGTCCAAGATGTTTTTTTTTATATATAACACTAGCTTTCTGCCCGCGGCTTCGCCCGCGTGGATTTCGGGATTGGGTGTATAGAGGGTTAAGGGTCATAGCTTTTGCCCACGGCTACATATACGCGGAAGTCGGTTTATGGTGCGAAGATTTTATCGCGCTTCCCGTGGGACTATCCGTTTTTCCGAGATAAAAAATGCCGCAAATCTCCTCAAGAATCACTCTATCTATTGATGAAAACCGCATAAAAATCTGTGCAGTAGTTTTTGAGCGAAGCCTTTATTGCGCATCCCGTGGGATCTGTCGATTTTTCCGGGATAAAAAGTAGCCTATGTTACTCGGGGAGAATGTAGCTTTCCAAAGGTGAAAGAATTTTTGAAATCGGTCCAGTAGTTTAAGCGTGAAGAGGTAACAAACAAACAAACAAACACACTTTCGCATTTATAATATTATAGTTGGGATTATGACGTCATAACCAACCCTGCAGCGTTTTTACTGGTTTGAAATATATTTTCATTCCACAACAGTTTCTTTGCTTTCTTTTAAGGAAATCAACTCATTAAAGTACTTCCCCAAAGAGATTAAAAAATAAAGAGTCCCGCATTTAACTTATGGCTGGCAGTACTATAGCTTAGTAGAACACAATAAAAAAGAAATAAAACCTACACGTGACAAATAACAATAATCATTTAATCTGGCCTAAATCGTTTCGAATTGCAAACGAAACAACCAATCTAGTTGTGTATTCACAAGATTGGGGCCACAAATCATAATATTAATGATTTGTTGCCGGCCACCCTTCGCGCGGGTGGCGTCCGCAATTTTGAAATTGCTAATCTGCTAGGTGTAGCTCCACATCGCATATTACTGGATTAATGTGAGAATATTTATCCTTTTTCCTATTATTCAAGGTCCGCAAGAAGACAATAAAATGATACATGCTTCTAGTTATCTAAAATCGATTCATCTCTATCAGGTATCCGTAAGATAAATTATCTAATTTCGTTCGTCTTTTTCTGTCGAGAAAATAGATTTTTTTATATACTCGTATCCACACATCATACATACATTCTCAATACTTTCACATCGCCGTGTAAACTTGTTGGTTTTTAGCTATGCTAATATGAACTTTATTACTCCTCTGCCACAAATGAATAAAGAAAGGATCGCATGCCAACGCCTTGTATCAATATCTATGGTTTTAAAAATCATAGACAATTGCGTTACAGGGGTATCGCTGGAAATAGTAAACATATATACTACATATTATTTTACACACAAATAAATATAAATTATAAATATTTCTTACACTTACACAAAAGCTCTGTAAGGCTCGTGTAGACATACATAATAGGTATTTTACAAAATATTAATATTTTTGATAGAAATATATAATAACAACCATGACTAAGGTACAAATGCTCGCATTCATCACACAAACATCCGCTCTCACCGGGATTCTTATTTACTGGAAACTAATCTGTCTTGTTTTATTTATTAATATGTTATTACTTTTTGCCCTTGACTGTCATTACAGTGACTTAAAAGTCACAGCGAAAATATTTTTTTTTCTCGGTTTAAGTTTCTTTCTTTTCGAAATTTCTTGTTAGTGTCACAGCTGTTACTCCGAGCACGACATAACTCAACGCGTCAGATAATCGTTGATTTGTACACAAATACAATAGGCTTATTATGGAACTCGGCAAATAGTCGAAATTGCGTTTTAATAGAGACGCAATTGCGACTATTTGCCGACTACTTGTTTCATTAGTGCATCAACCATCGTCTGCTTGCTAACATTTTATTTTGTATGAGAAGAAGAAAACGAGCAATAGTGCATGTACAACTGGATTACGACGCGATAACGAATCACAGAAGTTAGGTAAGTACATATAAACAGAAAATACACGCGACACGACGAGAATACCATGCTGCTTATACAGTCACAGAGAAGATTACGAACGCAGTGCATTGACAGACCACAGATAATTAAATCACAGACTTTTTCATATTAAATTTATTTATTATTCACCTCTAATACAAAATGAATGATATTTGCTTTCGCAATGATTTTGTATAACGATAAGGTTTTAATTTAATAACTTATCGTCATACAAATCTTCATCATCATCACAGCTCATATACGTCTCCACCAAGGGGCACGAGCTAATCCTAAACTATGTTAGAGCGATGGCTTTAGTCAACTACGCTTTTTTTTCCCTCAGGAGAGAGAGGATGAGAATCCTCATGAGGAGCACGAAATGTACCCAGGATACCCCCACAACGGCATGTGTCATGGAGGTTGTGTTGGACTCCACACGACCGGAGCGGTTCGATCGCGTGACCAACTAAACTCAGCCTAAGCCTTGACCATAAGGGCCCTATGGCTTGACCCTATATCTGCCTTCACCGTAAGAGAGTCAGATAAATGTATGAAAATCGATTCGAAGACTAGTGCTTCGTAATAATAAAAAAATATATTTAACGTTAAAATGTGTATCCAAAAATGAATCAAGACAACTAAGCTTTTTACCCGTAATAAGTCTATCGTATCGCGATGACCACCGAGGTCATCTACGGGGGCACACTGAAATGCGACCAGACATATAGATAAAGCCGTATATCGCGCTGAAATGTTAAAATATTATTAAAATCTCTTGTATGGTGACAGTTCAGCGTGAAATGCTGCTTTATCATAACGTATTGCAGTATACATTGTTGTTTTAACGATGGATTGTTGTTTTTACGCTTTTTGATCCATAGAACAAGCACTTTACAAATTTATTATTTGTTTCATACTAAAACATTACTTACCACAGTTGTTTTTTATACATATAGAATATATACATATATATATATATATATAAACTTCAGCTATTTTCGTTATAAACAATTATTTCACTGTTTCGAAACTAGTTTAAACTAAATTTATTACTACTATATGCAACTTATGGAGATAGATTTATGACTTTATTTTATTTCAGCTCTGTAAATTTACACAATCACGTTTGCTCTTTACACGTCCGCGTTTATCGGGGCTGGCGTGGGTGTTTAGTTATCACTGTGGAGGGCTCAGCACAGTTAGGGCTCCGGTCCGTGTGCCTTTAAGAAGCCGTAATGTTTTATGACAATTTTATGCGGGAACATGAGCCCATTCTGTTATCTGTTTGTTTATACGGCCAAGGATACAATGGGTATCCATTTAAATACTTAGCGTTTAGTGTAAGACAAGAATACAATGTTGGTTTGCGTTCATTGTATGTAGAGAAGTGGAAAAGCTTTGTAATAATTAATTTATGTAAGGATCCTCAATCTCTCTTCTCTTGAAGGCAAAATAAACGCCATTTGCCCGATATCTATCTAACTCTTGCTTGTATACTATCATTGAACTTATGACGTCACGATTGCAGTCTATATGGTGTGATTTTGGACCGTACGCGATAACACCGCTTACATGTTGCTGTATCTTGAAAAGTACTAATCACAGGTAAATTTTTACTATGTATATTGATAAAAATTATCTGCTAGCCTAATAATCTAAGGCTCCCTAATTTTATTTAGATGCGGCTAAATCATATACTTATTCTACGTCAACTGTCAAATTTAAATCTAACTTTTTTATTTTTAATTAATCATAATCATTTATTCATTCATAAACGTAGGGAAAGAGGTTTATTCATTTCTTATTTATGACGTTCAATAATTAACATATATCAAAGTAAATCGGTAGTATTATGTGTGTATAAAGAACCAATAACAAAATGTAATTGGTACATGCCAACATTTTATTACCAATCAAAATAAAGGCTGTGTGATCTTAAGTTCCCTTTGCTAAAAAAGTAAGTTTATAAGAAGTCACTTTACCGTCTATGGTTAGCGCCTAAGTGTGACAATTTGTTGATTAAGTGATTCTTTGTGATGCTATCGAAAGATACATTTTAATACTACATGGTAAAAGCACCAGCATACAGCACCCCCATTCCTTAAACATGTTTCATTGAACAATATGTTTTAGGTACTATCTATAAATACATGTTCATTATTATACCTTAAATCAAACAGTATAAACTGAAGACCACTACGCCAATACGAATTCGGTCCAAATTGGACGAGAAAAGTCTGTTAAAAGCAAGAATACAATGTCCACCTTATCAGCTCTTACTTCTAAATGCACAGCAAACACCAACCAGAGCGTTGACTATGCTATGGAGTCGTGTTGACATGGCTCGATTCGGACCGCTTTAAAAATATTTCGAGCGCGCGCCGGCGTGCCATTATCCCATTAGGGAAGGGCATTACTCACTCAGAATGTGAGGCTATTAGTCGATGTTTGCCGCACGTACGACCGCGATATAGCCAGTTGGTAAGAATACGAACAAAGAAGAAAAATCTTGAACTTACAGCTGAAAAATACATGTTACCCGTAGTTTTTTAGTCGACCGAGTGTCTTGGGAAACTTGTGTACCTACACAGTTCACTGACGCTGAAATTTTGGTATTCAGTGTTAGTCAAAGTTATGCCAGCCACTTTGCAGACAGCAAATATAAGAAAATAAAATAGTTTGCGGAGAAGACTACAATCACCGATTAGGTAATATTACACCGTAACTTTTTAAGAGACCTCAAAATTATGTTGACATGTAACGAATTTATCGATATTATTTATATAATTTATAGTATGTATTTTTAAGAACGTAATTAAGGTTTCAAATAACATATTTCATCCGCTAGTCAATTTTTTTCAAGTTCAAAGCCAAATTTCATTTTTGTCGTCCGTAACATAAACAAATTTTATGTCATACCCAAATCTTCAAACTGTTTATAATCTATAGAACTAGACGTCGCTTGCTTGCCGCGGGGGGGCAAGCACCCCGCGGTGGGGTGGTCCATCCCGGCTGTTTTGACAAAAATTTGGTCTGTCGAAAATTGGTGAAAATAGTCTTTTTTTTTTGTCAAAAAGTAGTAACTTGCGTACAAAATTGCCTACTTTTGAAAATACAACTATGGAAGTCATGGCGTTTGTGGTCGCATGTGTGCCGCTAGGTGCACGCACCTCGCGTTGGTGTGGTCTATCCCACTACTGAAAAAAAAGAATTGGCGGTCGGTCGAAAATTGGGGAAAAAGTGTCTTCAGTTATGTTACAGGAAACTACAAAACTGTGTACGGTCGTAAATACACTAAGAAGCTCACAGTGTGCGTGGTCGCCTAAGTGCCGCGAGGTGCGCGCACCTCGCGGTGGTGTGGTCTATACCACTACTGAAAAAAAAAATTGGCTGTCTGTCGAAAATTGGTAAAAAATTGTCTCCATTTAAGTCAAAACAAACTGAAAAAGCGTGTGCAGTTTAAAATACACTAAGAAGCTCACGTCGATGTGAGTGCCGCGAGGTGCGCGCACCTCGCGGTGGTGCGGTCTATCCCACTGCTGAAAAAAAAAATTGACGGCCGGTCGAAAATGGGTAAAAAATTGTTTCCGTTTATGTCACAAGAATCTAAAAACCGTGTGCAGTTGTAAACACACTAAGAAGATCACGGCGACTGTAGCCGCTTGAGTGCCGCGAGGTGCACGCACCTCGCGGTGAGGTGGTCTGCCCTGCCTTGAAAAAAAATTGGCAGTCGGTCAATAATAAAAAGTAAAAAATTGTCTCCAGTTATGTCGCAAAAAACTAAAAAACTCTGTGCAGATGTAAACACACTAAGAAGCTCACGGCAACTGTAGCCGCTTGAGTGCCGCGAGGTGCGCGCACCTCGCGGTGGTGTGGTCTATCCCACTACTGAAAAAAAAAATTGGCGGTCGGTCCGAAAATTGGTAAAAAATTGTCCCCATTTGTGTCAGAAGAAAATAAAACAGTTTGTGCGGTTGTAAGTACACTAAGAAGCTCACGGTGAGTGTGGTCGTTTGAGTGCCGCGAGGTGCGCGCACCTCGCGGTGGTGTGGTCTATCCCACTACTGAAAAAAAAAAATTGGCGGTCGGTCGAAAATTGGTAAAAAATTGTTTTCATTTAAGTCAAAACAAACTAAAAAACTCTGTGCAGTTGTAAGTACACTAAGAAGCTAACGGTGAGCATGGTCGCCTGAGTGGCGCGAGGTGCGCGCACCTCGCGTTGGTGTGGTCTATCCAACTTCTTTTAAAAAAATTGGCGGTCGGTCAAAACTGGAAAAAGTTGTCTCCATTTGTGTCAAAAGAAACTACAAAACCGTGTACGGTTGCAAGAACACTAAGAAGCTCACGGCGAGTGTGGTCGCGTGAGTGCCGCGAGGTGCGCGCACCTCGCGGTGGTGTGGTCTATCCCACTACTGATAAAAAAAATTGGCGGTCGGTTGAAAATTGGTAAAAAATTGTCGCCATTTGTGTCAGAAGAAACTAAAAAAGTTGAGCGGTTGTGAATACAATAAAAATCTCACGGCGAGTGTGGTCGCGTGAGTGCCGCGAGGTGCACGCACCTCGCGGTGGTGTGGTTTGCCCTACATGGCTGTCAGTTAAGAATTGGGGAAAAATTGTCTATATTTATGTTGCAAGAAACTAAAAAAACTGTGTGAGGTTGTAAACACACTAAGAAGCTCACGGCGAGCGTGGGCGCGTGAATGCCGCGAGTTGCATGCACCTCGCGGTAGTGTGGTCTATCCCACTACTGATAAAAAAAATTGGCGGTCGGTCGAAATTGGTAAAAAGTTGTCTTCATTTGTGTCACAAAAATAAAAAAGTTTGAGGGTGTAAATACTTTGAGAAACTCACGGCGCTGTTGGTCGCGTAAGTGCGGCGGTGGCGTTGTTACTATTGAGATATTTTAAAATAAAATCTTGTACAGTTGCAAAGCGGCACAAAAGCATATCGAGGTAAGAAAAAAAAAAGTTGTCATTTTACTATAACACACATTTGGGTCCGTTCTACTCTTAAAGTGCTTTCATTTGATACCCATATAGTGAAAATCGCAAAAAAAATTTAAGTCGCCATGTTGGATCGGCGGCCATATTGAAATTTACGAAACGTCACTTATAGCGTCGTGTTCTACTCGTCAAGGCCTTTCATTTGATACACATTAAGCTTGGGTTGGAAAACAAAAGCGGTCCGCCTTTTGAAAGCGGCGTCCATTTTGAATTTTCATTAATGTCTCTAACGTGGCTGTATTAGACGTGTAGAACCCTTTCATTTGATACCCATATTGTAGGGATTACAATACAAATGATACTTGCCGTTTTGGACCGGCGGCCATATTGGTTTTTTAACGTTGCCACCAATTGGCTTCGATAGTGTTGAAAAAATCATTTCATTCGATACCCATATCACCGTATCGGGATTGAAAACCGCGATAATATAACAAAAAAAAAAAAAATATTAACCATTACAAAAGGGCCGCCATTGGCGGTCGGTCGAATATTGATGAAAAATTGTCTCCATTTGTGTCAAAAGAAACTACAAAACCGTGTACGGTTGCAAAAACTCTAAGAAGCTCACGGTGAGTCTGGTCGCTTCAGTGCCGCGAGGTGCGCGCACCTCGCGGTGGTGTGGTCTATCCCACTACTGAAAAAAAAAAATGGCGAAATATTGTCTCCATTTAAGTCAAAACAAACTGAAAAAGCGTGTGCAGTTTAAAATACACTAAGAAGCTCACGTCGATTGTAGTCGCGTGAGTGCCGCGAGGTGCGCGCACCTCGCGGTGGTGTGGTCTATCCCACTGCTGAAAAATAAAAATTGGCGGTCGGTTGAAAGTTGGTTTAAAATTGTATCCATGTATGTCATATGAAACTGAAAAAACTGCGTGCGGTTGTAAGCACACTAAAAAGTTAACGGCGAGTGTGGTCGCATGAGTGCCGCGAGGTGCACGCACCTCGCGGTGGCACTGCTCACTATTGCGATTTTCAAATAAAAATCTGTACAGTTGCAAAGCGGCACAAAAGCATATCGAGGTAGATAAAAAAAAAAAAAAAAGTTGTCAGTTTACTATGACTCACATTTGGTTCCGTTCTACTCTTAAAATCCTTTCATTTGATACCCATATAGTGAAAATCGCAAAAAAATGTCAGTCGCCATGTTGGATCGGCGGCCATATTGAAATTTTAGAAACGTCACTAATGGCGTCGTATTCTACTCGTCAAGACCTTTCATTTGATACCCATGAAGCACGGGTTGGAAAACAAAAGCGGTCCGCCATTTTGAGAACGGCGGCCATTTTGAATTTTCATCAACGTCTCTAACATGGCTGTATTAGACTTGCAAAACCCTTTCATTTGATACCCATATTGTAGGGATTACAATACAAATGATACTTGGCCTTTTTGGACCGGCGGCCATATTGGTTTTTTAACATTGTCACTAATAGGCATCGATAGTGCTATTAAAATCCTTTCATTCGATACCCATATAACCGTATCGGGATTGAAAACCGAGAGAATATAGCAGAAAGAGAATATTTACCATTACAAAATGGCCGCCAGCGCCGCCGCCATCTTGCAAGTGTCAAATGTCAATTTTTTCCAGTGTAGTAGACTAAACCGCTCACCGATTGGCGGTGACTGCAGGCGCGCAACTGTCATCGGTTCGCGTCAAAAAATTCGCAAAGTCGCCGAAACCGAAATCTGCCACAGCGCCCAGTGTTGCCATATATCTGGACCAAAATGGTGGTAAAAGTGATCAGCGAGGCCCGGTCGACCCGGCCATGTAAAAAAACTCGAAAACACGCGATTTACGTTCTCCCCAAAATCGGGAAAATACCCCAAAATCGGGGTAAATTACCCCACCGTTCGATGCGGCTCACCGAGCACTACAAAAGGTCACCCGGGGTGTCAGTCGAAAAACGCCGGAACCGCGCGAAAACGCGATTTCATTTTTTCCAAATTACAACTTTTTACAAAATGGCCGCCGGCGCCGCCGCCATCTTGAAATGTCCTAGTTTCGGATTTTTCCCAATATCTGCACCGTATACGGGGTGGGATGACATTTGTCCCGCGACTCCAGCTCACCCCGATCTGGGAGATCAATTCGGGTCAAAGTCGGTCTGCGAAAAGTTTCCAACCTCCGTGGAGGCCAGTGTTGCCAGTGTAGAAAAATGAAAATACCAGAAAGTCATAGAGGCCCCGCCGGCCTATAGGCCCATGGTACGGAAAAAATCCAAAAGTCGTTATTTCGATTTTCGCCTTTCGGGGCCCCTAGGGGAAAAACTACCAAAAACGGTAGAAATTTTCTCCCACCTGGCAACACTGCTCGCCGAGCTCCACCCCCGCCCGGAACATTTTACCCCGGTCGGAGGCCGCCATCTTGGCGGAAATCCGGTCCGAAAATCGCGTCAAAATCGGCGATCCAAGATGGCCGCCGGCGCCGCCGCCATATTGTTTTTCGCCGCGCGCCGCAAATTTCTCAAATCTCAAGGACAGTCCTAAATAGAATAAAAAAGAAAATCCCGGAAAAAAACAAACGCCGCGCCCGTCGACGGTCGCAAACACGGGTCGAAACGGGTTTTTCAGTCCAAGATGGCGGCGGCGCCATTTTGTTTTTTCTCAGTTTGACAGCCGCATTGCATGCCAGTCACAGCGAGGAACACCCCTACCAAACGCCGTTAAAACAAAGGCGATTTGGAAAAGTTGACATTTCGCGCGGGCCGCCATGTTGGTTTGGCAAAAATCCCTTTATCCCATTCTGTGAACTAAAAAATCTAAAAATTCCACCCTAACATCAAAACAAAACACTCAAAACACCCTCTAAAACCCTAAAAACACCCCTGATCAGTCAGTCAGTCAGTGAGTCAGTGAGTGGTAATCGAGCTTTATATATAATAGACTAGACGTCGCTTGCTTGCCGCGGGGTGCAAGCACCCCGCGGTGGGGTGGTCCATCCTGATTGTGTTTCAAAAAAGGGTGGTCTGTCGAAAATTGGTGAAAAAAGTCTTCTCTTTTGTCAAAAAGAAGTAACTTGTATACAAAATTGTCTACGTTTGAAAATACACTAAAGGAGTTATGGATTTTGTGGTCGCGTGTGTGCCGCGAGGTGCACGCACCTCGCGGTGGAGTGATCTATCCCACCTCTGAAAAAAAAAAATTGGCGATCGGTCGAAAATTGGTGAAAAATTGTCTCCATTTAAGTCAAAACAAACTGAAAAAGCGTGTGCAGTTTAAAATACACTAAGAAGCTCACGGTGAGTCTGGTCGCTTGAGTGCCGCGAGGTGCGCGCACCTCGCGGTGGTGTGGTCTATCCCATTACTGAAAAAAAATTTGGCCGTCGGGAAAAATTGGTGAAAAATTGTCTCCATTTAAGTCAAAACAAACTGAAAAAGCGTGTGCAGTTTAAAATACACTAAGAAGCTCACGTCGATTGTAGTCGCGTGAGTGCCGCGAGGTGCGCGCAACCTCGCGGTGGTGTGGTCTAACCCACTACTGAAAAAAAAAAATGGCGGTCGGTCGAAAATTGGTGAAAAATTGTCTCAATTTAAGTCAAAACAAACTGAAACACCGCGTGCAGTTGTAAACACACTGAAAAACTCATGGCGCTGGTAGTTGCGTGAGTGCCGCGAGGTGCGCGCACCTTCGCGGTGGTGTGGTCTATCCCACTGCTGAAAAATAAAAATTGGCGGTCGGTTGAAAATTGGTGAAAAATTGTCTTCCTTTAAGTCAAAACAAACTGGAAAACCGCGTGCAATTGTAAACACACTGAAAAACTCGCGGCGCTGGTGGTCGCGTGAGTGCCGCGAGGTGCACGCACCTCGCGGTGGCGCTGCTCGCTATTGCGTTTTTGAAATAAAATTTTGTACTCTTGCAAAGCGGCGCAAAAGCATATAGCATATAAGTAAAAAAAAAAAAGAAATTGTCATTTTACTATAAATCACATTTGGATCCGTTCTACTCTTAAAACCCTTTCATTTGATACCCATATAGTGAAAAGCGCAAAAAAATGTCAGTCGCCATGTTGGATCGGCGGCCATGTTGAAATTTTCGAAATGTCACTCACGGTGTTGTGTTCTACTCGTCAAGACCTTTCATTTGATACCCATGAAGCATGGGTTGGAAAACAAAAGCGGTCCGCCATTTTGAGAGCGGCGGCCATTTTGAATTTTTTTCAATGTCTCTAACGTGGCTGTATTAGACACTCAAAACCTTTCATTTGATACCCATGAAGCCTGGGTTGGAAAAAAAAAGCGGTCCGCCATTTTGAGAGCGGCGGCCATTTTGATTTTTTTTTTAATATCTCTTACGTGGCTGTATTAGACACTTAAAACCCTTTCATTTGATACCCATATTGTAGGGATTACAATACAAATGATACTCGGCCTTTTTGGACCGGCGGCCATATTGGTTTTTTTTAATGTTGCTACTAATAGGCTTCGATAGCGCTGAAAAAATCCTTTCGTTCGATACCCATATCACCGTATCGGGATTGAAAACCGCGAGAATATAGCAAAAACAGGATATTAACCATTACGAAATGGCCGCCAGCGCCGCCGCCATCTTGAAAATGTCAAATGTCAAAAAATTTGTACGGTTAAAAATACACTGAGAAGCACACGGTGTTTTTGGTGATTTTTCAAATAAAATCTTGTACAGTTGCGAAGCAGTACAAAAGCATATCGAGGTAAGTACAAAAAAAAACGTTGTCATTTTACTATAAATCACATTTGGGTCCGTTCTACTCTTAAAGTCGTATCATTTGATACCCATATAGCGAAAAGCGCAAAAAAATGTCAGTCGCCATGTTGATCGGCGGCCACATGAAATTTTCGAAACGCCACTCATGGTGTTGTGTTCTACTCGTCAAGACCTTTCATTTGATACCCATGAAGCCTGGGTTGGAAATCAAAAGCGGTCCGCCATTTTGAGAACAGCGGCCATTTTGAATTTTTTTTTCATTGTCTCAATCAATGTCAATTGGGTAAAACTTGTCTTCACTTATTTCACATGAAACTACAAAACCGTATACGGTTGCAAAAACACTAAGAAGCTCACGGTGAGTCTGGTCGCTTGAGTGCCGCGAGGTGCGCGCACCTCGCGGTGGTGTGGTTTATCCCACTACTGAAAAAAAAAAAATTGGCGGTCGGTCGAAAATTGGTGAAAATTTGTCTCCATTTAAGTCAAAACAAACTAAAAAAGCGTGTGCAGTTGTAAACACAATGAAAATCTCATGGTGCTGGTGGTCGCGTGAGTGGCGTTGCTCACAATGCGTTTTTCAAATCAAATCTTGTACAGTTGCGAACCGGTGCAAAAGCATATCGAGGTAAGTAAAAAAAAAAAAAAGAAATTGTCATTTTACTATACCGCACATTTGGTTCCGTTCTACTCTTAAAATCCTTTCATTTGATACCCATATAGTGAAAATCGCAAAAAAATGTCAGTCGCCATGTTGGATGGGCGGCCATATTGAAATTTTCGAAACGTCACTTATGGCGTCGTGTTCTACTCGTCAAGGCCTTTCATTTGATACCCATGAAGCATGGGTTGGAAAACAAAAGCGGTCCGCCATTTTGAGAACGGCGGCCATTTTGAATTTTTTTCAATGTCTCTACCGCGGCTGTATTAGACTTGCAAAACCCTTTCATTTGATACCCATATTGTAGGGATTACTGTACAAATGTTATTTGGCGTTTTTGGACCGGCGGCCATATTGGTTTTTTAACGTTGCCACTAATAGGCTTCGATAGCGCTGAAAAAATCTATTCATTCGATACCCATATCACCGTGTCGGGATTGAAAACGCCGATAAATATAACAAAAAAAAATAATAACCATTACAAAATGGCCGCCATATTGAAATTTTCTAAATGTCACTTATAGAGTTGTGTTCTACTCGTCAAGGCCTTTCATTCGATACCCATGAAGCATGGGTTGGAAAACAAAAGCGGTCCGCCATTTTGAGAGCAGCGGCCATTTTGATTTTTCCATTGTCTCTAACGTGGCTGTATTAGACACTCAAATCCCTTTCATTTGATACCCATGAAGCATGGGTTGGAAAACAAAAGCGGTTCGCCATTTCGAGAGCGGCGGCCATTTTGATTTTTTTTCATTGTCTCTAACGCGGCTGTATTAGACTTGCAAAACCCTTTCATTTGATACCCATATTGTAGGGATTACAATACAAATGATACTTGGCCGTTTTGGACCGGCGGCCATATTGGTTTCTTAAACGTTAACACTAATAGGCTTCGATAGCGCTGAAAAAATCCTTTTATTCGATACCCATATCACCGTATCGGGATTGAAAACCGCGAGAATACAGCAAAAAGAGTATATTAACCATTACAAAATGGCCGCCAGCGCCGCCGCCATCTTGAAATGTTAGAGTTTCGGATTTTTCCCAATATCTGCACCGTATACGGGGTGGGATGACGTTTGTCCCGCGACTCTAGCGCACCCCGATCTGGGAGATCAATTCGGGTCAAATTCGGTCTGCGAAAAGTTTCCAACCTCCGTGGAGGCCAGTGTTGCCAGTGTAGAAAAATGAAAATACCAGAAAGTCATAGAGGCCCCGTTGGCCTATAGGCACGTGGTGTTGAAAAATTCCAAAAGTCGTTATTTCGATTTTCGCCTTTCTGGGCCCCTAGGGGGAAAACTACCAAAAACGGTAGAAATTTTCTCCCACCTGGCAACACTGCTCACTAAGCTTCACCCCCGCCCGGAACATTTCACCCCGGTCGGAGGCCGCCATCTTGGCGAAAATCCGGTCCGAAAATCGCGTCAAAATTGGCGATCCAAGATGGCCGCCGGCGCCGCCGCCATGTTGTTTTTCGCCGCGCGCCGCAAATTTCCCAAAAGTCGAGGACAGTCCCGACCGCAGGAAAAAAGAAAATTCCGGAAAAAAGCAAACGCCGCACCGGTCGACGGTCGCAAACACGGGTCGAAACGGGTTTTCCAGTTCAAGATGGCGGCGGCGCCATTTTGTTTTTTTGCAGTTTGACAGTGGCACCGCATCCCCGCTATAGCAGTGAACAACCCCACCAAACGCCGTTAAAAACGGAGGCGATTTGAAAAAGTTGACATTTCGCGCGGGCCGCCATGTTGGTTTGGCAAAAATCCCTTTATCCCATTCTATGAACTAAAAAATCTAAAAAATTCCACCCCAACATCAAAACACTCAAAACACCCTCTAAACACCCTAAAAACAACCCTGATCAGTCAGTGAGTCAGTGAGTGAGTGGTAATCGAGCTTTATATATATAGGAGATAGATAGACTATGAAAAATCGTGTGCAGTTTAAAATACACTAAGAAGCTGGCGTCGATTGTAGTCGCGTGAGTGCCGCGAGGTGCGCGCACCTCGCGGTGGTGTGGTCTATCCCACTACTGAAAAATAAAAATTGGCGGTTGGTCGATAATTGGTGAAAAATTGTCTCCATTTAAGTCAAAACAAACTAAAAAAGCATGTGCAGTTTAAAATACACTAAGAAGGTGACGTCGATTGTAGTCGCGTGAGTGCCGCGAGGTGCGCGCACCTCGCGGTGGTGTGGTCTATCCCGCTACTGAAAAAAAATTTGGCCGTCGGGCAATAATTGGGGAAAATTTGACTCCATTTAAGTCAAAACAAACTGAAAAACCGCGTGCAGTTGTAAATACACAGAGAAACTCACGGCGCTGGTGGTCGCGTGAGTGCCGCGAGGTGCACGCACCTCGCGGTGGCGCTGCTCGCTATTGCGTTTTTCAAATAAAATTTTGTACAGTTGCGAAGCGGTACAAAAGCATATCGAGGTAAGTAAAAAAAGAAAAAAAAAAGAAATTGTCATTTTACTATAAATCACATTTGGATCCGTTCTACTCTTAAAATCCTTTCATTTGATACCCATATAGTGAAAATCGCAAAAAAATTTCAGTCGCCATGTTGGATCGGCGGCCATATTGAAATTTTCGGAACGTCACTTATGGCGTCGTGTTCTACTCGTCAAGACCTTTCATTTAATACCCATAAAGCTTGGGTTGGAAAATAAAAGCGGTCCGCCATTTTGAGAACGGCGGCCATTTTGAATTTTTTTCAATGTCTGTAACGTGGCTGTATTAGACTTGCAAAATTCTTTCATTTGATACCCATGAAGCATGGGTTGGAAAACAAAAGCGGTGCGCCATTTTGAGAAAGGCGGCCATGTTGAATTTTCATCAACGTCTCTAACGTGGCTGTATTAGACTTGCAAAACCCTTTCATTTGATACCCATATTGTAGGGATTACAATACAATGATACTTGGCCATTTTGGACCGGCGGCCAAATTGGTTTTTTTACGTTGCCAGTAATAGGCTTCGATAGCACTGAAAAAATACGTAGACATCGCTTGCTTGCCGCGGGCTGCAAGCACCCCGCGGTGGAGTGGTCTATCCTACTTCTGTTAAAAAAATTGCCGGTCGGTCGAAAATTGGTAAAAATTGTCTCCATTTGTGTCACAAGAAAATACAAAACCGTGTACGGTTGCAAAAACACTAAGAAACTCACGGTGAGTCTGGTCGCTTGAGTGCCGCGAGGTGCGCGCACCTCGCGGTGGTGTGATCTATCCCACTACTGAAAAAAAAATTGGCGGTCGGTCGAAAACTGGTAAAAATTGTCTCCATTTGTGTCAAAAGAAACTACAAAACCGTGTACGGTTGCAAAAACACTAAGAAGCTCACGGTGAGTCTGGTCGCTTGAGTGCCGCGAGGTGCGCGCACCTCGCGGTGGTGTGGTCTATCCCACTACTGAAAAAAAATTTGGGTGTCGGGCAAAAATTTGTGAAAATTTGTCTCCATTTAAGTCAAAACAAACTGAAAAACCGCGTGCAGTTGTAAACACACTGAAAAACTCATGGCGTTGGTGGTCGCGCGAGTGCCGCGAGGTGCACGCACCTCGCGGTGGCGCAGCTCACTATTGCGATTTTCAAATAAAATCTTGTACAGTTGCGAAGCGGTGCAAAAGCATATCGAGGCAAGTAAAAAAAAAAAGAAATTGTAATTTTACTATAAATCACATTTGGTTCCGTTCTACTCTTAAAATGCTTTCATTTGATACCCATATAGTGAAAAGCGCAAAAAAATGTCAGTCGCCATGTTGGATCGGCGGCCATATTAAAATTTTAGAAACGTCACTAATGGCGGCGTGTTCTACTCCTCAAGGCCTTTCATTTGATACCCATTAAGCCTGGGTTGGAAAACAAAAGCGGTCCGCCATTTTGAGAGCGGCGGCCATTTTGAATTTTTTTCAATGTCTCTAACGCGGCTGTATTATACTTGCAAAACCCTTTCATTTGATACCCATATTGTAGGGATTACAATACAAATGATACTTGGACTTTTTGGACCGGCGGCCATATTGGTTTTTTTACGTTGCCACTAATAGGCTTCGATAGCGCTAAGAAAATGCTGCGAGGTGCACGCACCTCGCGGTGACGTTGCTCGCAATGCGTTTTTCAAATAAAATCTTGTATGTACAGTTGCAAAGCGGTACAAAAAAATTTTGAGGTAAGTAAAAAAAAAAAAAGTTGTCAGTTTACTATAACTCACATTTGGTTCCGTTCTACTCTTAAAATCCTTTCATTTGATACCCATATAGTGAAAATCGCAAAAAATTGTCAGTCGCCATGTTGGATCGGCGGCCATATTGACATTTTGGAAACGTCATTAATGGCGTCGTGTTCTACTCGTCAAGACCTTTCATTTGATACCCATGAAGCCTGGGTTGGAAAACGAAAGCGGTCCGCCATATTGAGAGCGGCGGCCATTTTGAATTTTGTTTCATTGTCTCTAACGTGGCTGTATTAGACACCTAAAACCCTTTCATTTGATACCCATGAAGCCTGGGTTGGAAAACAAAAGCGGTCCGCCATTTTGAGAACGGCGGCCATTTTGAATTTTCATCAACGTCTCTAACGTAACTGTATTAAACTTGCAAAACCCTTTCATTTGATACCCATATTGTAGGGATTACAATACAAATGTTACTTGACGTTTTTGGACCGGCGGCCATATTGGTTTTTTAACGTTGCCACCATTTAGTTTCGATAGCGCTGAAAAAGTCATTTCATTCGATACCCATATCACCGTATCGGGATTGAAAACCGAGAGAATATAGCAAAAAGAGAATATTTACCATTACAAAATGGCCGCCAGCGCCGGCGCCATCTTGAAAATGTCAAACGTCAAATTTTTTCAGTCTAGTAGACTAAACCGCTCACCGATTGGCGGCAACTGCAGGCGCGCAACTGTCATCGGCTTGCGTCAAAAAATTCTCAAAGTCGCCGAAACCGAAATCTGCCACAGCGCCCAGTGTTGCCATATATCTGGCCCAAAATGGTGGTAAAAATGATCAGCGAGGCCCGATCGAGCCGGCCATGTGAAAAAAAATCGAAAAACACGCGATTTACGTTCTCCACAAAATCGGGGAAAATACCCCAAAATCGGGGTAAATTACCCCACCGATCAATTTTCCCCACCGAGCACTACAAAAGGTCACCCGGGGTTGTCAGTCGAAAAACGCCGGCAACCCCGCGAAAACCGCGATTTAATTTTTTCGAATTTGCAACTTTTTACAAAATGGCCGCCGGCGGCGCCGCCATCTTGAAATGTGGGAGTTTCGGATTTTTCCCAATATCTGCACCGTATACGGGGTGGGATGACGTTTGTCCCGCGTCTCCAGCTCACCCCGGTCTGGGAGATCAATTCGGGTCAAATTCGGTCTGCGAAAAGTTTCCAACCTCCGTGGAGGCCAGTGTTGCCAGTGTAGAAAAATGAAAATACCAGAAAGTCATAGAGGCCCGCCGGCCTATAGGCCCATGGTATGGAAAAAAATCAAAAGTCGTTATTTCGATTTTCGCCTTTCTGGGCCCCTAGGGGGAAAACTACCAAAAACGGTAGAAATTTTCTCCCACCTTGCAACACTGCTCGCCGAGCTCCACCCCCGCCCGGAACATTTCACCCCGGTCGGAGGCCGCCATCTTGGCGAAAATCCGGTCCGAAAATCGCGTCAAAATTGGCGATCCAAAATGGCCGCCGACGCCGCCGCCATATTGTCTATTGCAGCGCGCCGCAAATTTCCCGAAAGTCCAGGACAGTCCCGACCACACGAAAAAAGAAAATCCCGGAAAAAAGCAAGCGCCGCGCCGGTCGACGGTCGCAAACACGGGTCGAAACGGGTTTTTCAGTCCAAGATGGCGGCGGCGCCATTTTGTTTTTTCGCAGTTTGACAGCGGCGCCGCATCCCCGTCACAGCGAGGAACACCCCCACCAAACGCCATTAAAAACAGAGGCGATTTGGAAAAGTTGACATTTCGCGCGGGCCGCCATGTTGAATTGGCAAAAATCCCTTTATCCCATTCTGTGAACTAAAAAATCTAAAAAATTCCACCTAAACATCAAAACACTCAAAACACCCTCTAAACACCTCAAAAACACCCCTGATCAGTGAGTCAGTCAGTCAGTGAGTGAGTGGTAATCGAGTTTTATATATATAGGAGATATATAGAATTTTATACACGCTGTCTATTATCTACGAAATGTGGCTTAATTGGAATATATCTATCCAGGCCAGTAAAGCATCTCAAAAATAAAATGGAATATATCTTCGGCTGAAGGCCTTTGCAGCCATGACCGGTAAAATAAATAAATGACAAAAATTGGGATATATCTCAATGAGTGCTTTAATTGTTTCAAATATGCGACGTGTAAAACTCAGTTATGAGCTAGTTTAGGACCTTAATCATAAACAAAGGAGGATAAATCTCAACGAACCGAAAAAGTACTATTAAATGTACCTCATAAAACCAGCAATAAATGTAATATTTTGGTAACATAGCGTCATACGTTTCCAACTAAAGCATTTGTAAAACAAAAACACTGTATAGGTGGTTTGTGGGTGGGCGCGTCTGCCGGCATTTATTAGTCGCCCGGCCATTAGTGTCGATTCAAAAACTGTATCAAGTTTCAAGGCAGTTCGGATAATAGGGAAAGCCGTGGATTGACAGTTCAGAAGCCATTTAGTGTATTGTTTTACGTACAATACCAGTTATAATAAAATTGACAGTACATCGAGACTTATAAGATCATTAAGGTATTTAAATATTTGTATTGTAAGTAATATTCGGTATACACTTCATATCTTTATTTCTATTCGGTTATATGTGATATTTCGTTTATTACACTGTGTTCAAAAATTGATTTAAAACAATTGACAATCTGTTTGTTACACCTAATCCTGCATTAAATTAGATAATTGATTTAGTAAATACAACATTGTTCTAAAAATGATTAAGCTTTTACTCGTTTTAAGCTGTGCGGCAAAGGCGAGACGTTAGTGACCTATTTTTCATACATATAATTTGTATTCTTTATAGTAATCGCGTACATTGCTAGAAACGTATGGCAGCATCGAGTTCTCAGGCGTATGCGAGTGAAATAATAGGATTACACTATTTCCATGTTAATTCTGATTTTTTTAAAATGTCGTCTTCGGTAATGCCAACATAACAAGAAATATGCCCATAGTCTGTTCGACATAACGATATTTTACTATACATGCATCTGAATTACTGAGCGCCATTTAAAATCGGTCCCTGATTTCGCTATTATCATAAGACTAAACTAAATTACACCAATTCTCCTAATTTGAACAGTACAATATTTACCACTGGTTAATATACAACATCATTGCACCACACAGAAAAAAGTGCAAACCGGTGAATAACAGACAGTTTTTTACGGCTATAATTATTACCATCTCTTTGTAGCGAAAAAGTCAAATGAAAAACAACAATTATACCTACCTAATCTAACATTTCCTATTAATAACTTGTTAATCTAGTAAATGTAGCTAAGTGTGCCAATGAAAACTTGATACGTGCTATTATATATGCCATGCCAATTCCCAAGAAAGTATGTAATGAAGACTGGATGTAAGTACTTGTAACCTTATGTATAAGGAATAATCATCAAATAATGTTAATTCAACTAGACAATTATGCCTCTCGCCTTCAATGCTCGATGTACCGTATACCTCACTAGATACCTAAAACTGCCAAAGTTGCAGTATGTTTAGTTAGCAACCTGCATTATGTTTAGTTAGATCTTAATTATTATAAAACGATTATAATTTACGCGGTAGAACAGTGGACATCATGTCAAGGCATACACTAACCGATATGTAAAGCCAGTAAATAATAGCTGCAATCAGTTGTCGAGTGTAAATGTAAAGCGTAATCTGACTCTACACTACGACTGACAATCCACTACACTATAAGTTATTTATTATCATATATAAGTAATCAAAAACTACATATTTTGTATAATATATAAATCTACTTTTAATAACAAACCTTTTCAATTATTATGATGACATAGGTACTACATTACCTGTTGCAGTTCTGGGGCTTAGGTAATCAAGTTTATACTTTTTTTAGTTTGTTTTTTATCAAACAATAATATTATGTTGGTTAAAGATCACTATTGGAAAGAACCACCCGGCGGTCTCCCACTGAGCCGCGGTCGTCAAAGCGGAAACTATATAGGTATTTGACGGGATATTTTGGGGCTATCGCTATGACTTACTGAGTGCACCAGCTCCGCCACACCAGCAATCCCTTTGTCCCACGATCGATACGCACCGGCCGACCCTCAACACCGTAAAAGCAAATTACTTTTAATCACCACTCAGCACAAAAACGAAAACGGGCGACCCGTTTCACAACAGTATTTAGCATTGAGGTTCACACACGTACAGTACAACACACCGTCTATAATCAATCCACTGGCTGCAGTCATTCAATCCTTGGTTCAGTGTAATATAAACAAATAACATTGGAGATTTCACTTCGGGAAATTGATACAACGCACGTCACGTCAGCGCCGGCTAGAGTCGGCGGGCGACCGCGGAACTCGCTTCGACGCTACGTGTCGCTGATGTTCGGTAGGAGCGAGCGAGACAATAATATTCCGCAATGTATATAAAGAAAAGAGAGATCCATTTTACTAAGCGGGACTTAGCGGGAGACAAAAAATTGAGAAGGGCTCGCTCGAAGGGAACAAACAGGCGGCGTCGCCTTCGCCACAGATATCAGATTAATTCACAAGCCGAATAGATAATGATTACAGCGTTTATGCCGGTATCGCCGCGCTAGCTCATTCATTAAAATAATAATTAGTCAAGCGAGTCGCGGCCGAGGTCGTTGCCATTGCGACTTACCACGCGGTTGCGGTGTTCCGGAATTTGGACCATTGGATTATTAATTGTCCATTCATTGATCGAGATATTTGCTGATAACATCCGACTGTAAATTATATTAAATTATTATATTTAAATGAGCACAAGCTGATAATCTGGTGAAGGTCGTGTTATGCCGCTGAGTGCGACAAGTGCAGGACGACCAATAGGTTTTGTATATATACCTACTTGTTTATTAGCGGAGGTCGAAAGGAACACACAATATTTAATGAAAATACGTATTTCTTTTTTTATTAAATGATTAATATCAAGATAAACGCCAACACTACTCATTAAACTTAACAAAAAATAAACTTATTATTACTACATATAATATAACGAGTGGTAAACACCGGTCATCAGTAGCGGTACGATCTCAACACTTCTAATCGCAATAAATCGAATAAATTTGAACCGGGAGAATGTATTTTTGGCGGAGCATCAGTTTCTTATGTCTAATATGATTAAAACTTTTTTCGAGGACCTTGCGAGGACCTTATAATCCAATAGGCAGATTATGTAACAGAGTTGCTATCAGCCTAATGAAGTAAAGCTTATTCGATGTATTGCATGTAAGGTTGTCATTCGTCGGGGTATTCCTGGATTTATCCTAGTTTAGGGGATATCCGGAGGTTTTATGTGTAGTCCGACGCTTACAATTTAAAATGTATCAGTTGATATGATGTTTCTTCGCTCTCTACCCCGCGACTCCGGAGACGAGCAACGGAACGGACTCACGTAGTAGAAGGATATCACTAAGTATAGATAGACATGTGCTAAAGACTAAAGAATTTACATTAAAATATGCATATTGAAACCTGTTAATTTCATAAAATCAATATTTTGTTAAATAATCCGCAATCTTGTTTTTTTAAGCTTGCTGTCTTATTTGGTCAATATTAATGATAGCAAATATAATAGCATGTCATATCCTGAAATAAATATGACACTTTTATCCCGTAGCAAGAATCTGGATTTAAGCGTTAATAAAACGCATTAAATGATAAGTTTACCTACTTCTAATCCATCTAAATCCGTTAAATCTATTAGGTATTTTGATTATACACTTTTTTAATATATTCGTGATGTAAGCAAGTTAACGCGATGATTTTCTTTCTCGCACCGATCGGATAAATGTACAGATGAAATTCAAAAAACGGATAACACATTACTATTATTACCGATAAATGTAGAATACTGAGACCATAGCGCCACCGACGCGCAATGTGTACGCCTGTATTCCTATGCTTTTGTTAGCGTAATTTGAAGACCTCCGTGGTCGAAAGGTTAATATGTAATATTGCTTCAAGATGTCGCTATCTCTGAACTCCCGGTGAGGGCAGATGCTTGAGTGATGATACGAGCATTTGTGTCTTGTCATATCTGTTAATATATATCTATCTATCATTTAATTATATATGATTAATAATATAATGTATATCTATCGGTTTCGCTAGATCAGATGTTCCCAAACTTTTTTGTGTCATAGACCCTTTGCCAGCGCGGTGTCATGGCACATGAGTAATTTCTTTACTCATGTGGTCATGGTGCATAAGGTCGCATTTCCCCCCCTCAAAAAAAAAATGACCCTGTGCTATGTTTTTCGGTTTTGGGTAGACCCCCTACTTACCGATATTGAATGCCTACATCCTACAAGATTCTATAAACATCTATATCTATACTAATATAATAAAGCTGAAGAGTTTGTTTGTTTGTTTGTTTGAACGCGCTAATCTCCGAAACTACTGGTGCGATTTGAATAATTCTTTTTTTGTTGGATAGTCCATTTATCGAGGAAGGCTATAGGCTAAATAACATTACGCTATGACCAATAGGAGCAAAGACAGAGCGGTAAATGTGTAAAAAACGGGGAAAATTATTCATTTTTGAAGGCTTTCTTTGCGTGCGCTGGGAAAACGGTTCAAGATACACAAAAAATATGTATGAAAGAATTATTCCTCTATACATGATCTAAAAAAAAGTCCGCGACGGCATATGTCTATCTTTTAAGGTTTAGTCACAATGACCGTTTTTATGGTACAAATTTGGTCGAAATAATTTGTTTAAGTTGTATCAACATAATAATACTAAAAATTCTGCGGAAACTCGACCATTCCGAAAATCCCGCAAGAACGGGAACTATGTGGGAAAAACCAAAAATCTGCCGGAAGTCACTATTCCACGCGGACGAAGTCGCGGGCAAAAGCTAGTACTAATATATAAAGCTGAAGAGTTTGTTTGTTTGTTTGTTTGAACGCGCTAATCTCCGAAACTACTGGTGCGATTTGAATAATTCTTTTTTTGTTGGATAGTCCATTTATCGAGGAAGGCTATAGGCTAAATAACATTACGCTATGACCAATAGGAGCAAAGACAGAGCGGTAAATGTGTAAAAAACGGGCGAAAATTATTTTCATTTTTGAAGGCTTTCTTTGCGTGCGCTGCGAAAACGGTTCAAGATACACAAAAAATATGTATGAAAGAATTATTCCTCTATACATGATCAAAAAAAAAGTCCGCGACGGCATATGTCTATCTTTTAAGGTTTAGTCACAATGACCGTTTTTATGGTACCAAATTTGGTCGAAATAATTTGTTTAAGTTGTATCAACATAATAATATTAATCTTTATTCAAATATAAATATAAATATGTTGTTGGTTAACCAAAAATCTGCCGGAAGTCACTATTCCACGCGGACGAAGTCGCGGGCAAAAGCTAGTTTATAATATTTTTTTCACTGTGTGGGTACTTTTATAAATAATTTTGTCTTTATATTAGAAGATAGTTTAATGTATAGGTACTTAAAGTCATCAGTGTATGTTGAGGTCCATTATCGTGAACCCCCGTTTTCATTTCATGGACCCCCAAATGTTTGTTTCGCTGACGTAGACCCCTTGCAGGTTGTCACAGACCCCTAGGGGTAGATATAAACCACTTTGGGAATCAGTGCCCTAGATTCTATAACGTAACCCTTACAGAGCTCAAATTGGGCTAGGCTAATTAGTGTTACTGTTACAACTATTTATTTATTTATATTACTTAACTAGCTTTCTGCTCGCGGCTTCGCCCGCGTGGATTTCGGGATTGGGTCTATAGAGGGTTAAGGGTCATAGCTTTTGCCCACGGCTACATATGCGCGGAAGTCGGTTTATGGCGCGAAGATTTTATCGCGCTTCCCGTGGGACTATCCGTTTTTCCGAGATAAAAAATGCCGCAAAACTCCTCAAGAATCACTCTATCTATGATGAAAACCGCATAAAAATCTGTGCAGTAGTTTTTGAGCGAAGCCTTTATTGCGCATCCCGTGGGATCTGTTGATTTTTCCGGGATAAAAAGTAGCCTATGTTAACTCGGGGAGAATGTAGCTTTTCAAAAGTGAAAGAATTTTTGAAATCGGTCCAGTAGTTTAAGCGTGAAGAGGTAACAAACAAACAAACAAACAAACAAATAAACAAACAAATAAACAAACAAACAAACAAACACACTTTCGCCATTTATAATATTAGTTGGGATATACTTTGCGCCAGAAATCATACACATTATCTTATTCCTGTGGAACCATATTGGCTAATATTAGCCGCTCTCTCTCAGAATAAATAATTATAGAAGCTTATTAATAATCAACATGTGTTCTTTTTGTATTTGAAGATTTATAATGGAATGTTATATTATAACTAGAGATCGGATAATCGGATGCATATTTACCTAAAGTTAATTTTTGGCTCACAAATTATGGAAGCGGCTTTTTAAAATACATTTTGTAAAAAACTCGACTTTCTTCCTCTAAAACTCTATATACCTACTCACAAATCACACGGGGAACTGAAACTAACCTTCATGTAACGTCGTTTTTAAGCTCATATTACAGACTAGTTTTGCATTACCAAAATGTTCTACAGTACCGGAATTCCGGGGTTTTTATTTATAGAAATAAAATAAAAAGACAGTTCCATACTTTGTCAAAAACTAAATTAGGTAAATAAATAAACATCCGGCTATCCAATTCCGCAATCCCGGGATTTTTTTTAACAAAACAATAAAAAGCCGTTTCCATACTTTGTCTTAAACTAACTTTAGGTAAATATGCATCCGATTATCCGATCTCTAAATATAACGCTACTAAATCTTTTTTTCCTCTAGAGAGGAGAGGTTGAGAATCCGACACAAGGAGCATGAAACCTGCAGCTAAAACCTTCACAGGCAGATGCCACGGAGATTATGTTTTACTCGATACCACCCGGGGTGGTCCTACTAGTATGACCTACCAACTAACCCCAACCTAAAAGCTTTGATCTTATTAGTAACCTTATAGGCATGAGAGCACCGCTCCTCTGTTTACTGTGACACTATGTATATATTGTATTAATATTATATATGCGTCCTGTAAATAATGAAATTTTATAGAAATAATACCTAAATAAAAATAAACAAGATTTTACTATTCAGTATTTATTGGTTCAATGTTTAATTAATTTTAAACATTACACTAATTTAAATTATATTTAGGGCTACTGTTAAAGATTTCTAAATGGTGTGTCACTATCTATACTAATATTATAAAGAAGTTTGTGTGTTTGTATATTTGTTAAATTGTAAGAGGTAGGTAATCTCGGGATCTACTGAACCTATTTTAAAAATTCTTTCACCTATAGAAAACCACATTATTGCTGAGTGTCATAGGTTATATAAAAAACCGAAAAATAAAAAGCGTCTTACGTGGTAGTCCGTTTTGCAAAGTGAATCGGAGAAAAAACGCCCGATGAAAGCGTTTCTTACGAACGCTGCCTTAACTATGAAAAATATATTTTTGAGTTCTAGAGAAAAGATGTGGAGCTTGAAAATGCCTACAAAAAAGTCAACGACAGCATATGTCTAACTTTTATATTGAAGTTACAAAAAGTAGCTTTTTTAATATTACAGTTAGAAATTAAAACATAACACTCTGTACTAAAAAAGGATTTAATCTAATTTAAAGATCACCTGTATCACATTATGGAACGCAATAAAGCCATTGAGTATTGGATTATTAATATTATGCCCAAAGAAGTGGGCACGGGTCAGCTAGTCAGTAATAAATCTAATAATGGTATATCTATCACTTAATTTCCTTGATAACTCTGTTGGCATTACATAAGCTCACTCGTGTTAGATTGATCCGTCGCCATAACAGAGCGGCACACGTGTAATGAACTAAAATGGAATTGCCAGTATTTAAAAAGAGTAATGACATTATACAACACACACCTAAAGCACTTATGTAAGAAAAATTAGGGATCAGTTTATTTTTATGACGAAGATAAACGGATCAAAAATGTAATAAGTATAATTTTTTATGTCCATCATCATCATAGTTCATAGCCACCGACTTATATATACCCTATATTAGAGCGATTAGGCTTTAATCACCCACTCATGTGGTTCGGTCGACATCACATATACCTTTGAATTTCTTCGCAGCTGCATGCAGGTTGCCTTAGATCAGGGTTTCCCAACCTTTATTTCACTGAGCCTCCCCAATTCAAAAATAATATTCTCATGCCCCCTTAAGTTTAAAAACATTAAAAACACATATTTTTTTTACAACTAAATTATTTCTTTGAATTTTAAATTAAAATACAGATATTTGTAGATATTTATGTTTTACACTTGAACACCATTAATTACTTTCAATTTAGGTATATATCCTAGTTTTATTTTAATTATTAAATACTAATGAGATACTTGAGCTTGCATCTTCTGTACCAGTATGTCGATTCTGGGTTCAGTCTTTGCTAGAGCGCTTAAGTACTCGATTACGCCCCCCCTGGTATTCCACTACGCCCCCCAAGGGGGGCATGCCCCCCTGGTTGGGAACTCCTGCCTTAGATACATGAAATTCGAAAAGCAAAAACATTGATGAGTAGCAATATCAAACCCGGTTTCCCTCTTCGAAGACCAACCTCGGGACCGCAGCGACACCGACGCTGACGTCTACAGTTAAACATAATATTTGATTTCGCACGTTATATAAGTTTCGAAATGTTATGTAAATATTTATATTTTCTTTTACAAAAACAATATGCCTATTAAATTTATGCAAACTTACTTGAAAGAGGGGTCAATATGTTAATATTGTTTGCAATCTCGAGCAGAAGAAAGAATACGAACGAAATGTACACAAAATAATAAGGGATGAAAACTGATAAACTCATTAAAAGATTCTGTATTGTATATATAAAAGGTATCACGTTTAAACATATTCTATTATTTATATATTTACAGTCAACTATTTATATATTGTTTTTATATTTCCCAGTGGCAATAATTTCGTTTTCTTTGAGTAGGGAAAAAATTAATGGTTCCCTAAGTTGAAACAATACCGTTTTTTACTAATCACAGCATTTATACTTTCAATTTCAAAAATTTCTTGTGTCTCATGTTGGTTTTTCAGCTGTAAATTATTTCATAGATGCACTAAAAAATTTAATTGGTTAAATTGAAAAACTTAAATAGATTAGATAATCAATTTCTGATATCAAGACGTCGACTACCCGGGTAACCATAAATATTTTTAAGATGAAAGTTGCAGAAATTAATTAAAAAAAGAAGAAACGTCGCTCTTATTTTTTACCGTGTTGTGGGTGGGCTTACAGATTCGCGCCACACACAGACCGACACAAATTGCTTTGATCGTACAAAATATTTGTCCCGTGCGAGAATGTAACCCATGACCCGTTACGCAACGTTACGTTACGTTACTGCTACGCCAACCATGTCATCAATTTGATTTTTTAATTTATACTAATGAACAATAAATAACGTCAAGTCACTCCAATGAAAGAGCAAACTCTTTAGATTGACTTCACGTGCTTCTCTGAAAAATTCTGACAAAGACGGAGGGTTCAAAAATCATAAAATTTATGTGACATAATTTGTAACGGGGTGAAAGTACTCCACTCTTTAATCATGCTGGAGCCTTTTATCGTGGCACTTATAAAGCGGAAATGATTCCTTCGAGTGGGCACTCATCTCCCCTGTTCTCAACATTATTCAATATCTGCTTTGAGGACGATGAATTTTTTGAATAAAGATGATCTCTCCAATTTTGAGCTCAATCAATATCGATGTAGGTGCGTAACTGTATTACACATTCAAGTTCGGGGCAGTGGGCCAACGCTATTTCATTTGTAATAGATGCCCTCGTGATTTATTCAGAGCAACATCGGAGATATGCGTATTTCATCAATACCATAAAAGCTTACGTGTTATGTAGGTACTTAATAAATTATTGTCACTAAAATAATAATAATACCTATTGCACCTATGCGTACCGGGTAGATTCTCATCCTCCACTACACGGCGATCTTGAACGTCCGAGCCACTAAACGGCGCGCTCATTTTCGTCGACTCTTTTTGACCCGACCCTAACTACCCCGGAACGGCGCCGGGGTCGCTAGCAGGCAAGGTATCATACTTTCCGTTCGTGCGCGTTCCACAAATATTGATAAGCTGAACATAGCCATCTGCAGCTTCAGCATAGGACCTTAAAAAAATCACCAGGCGCGCTGTAAACCTATTTGCCACCATCGAGGTGTAAAAAAACCTAGACAGCGTTAGCTTTGTCAATTCAGGACAATAGGAGAATTGAGCTAAATCTTAGCCCCGTCAGCAGAAAATTTGAAAATCTGTATTGCGGTAACAAAAAAGAACTGTTTTGTTTTTATTTGCACTCAGTTTTACTACGGGCTGAAGTAGCTAGGGCCCTGTATCAGCTACTACGGTTATGTTCAGGAGCTCAATACTCTACGAGACACACACATTCCACATGTCGCTCCATTGTCAGTCAGTGACTTCAGTCACTTGTCATAATTTACTAGCTTATTGTCAGGGCTGGGCATCGCTAATCAAAAAGTTGAATTTGTTAAACGCTAATCCGTTACTTATAAAGTTATCGTTATACGTAAAAGCGTTACGTTTCGGAATCTTTGAAGTGAGTTAGCATTAATCGTTAAACAGTTAACACGTGAGCAAAATTACAGTGTATGTTCATGAAGAGGGCATGTTCAAGCAACTGAATGCTTTACGAGGCTCACCCATTACTGCTTTGCTATTTCGTGATCGAAATAGGTAAGACTGAAGTATCCACACAGACATAATTTGGCGTATAGGGCCAAATGAACGAAAATATGTCTGGCTGTATATAAAAAATTGCATTGCCTAATCTGTCAGCATATACCTGTCAGTTGTTGATATACCACCTATACGCACTAAGCGTTTCGCTTCTACTTTTATAATGCAAAGGAGTGGAATTCCCTCCCGCCGGATATTTTCCCTGATAAATACAATTTGGGCCTTTTCAAGGCAAGAGTGAATAGGCATTATCTGGACAGGCATGGACCATCTTCGGCCTCATCGTCACTTACCATCAGGTGAGATCGAGGCCAAATGCCTGTCCATAATACATAAAAAAAAATTAAGAATGATGTAGTCCCAAGACCTTAGCCTTAAAAATAAAAAAAAAAATTATGTAGTTAGTTACGCAGGACGTATTGCTCGCTGTACTGCCGGCTGTTCGGAAACGCCCTGGAGTGGCAGGCATATGCCGGAAAAGGCAGCAAAGACACTTAACTAAGGTGTTCCGACGATTTGGTGATGAACGCAAGAACGCGCTAGAGACGACCTATATACCGGGTGTCTCATTCAAATCGGTCAATATGGGAAAGTCTGAAACTATAAGACATACGAAGATCTGTTCTGAGGAACCATGTCATCGATTTTGATAACAAGAAAAACTGCATCATACATTTTAAAAATCATCTGTACTCCGTTCGGAATCGAACCCGATTGTTTTGAAAAAAAAACCTTACACTATTTCTATTTAGATATCGATTGTGTAGGTCTTAAGCAGTAAATGTCTCTATGAAACATGATGTCTAAAATGAATAAAATGCATTCTTGCCAAGAGACATTGCCATTTTTGCCCTACCAAATGGCCCGCAAGGTCGCCCGATTTAACGCCTCTGGACTATTTCTTGTGGGGATACGATAAGGATGAAGTATACAAAACAAGTTATGATACCGTTGAAGACCTAAAAGTTGCCATAGAGACAATTTTAACGCAAATTCACCACATGAAGATACAAAATGCAATCATAAGATCGTTAAACTAAACGTGTTGAATATTGTATTGAAAAAGGCGGCGGTTCACTTCAAGCACCTACTAAAATAAAATAAGGTATGTGAAAACAATGCATTTTATTCATTTTAGACATCATGTTTCATAGAGACATTTACTGCTTAAGACCTACACAATCGATATCTAAATAGAAATAGTGTAGGTATTTTTTTTCAAAACAATCGGGTTCGATTCCCGAACGGAGTACAGATGATTTTTAAAATGAATGAATGCAGTTTTTCTTGTTATTAAAATCGATGACATGGTTCCTCAGAACAGATCTTCGTATGTCTTATAGTTTCAGACTTTCCCATACTGACCGATTTGAATGAGACACCCTGTATAGCAGTACACGTCTCTTAACTCAAATCATAATTGTGGTGATGTATTGCCATTAATTTTAACATAAATGGCAATACATGGCAGATTATAAAATACTTTTGTTTGATCTTTCTTTGAAATGCAGTTGAATTTCGGACGAACTTCTAAAAACTAAGTATGAATTGAATTCTGAATTGTTTCAAACCACGTAATATATAAAGTACATATCAGTTACTAGCTGTGCCAGCGACTTCGTCCGCGTGGAATTAGTTATTTTGAGCATCATATTTATTTGTGCAAACAACCACCTCAGCTGTTACCCGATCTCGACAACGCGACATATCCAAATTTGATCACCATAAAAAACGATTCTAGAATTAACGTTAAAAGATAGACATATATTGTCATTTTTTTCGATCATTTTAAGATGATAATTCTTTCATACATATTTTTTTTGGTATCTAGAACCGTTTCGCAGCGCACGCAACGGAAGCCCTCAAAGATGAATAATTTTCCCGTTTTTTCCACATTTTCCATTATTCCTGTTAGTCGCAGTGTGATGTTATGTAGCCTAAAGCCTTCCTCGATTAATGGGCTATTCAATAAAAAAAGAATTTTGCAATTCGAACCAGGAGTTCCAGAGATTAGCGCGTTCAAACAAACAAACAAACAAACTCTTTAGCTTTATAATATTAGTATAGATACGCCTTTTTACGATTGTTATATCAAGGTTAGTATACGAAAATATTTACTTTTGCTTGCATTAACTTGTTTAAGAGGTTGATAAAGTAACACATTAAACTTAACCTACTCGAGTAACATTAAAAATAGGAGAGGATTCATAATTCTACTGTACGTGTTATTTTACGCGATTATTCGGCTAACTGTGCCACCAATAATTCTTTATTTGAGTGACGATAAAACATAGGTGGGTCACATTGACACCAAGTCAGAATCTGATATAATCTCTGGTAAATTCAGAAAACTCTATATGTGAGTACTTCATATTGAATCACATAAGTCGTGTAGAATGATGAATGCCACTTGATATTCTGGTGATACGCACGTTACAGTTATTCCAATGCCAATTATATTTAGTTTTAAAATTTTAGTTATTATGCGATTATTAACAATTATCCTACATTTTGATTAATGGACAGCCTAATGTCAACATTATAAAGAATTCAAGGCGATATTAATGACTAGAAAGAAATGCAAAAACTCTTTTTCACATGTGAGTTTTGACACTCTTTTTGACACTGGCGCCATTTATTTAAATTTAACTCTGGTACTGATAGTGGATAATATAAAATAAAACTCAAATATTTTTATTTAGTACCACTGGACTGGACTAATTGTAGGTTTATCTAGATTGCCATATTAATTTACAAATGGGACAAAACGTAACTGTCTAAAGATCTAGGTACATATAAACTCTGACTTCTTGCTGTGAGTACAATTCAATTTTCAAAAAATGTACAATAGCTCTTTTTTCCCCCTTTACAATTATAGCACAGGATATTCAAGCACAGGCAATCAAACCATATCTGAGCATATTTACACATTTATTATTCTATTTCTCTTAACAATACTCGAACCTTTTATTTTAGAACATAACTTTAGGGGTTACTGCATAGTGAGAAATGCATTAACACATCATGTACACACTCCTAGAATATAAAATGGAATTCCTTCGTGTATATACTTTAAATTTAAAAAAAAATATCTGTGATGAGATGATTAATAAACCATGATATTTTTTTTACTCAAAAAATAAATACGACAGTTTGGGCAGTTATTGCATTGAAAATGTGTCGAAATATTTTATTCTACAAATAACATAACTAAATAATCTGAGTTTTGAGGAATATGTTTCTGAAGCTGTGGGATAATTCTGTATTCAAAACATGTCAAACTGCCATATTACTGCCATATTTATTCTAAAATCATCTCACGAGAACAATACATCAAGTTAACTATTTCTCAGCTAAAGTAATAAAAACTTACACATACATTTTGGTACATACAACAGTGACAATAAAATGATAGATCAGTCACTTGTCATAATTTACTAGCTTATTGTCAGAGCTGGGCATCGCTAATCGAACAGTAGAATGTTAAATGCCAATTCGTTACTAATAAAATTAACGTTGTTAAACGTAAGAGCGGTACATTTCGGAATATTTAACACGAATTAACATTAATCATTAAAAAGTTAACACGTAAACAAAATTACATTTCTATTTTATCTTTTCAATAGTGATCCGACATAGAAATTCACGTCATTTTAGGTTACGGTTTACGCTTGCGACATGCCGCACAATTTTCGACCGGCCCATAGACTTAGCTCCGCGATCTTAGCACCTCATGTGCGGAATTTCGATTGACCAATTATACCATCTGAAAGGTCAGAAATTGGTCATAAAAGGTCAGTTGGTCTCATTAATTGGTCAGCATCAGAATTTTTTATTACGGATTAAAGTTTTTCAAGGTCAATTAATAATTTAGCACCTCATTCGCGGAAAAAAATAAAAAACTCCACCTATGCGCGATCGGGAAACATTCGCTGATAATTGGTCAGCTAATATAAATAGTTGGTCAGTTTTAATTTAATATTAAAAAAAAATTAAAAAAGTTGTCTCTGTCGTAACGCGCATGCTTTGAGCCGGATGATTCTATCAGGGCAGTGAGTACTTACGCACAGCTCTTTACTATAACCAGGCCAGAGTAGGGGAATATTTTTTTTTATAATTTTTCTTTGATATGTACTACTATCAAATATATCTATACTAATATAATAAAGCTGAAGAGTTTGTTTGTTTGTTGTTTGTTTGAACGCGCTAATCTCCGAAACTACTGGTGCGATTTTGAATAATTCTTTTTTTGTTGGATAGTCCATTTATCGAGGAAGGCTATAGGCTAAATAAAACATTACGCTATGACCAATAGGAGCAAAGACAGAGCGGTAAATGTGTAAAAAACGGGGAAAATTATTCATTTTTGAAGACTTTCTTTGCGTGCGCTGCGGAAAACGGTTCAAGATTACACAAAAAATATGTATGCAAGAATTATTCCTCTATACATGATCTAAAAAAAAGTCCGCGACGGCATATGTCTATCTTTTAAGGTTTAGTCACAATGACCGTTTTTATGGTACCAAATTTGGTCGAAATAATCTGCCGGAAGTCACTATTCCACGCGGACGAAGTCGCGGGCAAAAGCTAGTATATATATATATATATATATATAATAGTGGAGAAAGAGATAGGATATTTTTTAAAATTACGTGAAGGTCAAAGTACATGCATGGATAGTTAACTAGTTTATTTTATAATAATTTCCTATAAAAATGAATTTTTTAAATTAAAAAAAGTTTATTTATATAAAAAATTAACATAAAAATTAATTTCTACAATATATTTATCATAATTTAAGTTTTTCAACCCTAGCTTTGCAACCCTAGCATCCTATCTCTTTCTCCACTATTATATATATATATATTAAATATATATATATATATATATTATAATATATATAGTAATATTATATATATATATATATATATATATATATATATATATAAATTATAAATATATAAATATATATATATTATTATATATTTGATAGTAGTACATATCAAAGAAAAATTATAAAAAAAAATATTTCCCCTACTCTGCCTGGTTTTATAGTAAAGAGCTGTGCGTAAGTACTCCACTGCCCTGATAGAATCATCCGGCTCAAAGCATGCGCGTTACGACAGAGACAACTTTTTAATTTTTTTTAATATTAAATTAAACTGACCAACTATTTATATTAGCTGACCAATTATCAGCGAATGTTTCCCGATCGCGCATAGGTGGAGTTTTTTATTTTTTCCGCGAATGAGGTTGCTAAAATTATTAATTGACCTTGAAAAACTTTTAATCCTTAATAAAAAATTTCTGATGCTGACCAATTAATGAGACCAACTGACCTTTTATGACCAATTTCTGACCTTTCAGATGGTATAATTGGTCAATCGAAATTCCGCACATGAGGTGCTAAGATCGCGGAGCTCATAGACTTACTATAAAATTCGGCAATTAGACGAGATCGCATCGCTGTTGCTTGTTCTGATGTTTACGTATCAACCATCGTCTCCTCGCTGGAAACTTATTTTGTATGAGAGGAAGAAAAC
The DNA here is from genome assembly GCA_036419045.1 of Scirpophaga incertulas. Classification (NCBI taxonomy): domain Eukaryota; kingdom Metazoa; phylum Arthropoda; class Insecta; order Lepidoptera; family Crambidae; genus Scirpophaga; species Scirpophaga incertulas. Next base: position 6,518,770 of record CM071645.1, on the reverse strand, counting down.
GAGCAATGGTCGCTGTGCAACTAGATTGCGACGCGATCACGTGTGGTTGCCAAGTTACATTATTAAATCTACCCTTAGTGGCTCGGTACGTGCGTGACGAAGTCGTATCGGAATTGAGAAAGATTAACGTTAAAGTAAACATTTTTTATGTCAAAAGTTAATCCGTTAATAGATCAACGAGTAATGCCCAGCTATGTTTTTTTTAAATGGTGTATTTTATATAACCTACTACTGAATGAAACTAAAAGGATAAACAAGATAACGATTGTATCGCTCGATAAACTGTTTATCATATCTTCTATCGTGGCTCACGCTACCTCACCTTTCGTCTATTAACAGTTAATATTTTCTATTTAAAACAGTCATTTTCATTTACACACCGCACTCCATATCGGGTGGAAAATTTTATGCTAGAAGTAATCGCTTCCGATGCGTATTACTATTATTAAATACTAAATACAAAACCTATTAATTTATAGAGGAGGTTATTTCGTCACTGTAATGACAATGAACCGTGTAAAACTTTATAATCTGTGCCCGCAGATTATATTAATGTTTCTCAATAGATTTTTTTGTCGTGAATACAAACGTTATTTATTTTTTATGCATATTCCTGAAATGTGAAGTCTTACAAACCAATATTATTGCCATTTTTGAGAGATTATGACTTGGAGTCTTAACCTAATACCGTACTGCGGTCACACATTTCTGAAACGCAATACTAGACAGGGGTCAGGGGACCGGAGTGGGACCACGGCCTCACAGAAAACCGGCGTAAAATAGCGCTTGCGCCATGTTTCGCCGAGTGAGGGTACCGGAGGCCCCCCTTCCCCCTTATTCCCTTTTAAAAGGCCGGCAACGCATCTGTGGCTCCTCTGGTGTTGCGGGTGTCCATGGGCAACGGTTATCGCTTACCATCAGGTGATCCGTTTGCTCGTTTGCTGCCCTATCGTATAAAATAACATTCAATTGTACAGTTAAAAACACGTCAAGGTTTACAGAGAAATACGGAAACAGCATCCATTACGTAGAGGCAAAAAACTATGATATTCAGAATGTTTGTTTCGAGAACAGGCCGGTCCCTATAAGCACAAATACTAAAACGTAATATGATAAAGCGATTAGACAAATTTCAAGGTGGCAGTTATATATCACTAGAAAAGCTTTATCATATCGTATCGTTCGTTATGCTATAGGCGATGGTATAAAAAATATTTTGAAATCGTAGGACTTTGTTTCAAATTACAATGGTTTCCATAGTCCAAATGTAAATTTATGTGTCAGCTCACTGTACATAGTCTTCATAAAATGTATAAATGTGACAGCTATTAATTTATATTAATAATGGTAATTATGACGAAAATCAATTTACCGTCATAATCTCTCTTTGACAGCTCAATAATAAATTAAAGCAGGAAGATTTTGTGATCGTTTCCTTACACTTGTACAGGGTTAATCAGAAATAGTGTATCAAATGAAATTATAACCATTTACCATGAAAGTACAGTAATTTCTTTTATACTTGCAACTCTTCGTACAAAATATATGTCAAATTGCCAATTTTCTATGATGGATGTTTGAGTTATTAGAGCGGCTCTCTCACTAAAGCTAGAAGTCCTCATAGGCTATGTTTATATATAGTAATAATATTACTCTCCACAGTCTGTTTGTCGATTGACTTGTGGCTGAACCAATACCTCGGGCATCATGAGATTTTAATGACATTTCAAACGAATATAGATTTCATTTAATCCCTAGGTAATTAGATCAAAACCTAATGATTTTTAGCTTTAAGATAGAGGCTTAATTAATATACCTATTAGGATAATTGGACATTGTACAATAGAATTTTTACTTACAAAGTGTAAATTACAACAAACATTTTATATCATAAATTAAATTAACTCAAGTAGTGACAAATTTTACTGACATGTTATTTTAACTAATCACAACAGAGAATATGATTATAATATGCAAGTAATAATAGTAGTACAAATATCAATTTGTACTATGCCAATAGAGTGTATGTTTTGAAATTTTTTCATAAAACTGGTACCATTAAAAATATATTAAATCAATCTTGATGGTTCTTAGCTGAAATGTATCTGCCGTTGGTCCTTTATCGCTCAGTTCAAATATATTTTGCTCGAAATATGTCATGTTTCACATTGCAGATCTATTAAGAAGTCTGTTTTTAGTAGTCTATTGATTTGATACACACAATTTTATACTAACCCTATATAAAAAGTGTCTGATTGAATGCGATCATCACGTTCGTATGTTTACGGTGGTGGTAGAATGGGGACCTCAGGATATGATGGCTCCTGTTCATCTTCGGAAGAGTGGCTACTGGCGTACGACGGGCGGCCACTCTTCTCCCTGAGTCAGTATCTGTAAAAGATAGCACACTTAATTTTTTTTTATACGATGCAACTTATCTGTGAACGAAGTCACTTGTAACCATTGAATGCTCAAGACTAGCAGCTTTACTAGCAGACTATCATTTTTCCTGTAACAAGGTTTTGTTCAACAAGACAGCTTACAAGGGGCCGTCCATTAATCACGTGATCTTTTTATAGCATTTTTTAAGCGCCCTCTCCCCCTTGGTGATACGTAGTGAGATTTAAGACTAACCCCCCCCCCCAAAATTTTCGAAATATTACCTTAAGGTATAAACTATAATTTTATTTTATTCTGAAATTAAGGACCATGATAAATAGGCGGGGAGACGTTAACACTGAAAAATTAAAAAAATTAAAAAATGTTTTACCATTATCGTAATCGTGGCAAATCAAGATATAGCACTATACGCCGCGCTGCTCATCATCATCATCATCATCATCAGCCCCTCTTCGTCCACTGCTGGACATAGGCCTCTTCGCGCTGCTCATCTATTTAAAAATCGCGCGTTTGACGAAAAAATAAATACACGTGATATCTTACTACACCCCCCTCCCCCTTGTGTTATTTTCCTGATTATTATCAACCCCCCCTTTCAAGCCTCACGTGATTAATGGACAACCCCAAATACATAATTTTTGTTGGGTAATTAATAAGGTACCTTCATATGTTTATTACATAATTACCCGATTATTATAATTAAAGCTTTTTTCTCTATATATTTTATTAACATTTCAAATGAGTACTAATGAATTAGTAGGTATTTAAACAAAGGCATTATTTAAGTAACACCCAGTTTATGATATGGATCATTTTGAGGTCAAAGCCTCTGCCATGTTTCCATTTGTTTAGTAGCTTGTTCCACCCAGTTTTTTTTAGCTTAAAGCCATCTCGTCTTATTTATTATTTATATTGAAAAGCGAGAAAAGTGAGCTTTGTTTCCTTCTTTTTTAATAATAATATTTTATTTCAGAGAAGGTATATTATATTTACACATACAAACTCCATATTGATGTTAGTGACGATGAAAACTTAAAATGAATGTTAATAATATGCACTATCATAAAACTTAATGTACACTTAATGCATCAGGGTCGAATTATGGGGGTTTCCCAACTATCAGCAACGACTCTCAGTTTTATATATTTTCCTAAAATGTATAATACTTCTCTTCCTTGCACGCTCACATCGCACTACCCGTGTAAAAAAGTCGTAACTAAACTTGCGTCAAAAATGTTTTATTGCGTAAATAAAGCAAGCATCATGGTTTACACCTTCTGTCAAAATCTCGTGAAGCTATTTACAAAAATGAAGGAATAAATGCAAAAATACAAAAATATTGCGACTTTAAAAAACATAAAATTCCAGCATAAAATAGGGGTATGCATATTTACATTTATTCGTTTTAGAATTATCCCGCTGATAAAGTCATAATTATGTTTACGTAAATTTTAAAAGAAGATTTACAAGAAAATCTATAACGCATATATACATAATTACTTGTTCCTGTATTTTACAATCTAGGGCTATTGTGTAATTCTAATTACTCTAGGTACAAAAAGGATTTTCCGTTAAATAACAACGTGATCATACTTACAACTCTAGATTATAATTAAATATAAGAGTACAAAGCCGTAAGTAGAGTTAAATTAGTTAATGATTTCAAAATACATAACTAAAAAGCAAAAATTGTAGTTACCCCTGCAAATATGCGATGTGTTTCGTGGAATAAAGAAGTAACCGTGTTTTTTAGATTATCTCGAAGTACATCAATCTGTTCCTAGATTAAATAAACAGGTGTAGTTGAAAGCAACTGTGACCTGCGATTATCTCTTTGAAACTTTTTTCTAGACCTCATAACAAAAATATAGGACAGTTTTTTTAAGCTCCTGAAGTAGGTGAAAATCACTTACATCCTTTTTCCAGGAATAGTGCGACAGGAGTTACTGTTTTTAATTTTATTGGTGAAGAAAATACATGTTTGACCACGATAAGTAAAATTTTTCAGTTTGCATAATGCATATAATGCATTAATAAATAACCTGCCATCTTTTACTGTTATTATGAATAGAAAGGGATAAATAAACTTTAATAGAAAAGGTGAAGCATCTAAGCAAGAATTCAACTCAATATAATTCAATGTGTAATTAACTTTTTAATTTTAATTAAATAATAAATTGTAAGTCAGCAATTTTAACTTGTAATTTTTATTTATTTCTACAAAGTAAACATTGTTTACTACTACAAAGTAACTTTGTTAATCAAATTTATATTTCCGTATTTAAAAGTTACTACAATGGGGATGTGATGTAAACCTGCAGCCGCAGTTTATATTCGGGTCAAACCACAATGGGGAACATGCTGACTTAATCTATAAGATGTAAAGCCTATAAATAAAGAAAAAAAAAATGATTGCGTTTTTTTAGTAAAAATGGAAGTTGGGTTTGCCACCCCTCTAGTTTCTAGGACTCTACCAAAAGTTAATGTTGACATGGTAGTAACATTTTTTGTCGAAAGTGCAGAGTTTTCCAGCGTAGAAATGAAAGGGACTAAACAAAAAGACATTGAAAAGTTTGGATAAGTGTTAGGTAGGTAACTGTTTCTTTTGTGTACTAGCAGATTAACTAAGTTTACAATAAATATATCCGCCGACTTACGTCAAAGTGGTATTCACAGCATCGAATGATAGTATTTGGGGAATAAAGATCATTCCTTTTCGCGGCTTGAACCAACATTTTTGTCAGTTTTGGGTCCAAGGTCCAGTCAATAACAATTTATTAGGAAGCTTATTCGAAGTGGATGGTAGTAGATGACACATTGGCACAAAACATACGTCCACACGGCTTTATTTCAGAGTATCAATGGCATAGTTATGATTACCTGATGTTGATGGATAGTCCGTTGTAAATTTTTACAAAATAATACCTTGAAAGTCGAGATAAATGCAAAAACAACTAAAGCCAGCAATGACACCCGCAGTAAAATCAGTGAGCCAGTGACAATGACAGACAGGAGTGACGTCATACGAACTATAGGTCCGTTTTAGCGCGAAAATTGAAATTGACAATTTTAAACCGCATTTTTTTCAGTAATATACAGTCTTTTCATTTTTAATATACTTGTGGTCTATTCTACGTGGAGTTCTTTGTTCTTAAAATGAGCACAAAAATAAAAAAAATTGCATCATCCCTATCGGCCTATCTTTATTACTAACTAGCGGACCCGACAGACTTCGTCCTGTCAAAAAGATTTGTAAAGTGGCAACTTTTTGTTCCCACTTATTTTATAGATAAGGAAATTTTTCCTGAATTTTCTTCGCTATAAACCTCACGGAGCCCGAAACCTTTCCAACGAATGCAAAACTGTGGAAATCGGAGTAGATATAATATAGTAGATATAACGTAATGTTTGAAGCAACATACACTTGGTGTTTGGTCAGTATCGGGCTCATTTGGCTGTAGAGTTCAGTACCTAGAAAACTATAGTATATTGATTGTACATCAATCAACTCAATAAGAACCTTCTATAAGGGTCTGGGTCCCTGGCGGGCTCGGCGTACGGCGCCCAGTGCGCGGGCGCAGCTTCGGCGTCCTCGCGGTCCGTGTTGTTGCTCGTGCCTGGAACAACACAACTACACCTTAAAAAATATCACTATTTTTACATCTGTATAAATGGCTATACGACAATTTTTTTCATTATATACATATTAAGAGTACTCTTTTAAGTGATAAATATTGTAGAACCGACATTACACCAGCACCTATTACTTTTGAAGATACATCGACATGTTTGCGGCGCTGTCGAGGGTCGCTCAAAAACGCTCCATACTAAAAACACTGCAATCGTGACGTCATAACTAAGTAAACTCGCCTAATTTGTATGCGCGTATAAACAAATTTTAAAATAACTTTGTTATTTGTACGTTTATATGTATACTTTCTATATAAAAAAAAATGATACATTTAATGTGAGAATGCTAGAAATGTGTTCGTTTCATTAGAATTACGTAAATAATAATTGCTCATTTTTAGAAATATAAAAACAATATAAATTTAAAATTAAACAAACTATATTGACATACATTCATTAGATATAAATTGCTCAAAACAGATAATTATCGTATAAAAACGGCCATAATCAGTTGTGGTCGTCTACCCTAATATATTGTATATAGTCAATGTTACTATCGTATATTAATGAGGACTAACAGTACGAATAATGTAATTTGAGCCTAAAGGACACAATGTTCATTTTATCAAGTTATTTAAGAAAAGGTACACAAACAGATGACAATCCTAACAACAATATATATACATCACAGAATGACTAGACTGCCATCCAATCAAAGTGTACACAGCATGATCTCATGAAACAGTCACAAATAGATATTATACTATATATATATATATATATATATATTAATACAAAGTATAAAACCCGTGACAGCTACAAATCCTGGGATCCAGCCCTGAGTACATCTGAAATGCTTCTTTTACATGAGATAAAGTTATTATCAAAAATATCAATGTCATTATTGTTCCTTGCCAACTCATTGTAGGCTCTCGCCATCCTAACTATCGGATTATAGTAGGAAGTGTTATTAGTATAAATCTGACAAGGGAAGGTGTTAGGTCGGCGAAATCTATACAGAGGATTAATAGATACTGAGGAGAGAAATTTATCCCTGTAATGCTCAGATAAATGTATCTGCCAAATATCTTAATTAAAATTAAAATGTTGACATCAATTGGAAACTGATAAAGCACAAAATAAAAAAAGAAATATAATATATATATATATATATATAATATATATACTGTGTGACATAATCTGTCGATGGTCACTAATATAAGGTACCAGAGGAACACTATAACAGTTGTTTGCTAGGATACCTAAATTTAACTTCCTTTTACCGAATAGAATGCATTTTATTTGCATTAATTTTCCGATTTTGATAGAATATGAAAATAAAAATATTAGATACTATGACATTATATCAAGTTGTGTGTGTTATTATGAGATTTACAGATTTAGTGCGAACAACATGTAACAAAGGCAACCGTAACCACTGACCATGGTGTGGTCACCCTGCTTGTTTATCATAATATATCACTGTTTTAATATAAAAATTATCTTTTGAATCTTCTGTAACACAATGACCTAAGGCATAGAAATGTTGGTAATTTGGATCCTTTTGTGGCTTAGGGGTAGTCATACTCTCATTAAAAACTGTTCGGCAGTGTCGTGTGAGGCGGGTCGTTACGTTCCCTAAAACATGGTTGAGCGAAGCGATGGCTGGTTCATGCGTCATACTCGTGAACGGGTGCTGCCAGCAGATATGAGTCTGCTCTTTGCTATAGTGGGTACTACTCGTATTTATTATAATTTAAATTTAATATATTCTTTTAAAACTGTATGCACGGCATTCCTAATATAGGCATGTTTTCAAATTATATTTTTATTTGTTGTATTTCCTATATTATGCAATGGAAAGTGACTTCATGAATTATCCATATTGAAGTCATATTCCAAATTGACGACTCTGTATCTATGTAATACAGGGAAAAAAAACAGGCCTTGCTGAGTTTCTTGGGTTCTTCTCAGTACAAGGTTTCCCGTCGTAGATTTGCGAACCGATAGCGTAGCTTTTCGACTTTCACAAGTGCTTGTAACAGCCTAAACTGAATAAATGAATTTGTTAAATAGGTTTAAAAATAAAAAATATAAAAATAAAATATATCTTACACTCACACCAATTAGCCTCGCCCAAAGTAAGCTCTGAAGGCTTGTGTTATGGGATCTAGAGCAACGGATAGATAGAAATATATATTAACAACCATGACTAAAGTACAACTGCTCGCATTCACTACACAAACATCTGCCCCCACCGGGATTCGAACCCGGGACCTCGGACATGGCGACACCTTGAAACTGGTGTACCAATCACTCAGTTACGGAGATCGTCAATATGTTTTATATATATAATGACTGGAGGGTGGCTTAAGGTTTGCAGACGACATAGCTGTCTTTGCTAAATCAACCCTGGAACTAGAAGAAATGATGCAAAATCTGAACAAGGAAAGTAAGAAAGTGGGACTATTTATGAATTTTACCAAAACTAAAATAATGACAATCAGCAGTCAGAAGCCAATTCAAATAGATGTAGAATAGAATAGACTTTATTGGCACAGCATAAGCATAAAATAAAATGACTTTATTGGCGCAACATAAGCATGATGTGAGTCATCATTGAATATATTAAAGATTATATTTATTTAGGAAAATTGATATCATTTGAAATAAGCAGCAATGATGATGAAGTAGAACGAAGAATCAAAAACTCATGGAAAAGCTTTTGGTCACATAAAGAAATACTCAAAGGAACCTATATCTTTATATCTTAACTTTAAATGTCATGTCCAGAAGCTGGCAAAGCGAATTAGAAGGGTGTCTGGCATATTTAGGAAACTGAGGGATGTCGCCGACGATAAGTTACTTATTATTATTTATAAGGCTCTGTGTCAATCTTTAATTACCTACTGCATCTCAGTGTGGGGTGCCACTGCGAAGACGACACTTTTGGTTGTGGAACGTGCCAACAGATTAGTATTAAAAATAATGTTTAAACTACCTTACCGATACCCAACAGTGGATCTTTATAATAGGGCACAAGTATTATCAGTTCGGCAGTTGTTTGTCCTCAGAATGGCACTCATTGCACATAAACGTCTCATCTCGTCCGAATACTACAATTCGCTCCTTAAAAAAAGAGTCTTTAGATTGCCAACCCCATCTATAAATTCGGCATTTGCGGGAAGATTTGGAGAATTTATCCAAGCACGAGTCTACAATGCGGTGATTCGGTTTTGTAGTGTGGTGTCTTGTTCTGTTTCTGAGGCAAAAAATATCCTAACAACTTGGCTCCTATCACTGGACTATGCCTCCACGGAAGAAATCCTATGTTGATGTTTTGTGTCTGATATCCCAAGCCACTAATCTTATGTTTTATATGTTTTACACTAATCTCATGTTTTGTATAGTTTTAATTTTTTGTTTATTGTTTTTTGTCTGTCATTTTATATAAAACAAAGCAGTAAATTAAAAAATGCATTGTCCACCAAGATACAGGCCTAGCCTAGTTTGGGGACCTCTGTCTAATTATAGTACGACTGTATTTTGTAACTGCACTGTAATTTAGATTTGTGTATAATGACCGTTTATGTTAAAATTCTACTTGTATGTGCTACATAAACTAAATTTATTATTATTATTATTATTATAGCACAAAAGCAAAAAAATAGTAATGGACACAGGTATTTTACCCTGACTAACATATGCTAGCCAAACATGGGTATTTACTAACAAAGTGACAAACAGACTGATTACAACACAACGTGCTATGGAGAGGAGCATTTTAAATATTAAAAAGATACAAAAATAAAAAACAAAGACATACGACAACAAACTAATTTGACAGATGCTCTTAAGCACAAAAGATTACCCTGACAAAAGATGGACTGTGCAAACTACGAAATGGACTGGTCCTCTTGGAAGGAGAAATGTAGGTCGACCCAAAAAAAGATGGGTAGACGACATAGTCAAAGTAGCGGACAGAAACTGGACGACCACAGCAACAGATAGAACAAAATGGAAAAGAATGGAGGCTTTCACCCAGATGGGATCCAAACTATAAATATATTAATGTAATACTAACATAGACTAACAAAAAGTACACATTACTAACAATTAAATACTGTTCCTTTTTGTCTTTGTCCTTTTTTTCTATACTAATAAGTTTAGAATCAATAAAGCAATATTATTTATTATTTTTACATAGTATAAAACAAAGTCGCTTCCTGGTGTCTGTATGTATGTATGTAGCTATGTATGCTTAAATCTTTAAAACTACGCAACGGATTTTAATGCGGTTTTCTTTAATAAATAGGTATATTCAAGAGGAAGGTTTATATGTATAAAACATGCACAATGTAGTAGTGGAACACTGTCAATTTTTGAGATTTCTAATGTGATGTCGTAAATCGACTCCCTTTTTTGCGCTTATATTGCAAATGCTGGCCAAACCCTACGAGATTGGTCAAAATAATGTACTACAGTATTGTACAACTTACAAAAGTCCACAAAAAAGTCCGCGATGGTACGAGGGGAGGTCAAAAAGTTCGCGGAATGACTGGGAAAAAAGATGAAATGATACATTATGTTATTTTTCCTTTTCAATATATTCCCCCTTAACACGAATACATTTTTCGGATCTGGCATATAACTTATTAATACCGTCGAAAAAATAGGTTTTGTCTTGGGCGTCAAAATACGCCGAAATCGCCGACTTGACTTCATCATCGTCTCTAAATTTTTTTCCACGCAGCTCTTTCTTCATCTTTGGGAATAAATAAAAATCGCTAGGGGCCAGGTCTGGACTGTAGGGTGGATGGCGTAGTTGTTCAAAACCGCATCGATGAATGGCAGCCGTCGCAACATGACTCGTGTGAACGGGCGCGTTGTCGTGCAAAAGGAGTACACCTTTTGTCAGTTTTCCTCTTCGTTTTTCTTTAATAGCTTCTTTTAATCGGTCCAATAGGGAAGCGTAGTACTCTCCCGTTATAGAAACACCACGTTCTTTATAATCGATCAAAAGAATACCTTCAGTATCCCAAAAAATAGTCGCCATGATCTTTCCGGCCGATTGCGACACTTTAAATTTTTTAGGGGGTGGTGTGCCATTTTTGTGCCACTGCATCGACTCCTGCTTTGACTCAGGCTCATAGTGGTGAACCCAAGTTTCATCACCGGTTACAATTCGGGCCATAATTTCTTCCCTATCTTCTCCACAGCGGTCCAAAAACTCGCGGGAACAGTTGACGCGCTCACGTTTTTGCAGCGGCGTGAGCATTCTCGGGACCCACCTTGAACACACTTTACTCATGCCAAGATGTTGATGAAGAATATTTAAAATTGTGGTTTTTGATATTCCAACTGATGCTGCAAGTTGTTTCTTCTTCAACCTTCCGTCTTTCAATACAAGTTTTTCAACTTTTGCAATGATTTCCGGCGTAGTGGCCTCAATGGGCCGTCCAGGTCGAGGATCATCTTCAATTGACTCCCTTCCTTGCTTGAAAAGGCCGTGCCATTTGTAAATCATGGTTTTACCAGGAGCAGAGTCTCCGTAAACAGCTAACATCTCTTGCAAAATAGTTTGAGGCGTTTTTCCTTGTTTGGTGAGGAACTTTACGACGGCGCGATGTTCAATTTTCTCCATAGTGGCTAGTTTGTTCCCGATTTACTTGTTTACTCGTTTGTAACTCGAAAGCTAATGACCCAATTAGGCTAGAAATTGGCATATATAGTAATTATGAGTTACTCAAGTAGCGGCTACCTGGAGGAGCGACCTCACCCCCGCCAACCCCGCCATTCCGCGAACTTTTTGACCGCCCCTCGTATATGTCTATTTCTCAAGGATAACCCAGAATAACCGCTTTCTATCTTTTACTTTTTACTAGAAATAATGGCTTATTTAAGAAGCCATTTTAAGTATGTATAACATTCATTCTTATTTAAGTAAACATGTTAGTAAGCTTGGACATTAAACCTAGATTAAATTTGTCTTTTACATCATGTAATTTCGATCAGTACTTTAGAAGATATCAAACGTACAAACTTACGTTAAATCGAAAAATTATGATTGCGGCGATGATAGGTACGGGGCGGCCTGCGGCGCGTGCGTGCCTATAGCGCCGAAGAGCATACCACCCGTGCGAAGCCGGGGCGGGCCGCTAGTTATTATATATAATGATTTCCTTAATACTCACATCTTTCGACGGGGGTGATGGAGAGATGCGGGTGATCGGGTAGCGGGTCTGGTTGCGGCGAAGCAGGCGCAGGTGGTGATGGCGAGTCTAGAGATATCACTGCGCCGGCCGTTCCCGTACCAGATCCTCCACCCGACCCAGCCAAGCCAGGGGAGCGGTACCCACTCGATGTTACTGCATCACCTGTGGCCAAACAGAATACTATTTAAGGGTCATGCTTCATAGATGGTTCTGCTGACACAAGAATCTTCTTGGCAAAACTACTGTAGACCACTTTTGTGTTTGTCTCTATTGCTATGGCCTCTTTCTGCTTTTATCTACTCAATTTGCAAAACCCTACTAAAAAGGTGATGGCTGAAAATCGGTGATTTATAGTGTTTAAATGTATGTTTTTTTTGACGTGAAACGTCTTTAAAATCGCACCGAAACATACGGGTACCAGGTTTAAAAAGTGGACCGTAACGAAAAGGTATATATCATCGTACCTTAATAATTAAATAACTATTAGTCTTAGAAACAAAAATGTGGTGTGAATATTTCACTTATATATATATATATATAGTCAGCTCGCTGTTGTGACATTGAGTTTTTTATTAAAATACTTAAAACACCGTCAATCTTGTTTTTATTTCAATCTTTTACTTTAAAAGCGATTCCCTAACAGACGTTTCACGTTAAAACCAACGGCCGTGTGCCCTGGCACAGCCCCACCCGATTTTTTTCTCAATTCTCATTATCATTATCTTTGTTTTACTAGATATCTATGTGTATTTTGCAGAAAATAATAAACGTTTTATCTATCTATCTATAAGACTTCGTACTCAAATGAATTGGTTTTTGATAAGAAAAATTTCAGTCAGAGTAGATGATACTGTTTATATGGCCAAGTGGTTTTCGGGACCCAGGTCAAAATTTTGGATATGTTGTTCTCCTTGTCAAGCTGAGCAAAAATGTAATGGTCGCAAAAAAAATTAACGACTCATTTTCCCGCTAGGGGGCTCTGAAATCTGTATTAGAAAATCGTGGTTTTCGACAGAAACAGCAGATTTTTGGTTATGTTGTTCTCCTTGACGGATTCAGAACCTAGCAATAGAATATATTGATTAAGATAAGGTACCAGAGATGTATGAATCATCAGCCTTGATACTGGATTCGGACACCAGAGGCGGAGGTGATGTCTTCGGTTGTGGTGCTTTCCTCTTGAGCGGCAGTTCGTCTTCAGAGTCCGAAGTGAGGTCTACCACAGTTGCCGCAGGCTTGGCGGTGCGACCTTCGCCTACCGCAGCGCGTTTGCCGCCGCCGCCCGTACCCTCCACCGGGATCACCTCTGCGGTAAATAATGTAATATTGAGACTCGATGGCCAAATTAGTTAAGCCGTCATACAATGCACGGCATGTTGAACACCCGCCCGGTTCGAATACTTTGTTTGCGTTTTTTCAATTTAAAATTAAAACACCCTTGCACAGACCACCACACACAGTCCAGTATAGACACTAGAAAAATAATTTTACATTGCAAACTAGCTAAATATTCCAAGATCCAGCTGCCATTAATATATAAGTCGCAACGTATTATCAGGCGATACGGCGACGCGGCTACGCGCCTAACTTTTCTATCACCTTTTAATTCTGAATGTCCATACACTTTTGGCCATACCGTGTTTACATATTTTTGTATGCTAATTGTTTTAAAATTATATTTTATGGGGTATATCACGGCGTCGGGCTGCGGCGCCGCCTGCTGCGGCTGGCGCTGCGGCGGCGCGTGCGCGGACCAGTTGCCGTCCGCGTGCAGCTGCGGCTCGCTGCACGGGCGAGCCGCAGCGCGGCACTCACCCAGGTCGTCGGCTATGAGCGTCACGGCGTCGGGCTGCGGCGCCGCCTGCTGCGGCTGGCGCTGCGGCGGCGCGTGCGCGGATCAGTTGCCGTCCGCGTGCAGCTGCAGCTCGCTGCACGGGCGAGCCGCAGCGCGGCACTCACCCAGGTCGTCGGCTATGAGCGTCACGGCGTCGGGCTGCGGCGCCGCCTGCTGCGGCTGGCGCTGCGGCGGCGCGTGCGCGGATCAGTTGCCGTCCGCGTGCAGCTGCGGCTCGCTGCACGGGCGAGCCGCAGCGCGGCACTCACCCAGGTCGTCGGCTATGAGCGTCACGGCGTCGGGCTGCGGCCGCCGCCTGCTGCGGCTGGCCGCTGCGGCGGCGCGTGCGCGGATCAGTTGCCGTCCGCGTGCAGCTGCAGCTCGCTGCACGGCGAGCCGCAGCGCGGCACTCACCCAGGTCGTCGGCTATGAGCGTCACGGCGTCGGGCTGCGGCGCCGCCTGCTGCGGCTGGCGCTGCGGCGGCGCGTGCGCGGATCAGTTGCCGTCCGCGTGCAGCTGCAGCTCGCTGCACGGGCGAGCCGCAGCGCGGCACTCACCCAGGTCGTCGGCTATGAGCGTCACGGCGTCGGGCTGCGCGCCGCCTGCTGCGGCTGGCGCTGCGGCGGCGCGTGCGCGGATCAGTTGCCGTCCGCGTGCAGCTGCAGCTCGCTGCACGGGCGAGCCGCAGCGCGGCACTCACCCAGGTCGTCGGCTATGAGCGTCACGGCGTCGGGCTGCGGCGCCGCCTGCTGCGGCTGGCGCTGCGGCGGCGCGTGCGCGGATCAGTTGCCGTCCGCGTGCAGCTGCAGCTCGCTGCACGGGCGAGCCGCAGCGCGGCACTCACCCAGGTCGTCGGCTATGAGCGTCACGGCGTCGGGCTGCGGCGCCGCCTGCTGCGGCTGGCGCTGCGGCGGCGCGTGCGCGATCAGTTGCCGTCCGCGTGCAGCTGCAGCTCGCTGCACGGGCGAGCCGCAGCGCGGCACTCACCCAGGTCGTCGGCTATGAGCGTCACGGCGTCGGGCTGCGGCGCCGCCTGCTGCGGCTGGCGCTGCGGCGGCGCGTGCGCGGATCAGTTGCCGTCCGCGTGCAGCTGCAGCTCGCTGCACGGGCGAGCCGCAGCGCGGCACTCACCCAGGTCGTCGGCTATGAGCGTCACGGCGTCGGGCTGCGGCGCCGCCTGCTGCGGCTGGCGCTGCGGCGGCGCGTGCGCGGACCAGTTGCCGTCCGCGTGCAGCTGCGGCTCGCTGCACGGGCGAGCCGCAGCGCGGCACTCACCCAGGTCGTCGGCTATGAGCGTCACGGCGTCGGGCTGCGGCGCCGCCTGCTGCGGCTGGCGCTGCGGCGGCGCGTGCGCGGATCAGTTGCCGTCCGCGTGCAGCTGCGGCTCGCTGCACGGGCGAGCCGCAGCGCGGCACTCACCCAGGTCGTCGGCTATGAGCGTCACGGCGTCGGGCTGCGGCGCCGCCTGCTGCGGCTGGCGCTGCGGCGGCGCGTGCGCGGATCAGTTGCCGTCCGCGTGCAGCTGCGGCTCGCTGCACGGGCGAGCCGCAGCGCGGCACTCACCCAGGTCGTCGGCTATGAGCGTCACGGCGTCGGGCTGCGGCGCCGCCTGCTGCGGCTGGCGCTGCGGCGGCGCGTGCGCGGACCAGTTGCCGTCCGCGTGCAGCTGCAGCTCGCTGCACGGGCGAGCCGCAGCGCGGCACTCACCCAGGTCGTCGGCTATGAGCGTCACGGCGTCGGGCTGCGGCGCCGCCTGCTGCGGCTGGCGCTGCGGCGGCGCGTGCGCGGATCAGTTGCCGTCCGCGTGCAGCTGCAGCTCGCTGCACGGGCGAGCCGCAGCGCGGCACTCACCCAGGTCGTCGGCTATGAGCGTCACGGCGTCGGGCTGCGGCGCCGCCTGCTGCGGCTGGCGCTGCGGCGGCGCGTGCGCGGATCAGTTGCCGTCCGCGTGCAGCTGCAGCTCGCTGCACGGGCGAGCCGCAGCGCGGCACTCACCCAGGTCGTCGGCTATGAGCGTCACGGCGTCGGGCTGCGGCGCCGCCTGCTGCGGCTGGCGCTGCGGCGGCGCGTGCGCGGATCAGTTGCCGTCCGCGTGCAGCTGCAGCTCGCTGCACGGGCGAGCCGCAGCGCGGCACTCACCCAGGTCGTCGGCTATGAGCGTCACGGCGTCGGGCTGCGGCGCCGCCTGCTGCGGCTGGCGCTGCGGCGGCGCGTGCGCGGATCAGTTGCCGTCCGCGTGCAGCTGCAGCTCGCTGCACGGCGAGCCGCAGCGCGGCACTCACCCAGGTCGTCGGCTATGAGCGTCACGGCGTCGGGCTGCGGCGCCGCCTGCTGCGGCTGGCGCTGCGCGGCGGCGCGTGCGCGGACCAGTTGCCGTCCGCGTGCAGCTGCGGCTCGCTGCACGGGCGAGCCGCAGCGCGGCACTCACCCAGGTCGTCGGCTATGAGCGTCACGGCGTCGGGCTGCGCGGCGCCGCCTGCTGCGGCTGGCGCTGCGGCGGCGCGTGCGCGGACCAGTTGCCGTCCGCGTGCAGCTGCGGCTCGCTGCACGGGCGAGCCGCAGCGCGGCACTCACCCAGGTCGTCGGCTATGAGCGTCACGGCGTCGGGCTGCGGCGCCGCCTGCTGCGGCTGGCGCTGCGGCGGCGCGTGCGCGGATCAGTTGCCGTCCGCGTGCAGCTGCAGCTCGCTGCACGGCGAGCCGCAGCGCGGCACTCACCCAGGTCGTCGGCTATGAGCGTCACGGCGTCGGGCTGCGGCGCCGCCTGCTGCGGCTGGCGCTGCGGCGGCGCGTGCGCGGACCAGTTGCCGTCCGCGTGCAGCTGCGGCTCGCTGCACGGGCGAGCCGCAGCGCGGCACTCACCCAGGTCGTCGGCTATGAGCGTCACGGCGTCGGGCTGCGGCGCCGCCTGCTGCGGCTGGCGCTGCGGCGGCGCGTGCGCGGATCAGTTGCCGTCCGCGTGCAGCTGCAGCTCGCTGCACGGGCGAGCCGCAGCGCGGCACTCACCCAGGTCGTCGGCTATGAGCGTCACGGCGTCGGGCTGCGGCGCCGCCTGCTGCGGCTGGCGCTGCGGCGGCGCGTGCGCGGACCAGTTGCCGTCCGCGTGCAGCTGTATCTCGTTGCAATCGCTCGCAAGCCGCGACGACGTCAGCACCTCTTGGAAGTACCTGCAACAATTGAAAAACTATTGCAAAAAAGGCTACAAGTTAATTATCACTTCACTATCATCATCATCAAAATCCTTCCCTCCGGACCGTGGCCGCGAACGAAGTTGTTCTATCAACTTACTATATATATATATATACATTTTTTCGTAATGGTCACAACGAGGCTTGTGCTAAATTAATAAAATAAGGAAAAATCCTGGTAATGTCCAGGAGCTAAATATAAGCATGTGGGCAAGAATGGTGTGCCCGAAGAACTAAATAAGAACGTCCCGGCAACCGTGCAGGAGTCAAATTATAATATGGGCTGTCGTCGTGTTCGACGCCATGCGCCCGCGCGTCTATAGACACTCCCGTTAGAAGTCCTCTACTAATTCTCTTCAACATCAGCGCCTGGGTGAGCGCTGATTGAATGTCAAGCCCAACGTTACGCCAGACACTCTTAGTATAGCACCAATGTTCTACGGTAAACGACTCACTATGTTTTAATCAACATCTGCATAGAAACGACGACCCAAGTGTTGATGACCACTGTGTAATGAATGTTATTGTGTCCTAGAATATAATTAATTTAATTTTAGTGTAACGTAATTAATTGTAACACCAATTTAGAAACCAAAGGAGAGGGCCATTCTCGCAGTTGATGTAATATTTCACAAGTAATTATTGTTTATGTGTCCATAACATGAAAATATTGTTTTTGTAAAATATGTAGCATAGGAAATCTAAGAGAATTACCTAAAGGAGAAATGTTTTAGAGATATCAATAATTTCACATGTAACAAGTTTTCTTTGTATCTTTTTGTCATCAAGTTGAAGAAAAACAATAGAGGAGTCCCAAGTCACTTTTGTACAATTTTCAGTTCAAATTGTACTAGTGGCGCGCTTAGAAATGGACAACCACACTTTACTTAACTTTTCTTTTTTTTTTTGTTTTGACTTTTGTCAATAAGTGCCTGTAACGGTCTATGTTGAATAAAGATTATTTTGATTTTGATTTGATTTGACACTTCCTCAACGGCTTCACCAATTAGTAACACCCCAGAGTGACCGTTAGAAACCCACGCAGCTCTCCAGCTAATCGCTTTCTGCATAAATACTGCAGTGCAGAATAAGCTGCAGGATTAAATGGCTGCAGCATTATATATTGTATGTTTTGTATGTATATATATCTCTGTAATAAAATATATATCATGTCAAAAATTCGAAATAAAACCAGGCCTCCATAAACATTCATGGAACGTGGAATAGCAATAGATAACAACAACAGAGCCAGCTGTATGGTCAACTTATTGTACTAAAGCATGTCGAGTCATCAGCAATATTCTATTCTTACACAAGCCACATGCTACTGAAGATCAAATTATTGAAATGCTTAAACATAATTTTGAATATGTAATCGTTTCCATTCTCCAGATTTGCACAAAATTAAACAGGATGACACTTTGTGGTGACATTTCAACCTAATTTAAACATAAATCTAAAGTGATAAAGGTAGATCTTGATGGATGAAAATGAAAGTGAATTTTTGAAATATTATATATGATTCTTGATGGTGTGTTATCATAATAGTAATAAAAAAATCTCACCCATCGACTACCAACGAATCGTAGGGAGCAGGACGGTCACACACAGGACAGAGCCAGGTGGGTTTGCGCTCATTCATTTGCAGAAACAGTGATGCGTCGAAGCACTGTAAATGCGGGCAGTTGGCCGGCCGACACGGGCAAGACATTCGCATCTTGCCAAGCGGACACATCAAAGAAACACGTAGCGATGTAGTGGCAATTTCACTGTCGTAGTCTTCGGAGAGCTTTTCTTTAACTGTTAACAGATACAAACAACAGTATAGCAATAACTATAAAAGTTTTGCAGAATACCAACCAAGTCGAATTTCGTACCATGAAATATTAAAATTATGTTTAATAGATATTTGAATATGAATTTGCCGTTATTTTCATTCATAAGAAAGAACATTTAAATATGACTTCTGTTGATTCTATTTATTTTATCATATATTTTGTATATGTAAATTGGAAACCATCGTATAACTAATGTCAATTTGTTTTTTTATGGCTACAATCAGTAGTGGTCGATAATATAATGAATTATTTCCCCGTAATGTATAAC
This sequence comes from Scirpophaga incertulas, assembly GCA_036419045.1. NCBI lineage: Eukaryota > Metazoa > Arthropoda > Insecta > Lepidoptera > Crambidae > Scirpophaga > Scirpophaga incertulas. Next base: position 6,499,397 of record CM071645.1, on the reverse strand, counting down.
ACGTTATTTAACAACGGCTTATACTGTTATCCTGCTGTTGCTGTTGACAAAATTATCGCCTAGTCGCATTGTTGTTGTTGCCACTTGCGTGTGTGCGGCACGGAGCGAGCGAGTACGACTGTGCTACAAGCTACAAGTATGAGCGAGAGAAAGCAAACCGTTGCATAGGCGTAGGCGCTCGCTCTATTGTCTGCCTGCTTATTCCTATAATAATAACCTTTCTCATAAGGAAATAAAGTTCCTATTTGTTTTTCTTATAGTAATTTTACTAATCCCAAATCCACAATTGTACCTTCGTGCGTGTGACAATTAGACTCATTTTGATTTTAAGTGTGATTTGAAATAACAATTAGGTAAACTGTTGCTGGCTTGCTGGTGCCTAAGCGGTTGTCATTTTTTTAGTCACGCATTATTTGCTGTTGTGCGATCGCGCATATGCAAATTAAATTATTCGTTGCAATAAGTAAATAATGTAAACATTGAATGTAAATAATGTAAATATTGAATGTAAATAACAAATTATGTACAGATCAATGAACTTTTAAATACGCCAGAAAATTATATTGATTAGGTAATTAGTTATTTTTTCCTGGCGTGCGCAGCTCGAATTACGGATTGCGCGCGCCAGCGGGCCGTCGGTGCCGTACTGCCGCACCTCGAAGCTTGGCTCCACGGGAAGCAGGAGGTCACCTACCGATTTACTCAGATCACCGAGCACGGCTGCTTCGGTGAGTATCTGTGTCGAATAGGACGAGAGGGATCGACACATTGCCACTACTGCGCATCCGACCTCGACTCGGCCCAGCACACGCTGGCGGAGTGCCCCGCGTGGGCCTCCGAGCGCCGAGTTTTGGTCGCAGAGATCGGGCGAGATCTGTCTCCGCCGGCATTGATTGCGGCAATGCTGGCGGACGAGGGAGGTTGGAGGGCTGTAGCCTCCTTCTGTGAAGCAGTGATGTTCCAGAAGGAGGCCGCCAAGCGGGGTCGGGAAATGGCCGATCCCGCTCGAAGGAAGCGGCACCGGGCTCAGTAGCACAGCTGCGGCGCCGCCGCGGGTCGCCGGAAGGCACGAGGAAATCGGCGGTGGTAGAGATCGAGAGGTGGGAGGTAGGAGGTAGGTTGTAACCTCCCCCGAGGAGGGCTCCCTTGTATCGGCGGGGGAGCGGAGACTGGGGGTTCCCGGAAGTAGCTTGGTGTTCCCGGGGGCTCCCTACATGGCTGAGGAAGGCTATCCCTGAGGTTTTTAGTGGGTAGGCCTCCCTCTTCCGGGGAGGAGAGCCCCACATAAACGCCGGCTCGCCACAGCACAAACAAAACGTGAACAAAAAAAAAGGCAATTAGTTTTAAATTATTTAAATTACTGCCTAATATTCTAACAGTCCTAAGCCATATCATTGTTAAGAATAACTAAGCTAGCTATAATAACAATAACAATCGTACTCAACAACATTTGTCAAAACAGCATTATAACAGGATAACAGACAACAGTTTACAATAACAGTTATAGGAAAATAACATAACAGTGTTATTCATTATAACAAAACAGTCGTTATTGTCATCACTGGCAACAATATTCTGAAACAAATCTCTTGCTTTTAAAATACGTTATTAGTCAGTTTTATATTAAGCTTTCCCAGTTATTAAATAATTAACTTATATTCTATACAATAAGTAAAAGTACTCACTCAGCGAGCGCGTGTAGTCAGGGTTCTTGGTGCCCTTGTTGCGCAGCCGCTGCAGCAGCTCGGCGGACGTGAGCTTGCGCACCATGAACACGCTGAGCACGTACGCGCGGGTGAAGTCCGCGGCCCACGTCACGTGCACGGTGTTGGCCACCGTGGGCGACAGCTTCACCAGCGACGAGATGTTCACCGGCCGCGGCGGCCGCTTCGGCTCCGGTGTCGGCTTGTTTGTCGGCATTGGATTCTATTTGAACAATAGACAATATAATGGTCCATTTTTTATTGTATCCTAATAGAAAGGCAAAGTCAAAGGAGGACGGCAGTTCATGTACAGGCTACGTTTTGTCATGTACCATTAAAAGACACTATTTTGCATTTATCCGATTACAATTTCAACTTGTCTTAAATCTATACTAATATTATAAAGCTGAAGAGTTTGTTTGAACGCGCTAATCTCTGGAACTCCTGGTTCGAATTGAAAAATACTTTTTTTATTGAATAACCCATTAATCGAGGAAGGCTTTAGGCTACATAATACATAACATCACGCTGCGACTAATAGGAGCGAAGAAATAATGGAAAAGGTGGAAAAAACGGGGAAATTTATTCATCTTTGAGGGCTTCCGTTGCGTGCGCTGCGAAAACAGTTCTAGATACCAAAAAAATATGTATGAAAGAATTATTCCTCTTAAAATGATCTAAAATGTCCGCGACGATATATGTCTAACTTTTAGTCAACTCACTAGAATCGTTTTTATGGTGTTCAAATTTGGATATGTCGCGTTGTCAAGATCGGGTAACAGCTGAGGTGGTTGTTTGGAAAAATAAATATGATGCGCAAAATAACTATTCCACGCGGACGAAGTCGCTGGCACAGCTAGTCAAATAACACAAATTAAAATCAGTACCGCAAAACCGGAAACAAAACGCATTACGAAAACAAAACCCAACACGATTACCAGTACTAAATAGAAGAAAAATGTATTAGTCGATTAAATGAAATCGTTATTTTGTGAATATTATTATATATTTTGAATTTTTACATATATGTAATGCAAATGGCAGCACACTGTTGTCTTAATGCAAAAAACTTTGCTTTAAACTATACTTTGACTGATATTGAAGAATTATCTTTCACTTCGATTTTGAGTACATCATTATATGTTATTATTATTGATAAGTTAGATATGCAGAACAGTAACTAATATCATTTTGATGCATTATCTACATATTCCAATGTCTAATATTTTTGTTGCTGTTTACTACGTGTTCTGTAACTCATATTCATTCTTAGTAAGATGTTTTGATAAAGATATATAAGGCTTAAAAATAATCAGTTACAAAGAATAAAAATCTATAAAAATAACCTCACTTTTTGTATTCAAAACATTCTAACTATTGAATGACAACTTAATAATTGTTTTCTTTTTTTGTTAGTGGCTTTCCAGAAAGTTATCATTATTTCGACATATGTTTCATTACAGTACGTGATAATAAATGGGTGTACGAAACTCCCATACAAGCTTGCCGTTCTCCTTTACCTTTCTATTAGCCTAATAACATTTAGTTTTTAAATATCAGTAAAACTTTTAAAACCGGTTAGACAATGGAATCTGATGTGTAACTTGTTGCGACTTAATGTTTGACTCATACAATCCGCACACAAAAATATGTTTTGCAAGAGAGGATAGTGTGCATTTTTTATATTGTAATTCATATATAATACATATATTGTAATTCTATTCCTTGGCGATTCATTTAGGTTTAATAGAATTATGACACTAATAAAAATATGAAATTCTTGCATATTTTCATTTATGTATTGTATTTTTTGTATCAGAATTAAAAATTAAATTAAAGGTTATTATGTATTTTCAGTCTTAAGAGCAAAAAGACCTCGGTTTTTACAACGAATTTTGTATTTTATTTAAATGACTACATAAGTAATCGATATACATATATACAAAGTAGCATTATAAAGCTTAAATCTGTTTTGAAATTTGTAATTGTACTGTAGTTATAACGAATCAAGAAATTTCAAACATTAGTTGCAAAGTATTGTTAAATGACAGGCATAGGAAAGTTCAAGATCATATTGATAAGATGTTACGCTGAAGTTTAATATTATCACAATTTCAGTATTAATCTAATTAAGTCGCAAATTGTCTCAAATATAAGAAAAACCTACATTGTTGATAACAAATAACAACTAACCGGTAAAGGGCAGATTTTGTTGTTTACTTTAACATTAACACTAGGAGGGAAATAATCTTCCTGTTCACACGATGTCTCTAGAAGGCAAAACCTTAACTGTGCCTGAAACAAATCATTTATTATTTCAACATACGTAACTCTGTAGCACTCACACAAAACTATTCGAAATAAAGGTGAACATTTATGAGCACAACAAGTTAAGAAATATCTAATAAATTGAATACCTGTATAACATAATCCAATTTATTACTAGTTCCAACTATATCTTTCCCAGAAGCAATCTCGGTGGCTTGCTGTGGAGTCAAATGAAATATGTATGTGCCTTCCTGCATCCGACCCGCCTGCATTGGCATCATTGTGGAAGGCTTCATCAATTCAGCTAACACATCATAGAATGGAAGCCTGGGAAACAAAAACTAGTGTCATTTTTTTGTAATAATTCGAATATTGACAAATGAAGAATCGTTAATCTAAGTTGTTCTAATTGAAAAAATCAATGGTATCAATATAATATAATTAGTGTTTCATTGAAATGGCATCACAAAGACTGTTGTTCATGCATTGAGTGGTAGGTAATAGTAAAATGATTCCAAATTAATTTCTTTAACAATGTGCAGTGTTTACCATATAGACAAGTGCATATAAAACTATGCTTACTTATTATGATAACAAAGATCAAAATAAGTTACATCTACCACTGAATTAATATTGCAATCGTGAATGTGACATTTTGTTTTGTTGGAATTACAGTATTGGATGACTGACAAATTGCCCCTGCAAAAGCAAATGTCAAACGTAATAAACCTTTTCTTATCCTAACAGTATATAATAGGCGGATATCAACTGGTGGTAACAAAATGTTAAAGAAGACTCACTTCTTAAATTTTACGTCGGGGTGCACTGGGAAGGGTGGCAGCGGCGCGGTGGGCGACGGCGAGGGGATGGGCGCCAGCGACGCGCCGCCCCCGCCGTGCCCGTACCCGTGGTACATGCCGCTCGCGTACATCGGGTTCTGACGCCCCTGCAATGTGCTTCTGGCTTATTTCGCCAAGACTATTCTATTCCCTAATTTCATTTCTCTGCCACATCACACACTCAAACCCAAGTTCATTATTGAAATTGTATTTGAAGGTTGTTAAATCATGAATAAACTAATGTAGAATAAATTGTTAACTCTATACAAAGATTTTAAATCCGCATAAAATTTATTATGGCAATTGCCTGCCTGAATTCCTCACTTGCGGCTCCTTCGTTCAACTCATATTTGACCTACAATTGCCTATTTCGTTCATCTCTATTTCCTATATCCTTTGCATTAATGTACAATTATAGAAAAAAACATTAAATAATCCCCAACATTAAATTGTTTATCTAGCGATTCTATTATTTCAACAGTGTTCGTCATGTTTACATTTTTGTGAACCCCAAAATTTATCATAGAATCCAAGCCTTTTATGGCTATAATTATTAACAACTGGTAACAAAATAGCTATTTTCTATTTCCGGTGTATTTCTACAAACAAAATAAATAAAAATTGTTTGATTAAAAGCTTTTGAATTTATTTTAATTAATATAAACAATTTTAAAACCCAGACTATGTTATTTATTTAACAATAAAAAATGATTCAATAAATCATTCAAAAACTAGTCCTCTAAACAAGTAAGTACTATGGTAGTAATTATAATCAAGAAAATTAAATAAAATTATGTAACAAACGGAACAATCTTATTTTTTACAATTTGATTGGTTAGTATATGTATGTATATTATCTAGAATATAAAGGTATAGTAACGAGTCGTCTTGATAAGTCCAGGCAAGTCAAAATCCAATTCACATGAGAAATCGAAGTCCAAATTGGGTAAGCCGGGTCAAATGAGTTAGAGAATAATACGGAAGTACAACTTGCAGGAATAGCTACTAGTACTTTTTTTAAGAGAGATAGAGCTGAAGGTAGAGGTTTTAGTAAAAAAGCAATGTAAATTTTAGTTCTGGGGTCGTACCAACCGTTGTCTTGTAAAACTTTGATAGTTTTATTTTATTAATAGTTTATTCTGAATGTCTTTGATACAAAATCAATAAAAAATTCTAGCCTAAAGGCTGGAAATAAAAAAAATAGGCATAACCTAAGCATCAGTGACCTTTAGTAAAAGAAATCTAAAATATCAAATATCTTGAAAACGGGTAACTTTTGGATAAGGCAATATGGGCTGAAAATTGTTTGTTGTGATCAAAACTATCACCTCACGACGGATGTGGGTCGACTTACCAGTAATCCTGTATATATTACAAAATTTGAGTTCAACATGCACAACGGACGAGGGTTAAATTTAACTCGCAAGATTTTATTAGACAACCAAATAAATGTTTAAAATAAAAATCAGTCATTTTCCTATTTATGACTTTGCTTTTAGTAAAAAGCTACTAAATAAATATTTTACACACAAAATATTCTAAATATTATATAATTAAATATAAGTATATATATAATAACAATTATGGAAATGAAACTACTCCACGCAGCATATTTTATACAATTTTCAATCGTTTATTTGATCGCGTTAGCGTCCGTATTGTATTAATTAAGAATTGTTTTCTGGCATGCGCATGGCTGGCCAGTGTTATATGTATGTAGTTTTTGATTATCCGGTAGTCGAAAATAAACGCTGAAGTTGATAAAACTCTATTTGTTAGTAGTTGTGTTAAATATTTACGTAACAAAGTAATCTCCAGCTATAGATAATATCCTTATGATGAAACTTACAGCGACTGGCATGCCCTGCCCCCTGGAGTCTTGTGGGTTGTACCCGGTGACGGCTGGGTGCTGGTACATGTTGCGGGAGCCGGGCAGCGCGGGAGCCAACGGGTCTTTACCCTGAGAGCCCCCGTGCCCCGTGCCCCCAGACGGCAACGCCTGGTTGTTCCTGTCGAGATGCCTAACGTTAACTGTAATGATCTTAAGCCAACATTACCACACAAATACATAATTTTCAATTATAATAAGTCCCAGTGTAATAACCCTTTATTACACTAGGACTTGGTTTGGGTATCCTAACATAATCGGGAACAAAGAGAGCAATGAAACATGTATTATAAATCTGTCACCACACAGATTTATTATACATCATATTTATAATAAATCTAGAGCGATAGTTTTAACGGGTTATAATCAAAGGACCGTATTAATAAAGTACTATAAACCTGTTAGGTAATCTACGTTATTTTTTTTTCGAATTCATGCTATTATTGAAAGGTAGGACGAGACTACAAAATAGATTAACTAATCCAGTTTAAAAAAAATATGTATTAATATATTGGTTTCTTTGTTAATGGGGTTTGGGCGTTACGATCAAACAAACGCTAAAGTCAGGCAGGCGGTGCGCAGTGCGGGCTGTACGAAGTAAAGTGTTTTTCAAGCGTGAGCGCACGTCGCTGCCTAATTCACGCGTGACAAACGTATGATAAATAAATAATGCTCTACGCAGCAGTAGAGACGCAGACGCTGGTTCTATGTGGCGTCGCCCATATTACAGTACTATTGAAACGAACACGCTCAAATACGCTTCTCTTGAATCTATACATCGCCGTACTTATCGTCACCCACATAGCGCACCGCGGCGCTTGACGCCCCGCGACTTCTTCGATGAGCCCAACCTTTCACGGACGACTAAAGGCACTCAATATCAACTGCTTCAAACTGCGACTATATGTATACAAGTCTTTTAAGTATACGCATAGACAGAAACACTGCTTCGGGCAGTAAGCAACTCGTATCTATGGCAATTTTAAGCTGTCATTAGCACATACTGTTGGTATTTTTAATATTGGCTAAACAGCTAGAGCAGTCTATGTACTATTTACTAAGAAAGTAAAGATTAGTGTCTTGTAGTTTCATCCTAACCGTACTTGCTCACTTCCTTACCTATTATATTGTATATTCCTATAATTCATTAATTTAATTTATGACTGATACATTCAACACCAGAGCTCTCCATTATAAATATTCTATATAATATTTTTTATTATATGTATATAGATTATATTTTAAACTTACAAGCTGCTACCATGTAATCTTAGATGTTTTTTTTTGGGTATATATATATATATATGTTTGAGCACATGAGAAAACATTTTATTTAATATTGGGTTACAACTTTAAATCAGTGATTTGCTTGTCTACAACAAACAAATATCCTGATTTCACTTACTGCGGCACATATGCACACCAGCTCATTTGGGTTTGTTTACAATAATTGGCTGTGTACTGTGCACTTATGTTGTATTCATTGTTGTTTTTATGTGGTATTTCATTTATTACATTTCCTGTTTTTGAATATTTACAAAGAAAACAAGAGACATACTCTGTTTACTTTGTGTTTGTGTTCTGTAGCAGACAAATAAAGTAATATAAATATTAGGATACCTGTGCTTTTATATGAATTCACAAAATTGATTTATAATTATCATATCATCTACTTTATCTTTATGGGTATTAAGATTCTTGTCATTGTCAATAAATCTCAGCAGTCAGAATTAGAAAAAAATCTGAATAACCATAATATTTACAAAGACTTACTATTTAAACTCATAGTTTGTATAGTTGAACAAAAACTTACTTCAAAAATATGCTATTTAGGAATATCATGACTGTTTTTATATACGTATTTTGACAGATACAAACATTTTTTATAAATACATCAAGCCTTTTTTGTTTTTTTTTTATAGGTAAGTATTATACTTTTTAAATTGACAATAAATTTATATGCTTTCAATAAGTAACTTTATATGACTGCTATTCAATATATATACTTTCCACCACCATGTTAGCTCAAATAAAACATGCAACAATATTTGTCCTACATTCCTTACAGTTTTCATGGTGAGCACAGATGTGACAACCAAATAGATTGACCCAAAGTCGTGCTAACAACACCATATTAGGCTGAAGGAAGAACAACTGACACTTGCCTATTATTGGAACCTTTCTGTGAACGATGCCCATTCTCATTGGTTCTGAGTCGTGATCTAAGTTCAGAAGAAATTCCATTTTCTGGGGGCGCACTCTGGGCTGCGCTTCCTACCCGCGCTGCAGACCGTGTTTTAACCATTGTTGATGTCCAACCATCTCAGCTGAAATTCATGAGTCCAAAAATGGACTATCATAAAACAACGGAATTAACTCGTAGCCTATTCTGGAAAATTTCTTCGACATTGTTTACATTGACTGGTCCTGCATGTTTCTTTATTTCTCTTACACCACAAACCAGAATGAGTCTATAGGGAAAGGGGCCCGAGTTATATCTGTAACTGAATAATTACTGCAAATTTAGTCATCAATGGTTAAAACATGGTTTACAGCTTTTACAAATATGTCAACAAACCAGAAATATCCATGACGATATAGTAACACGGCACAATGATGGCTGTTTGTTTTGTACAAACTAAAAATTATTCCACTGCAGCGGTGAAGTAGAATTGCTAAGGAAAAAAATTATATTAGCAGTGTTCAATAACTTTGAAAGACAGGAACTGTATGTAAGAGAAATAAGGACTGTCCTGTCAACGAAATTTTCCAGAAAACATTAACACAACTATACTATTACAGTTTAAAACTTGCTTTGATATGAATATGGAACATGCAACCTAAAGAATAACAGGGGAGAACAATTTTTTTATATATGTCTAGTTTTTGGTGTGCAATAAAGAGTTACGTTATGTTAAATGTGAACTTTACCATAGATGCTAATTGAATTCTTTCTTTTGATAAAAAGGTTAATAAAAAAACTTTATTAAAGCAAGTCGTTTTAAAATAATTACACTATAAGAATATACCTGATAATTATGAATTCTAGCTTAGAATATGCTACCTCTATAGAATACTACCTAATGTCATAGAAAACATGGTATTTTTTTCTGCATTATTTCTAGTACTATTCTCCAAAACTAATATCAAAATTTTCCAAATTACTGAGAAATTAAGTTTGCTGGTTTACTAAACAAAAATTGTTGTATGTATGAAGAAAATGTTAGTTATCTAAATACAGCTTTACTGTGAGAATATAAACAATTCTAGTAGTTAGTAAGAAGAAATAACTAATAGTTTAAGCTTATGTAGTTACAATAACAATAATGAAATAAACACAGCCAAATGGTTAAAAAATATCTACCTACATTTCTCAAAAGTTTGAGAGCATCTTTTGTTTAAATATGTTATAATATATTATAAAATAATATGTTGATTATGATATAATGATGTACTTCAAGAAATTTGGGCAATTTCATTTGCAGCTCAAACACATCTTCACCTAGAGGTTCCATTGGAAATGTTTAAGCTTTAGCAAGCCCTGTGTAGTTTGGTTGAATATTTTTAATAGGTATACTATTCTAATTGTTAGTACATAAGAAATTGGCAGTCAAATGGCACTAGGCTTTAGAAACGAAAGTAATTAAAGATAGAAATGTTTATACACATTCATTATCACTCACACCATATAGTCATTAGAATGTGCAAATCCAAATTCATATTTCATGAACCACATTAGAAAAAAATCATTCATTGTTATTATTTATTCATTATCAGATTCTTTAATTAAACAAAAGTATCACTTATTTATTTCACATGAAATGCCACAATATATTTTACAAAACACACAGAGATTTAAGTGCAGAAAACACTGGCTATGTGTGATCACCCAATTTTAATATATTTCTATATTGAGTATAAGAATACTGCTAATATTCAATTAGTCAAAGTGGTAAAACACAACCTTCAGCATACATGATAGGTATATATATTTACACAAATGAAATAATTTTGACAACATCTTTGGAACCAGGTTCCTTATAAATAGCCTTAACATCGGCTGCATAGATTCCTTCGTTTGTTGTTCATTTTATTTCCAAACACTATTTGTTCAATAAAAATATACAATCAATAATTGTCTACATAGACGCAATTACAAGAAGTAGCAAATTTCATAAATTTGCCAAAAATATCAAAGTAATATAACAGTACAAATTTCGATAATTTATTTTCATAAAACTAGAAGTTGGTCCCAAAATAATGAAAGTAAGATATCTAAGGTTTGACCAAGGATTAAATTGAGCTTCTATTACGATAAAATTAGAAACATTTGCAGACCGAATCAGTTTACACGTGTATTTAATAGAGTAAATGATAGAAAATTATCGCTGAATTACTCAAGAACGAAATGTGCTATATTCAGTTAATACTCACCATGATATCGCGTTGCCGTAATCGTAATATCTGCTCATGTTAGAAACAAGTTTTACGAACTACACTGACATTTATTATCGTTCAAAAAAACTATTTACTGATGTCTTTCAAAACGATTACCTGACGCTGAAACGTTCAATTTGCAGCCATATTTGTAATAGACTACCACAGTACACAACAGTCAGTCAACAGACTAGTAAGAGTAAAATAGACAAAAATTTGAACATAGAACAGAGATGCTTTACTGACCTGGATTCCTTTAGGCCATGAACATAGAACAATATCATAGAAGAATGTAAACAAAGTTCTATTGCTTATTATTAATATGTACTCATGTGCTCCTGCTTTATGCTTTACAGTTTCTAGATAATAAGAGAAAATATATTCCTAACTAATTATATAAATATTCATTGTTGTGTTCAGTTTCAAAGCATATAAATATATATTTTTACATAAATCAAACAAAAGCGTAGCAACAATAAACAAAGAAACGAAGCCCGCTACTAGATATAAACATAGAAGACCTCTTATATAAATAAAACTATACTAATTCCATTCCTACTTCTTTAATTTTGGTTTAAATGAGGCCTTTTAATTGCAAACTTTTCCGAGTGCATGTCCAGCTAGTAAATTCTTCGATGTCCATACTAGAATAAAATTTCATAATTTCAAAACCGTTTAATTAATTAGCAACGCAACTAAATCTTGACGTCAATGATATCAAACACTGTACAGAATTTATGTACCTACCTCCTTTATAGTAAGTTTCTTACGCGGACAATGGACATTTATTCAGCCACATCTTTACGAATTAGGAACGCAACACGTCAAACTCAAGGGAAAAAAAATTTTCGATTTGTTGATTTTTTGAAAATATTATTTAGAATATTGGGTTACTTCGATTCCATTTAATGTACTCACTTTAGTGTAAATACATTGTATTTAGACCATTTATGATGATTAGTTGTATTTTCTGTAATTAATTTTTGTTATTTATAAGGTTTCTAGGTTGATAGTCTCTTATTTATAATTTCATTTATCTGCCCCATTTTTATGTATACCATATATATATACAACGTGACCCAAAATTCAACGATAAGCGGCCTCCAGACAGTGGACCTACTCATGGTACTCGAAATAAAATAGAAGAAAAATAAATCTCTTTTTTTTTATACTAATTAAAAATGAAATTCTTCGAAAATATTTTCAAAAATTTGTACTTTCAGTTCACTTTCACCGCATCGTGGTCTAAAAAAATTGTATCGACTCTACTATGGCAAGTTATTAAAAAGTTGACGCAACTGTTTATGATTTTTTGAATTAGCAAATTTTACTACTTTAATATACCATTGCCTTAGTTAATTATAAAACACAACCTGGTAGCACCATTCGTTACATTTGCTGTAGAGAAGGGAGCAACTGCAGTCACTTCACTAGTTTATAGTAATCTGTGGTCACTTCTTGTTGAATCGTCGTGACGAAATAGTTGCTTAAATAAGTCCTAACATAATGGTAACGCTGTTGGAAATTAAAGTAAATTGTTTAAGTTGAATTTAGAAATATATTTAAATTGTAAAATCAGACTGAGTTTTATAATATCGTGAAACAACTAACCAAGATTTCAAAATTATAAACTTATAAATAATTTCACTTAAATGATGTTATTCTTTATATAAAAAAAACCTTGTAGGCTAAACGTGATTGTTTAATTTTGATATAATTACATGATATTTTTGACAATCTTACGATGACAAATATGTGTCTCTTTTTATTAACTTATGGTTAAACATATAAAACCTCAATATCCTCCCCACCTTGAACCTTCAGGTAGAAAGGACAAATTAATTTAATGCAAACAACAAACAAACAAATTGCAACAAACAATAATAGAATTGATAATTAGTAGGTACAAAATAAAATATTTATTTACCAAACAATGTGTAT